>OY986048.1:0-154383 GCA_963920205.1 Stenodema calcarata
GTGCAGAGGGTGTGTCACTGTGGGAAGTCAGAAGGATTTCAAAAAAATGCAGCTAATTTTTGAGTTACAGTTTCTATTGATCTTACTATGTTCCTAAGATTGAGGAATTGTACTCAAGTAGGTTTAGAAGAATACATTGAGCGTCTTGGAGTGATCTTGCTGACTAATAATTTTTTCACCCTGTTTGTTACTACTCTCCAATGTTGTTGATTTCAACTCAAATGGCCTTCTTTATGTCTGCAAGGGTTCTTGCCATACACACAAGTATCTCCCCATGATTTCTTTTTGAAGGGGGACGAAGGAAAGGGTGTGCATTGAAATTCAGTTGGTAAAAACGACAAATTGCATTAAGCAAGATGCCTATGATATGGTCAATGTCATTGTGCAATTCCTCAAGCTTATGTACACTTAAAGACCAATGGAAAGTTTGTTCTTCATTAGTTGTGGTGTAATATAATCATGTAATTCACCGCATGGCGAATTATGCAATCTTTTATGCGTTTATATGATGTTTTTTGTCACTTACAGCGGAAGTCGTGTGAAGGTAATGGTGATCGCGTGGAAGGTAATCCAAGTGGAGACGCAACGGCGGGGGGAAAGGGAGGTGGAGCGGCTGCAGGGGGGCCATCCCACTCAGCCACCCCCGACGGGGATTATCACCTCGTACAACATGAGGTTTGTAATACTATCATTTCTTCAGGTCAAGTGTATTTTATAGCCATTTCTGTAATCATTATTGATAATAATAGAAGTCATGGGATTTGTACTAAGATGATCATTCACATTATACATTATTTTTGCAAACCTTAAGGTGATAGTAGTAGGTTTTTCATTTTATGTAGCCTACACAAGACAGTACAAACGTTGGAAAATATACATTGTTATAAGAATTCAATAAGCTCATAGCTTTTTGATAGGTTAATAGAAAAAAATCTTATTAAATTTACCAAGTAGGAGATACTTTTTTTTTTTTAATGACTTTCTTTAATTTATATGACTGAAAGATATGGAAGCGGGCTACAGGCGTACTCCAACTTTGAGTAAATTACGAGACCGGGATGTTGTATGGACTCTGTTCAATTTGAACCCTGACAACAGCTGTGATATCAGCTAGATTACAAAAATGAAATAATCAAGTAAATAATGAAGTAACACGTCCCCCAAGTCCTTTCCACAAGGTTAGGATCCACTTGCCTCTGAAATAGAAGGCAAAGCTGGGAAAATGCTAGAGCTACTATGTACATGCTAAAATCGTAGTACGCGATCATCTCTATCATTAGGTTTGGTAGATCTTAGGCTTTAGGTAGGTGTACATGCTCTAAGGAGGAGCACAATTTATTTGCTAAAGAAACTAGAGCTTGAAGTTGATTATACACTGTTCTAAGTTATGTTCAGTGTATGCGGTATGCTTGAATGGGAATCTGGCGATCCATCCGCGCTGGCGAAATATCATGGCGACCCGTCCTCAAGAGCTTTTCGTCTATCCGTCCCGGGTAGGCAATACATCCCAGTCAAGAACTCTTTTGTTCTCAACTCATCCCCGTGGTAATGTTCGATAGAACGCGAATGTCCAACTAACCTATATATCTGTGATCTGTTGTTTGGGGGATGTTTTTATTCCGCAACCCCGTCCACTTGTGTCTAACTAATCTGTATGTCTGTGATCTACAACTAGAAGAACTAGAATTAGAATTACAATTAGGACTAGACAAGTCGACAATAAACAAATCACTCAGGACGATCGAGAATTCCCCTACGTTTCATATATTTACCTAAACGGGGTGATGACCCTCCACTCACCGGGATGAGTCACCGCTCCCCAAGCGGCGCTAATCGCACCTTTCACTTTACCGGGGACGGGTCGCCTGTTTCCCGTTTGAATAACAAAGTGGCGACAATGTCAATTATAGTGGTCAGGAAAAGGTGAGCTTTGATTTCAACGCTCGCAACCTTCCTTTTGGATTACTGTAGGTAATGGCTTGTTTCCGTATCAACTAGACCTTTCAGTCACTGATAATTTGAATGACGTTTGACATTTCAGGTTCTGTATTCAATGACAACGCAGTACGAAGTTTTGGAATTCCTTGGAAGAGGGACATTTGGGCAGGTAGTAAAATGTTGGAAAAAAGGCACAAACGAAATTGTGGCTATCAAGATTTTGAAAAACCACCCGTCATATGCAAGACAAGGCCAGATTGAAGTAAACATATTTTCAAATGTTCAATCTCTGTTGTATTTTATTTTGCGCTTATAGAACAAAACTAGGAACAATGATGAATCTAAAACCTAATGAGTTGGTGTTAATGATTTTTTCAGGTCAGTATTTTGTCCAGGCTTAGCCAGGAAAATGCCGACGAATTCAACTTTGTTCGAGCATATGAATGCTTCCAACATAAAAATCACACCTGCTTGGTGTTTGAAATGCTGGAACAAAACTTATACGACTTCTTGAAGCAGAATAAATTCAGTCCTCTCCCACTCAAGTACATTCGACCAATCCTCCAGCAAGTATTGACTGCACTTCTAAAACTCAAGGTGAGGCTGTTTGTATCAGTCCTATTGAAATATTTATGAGGATAGCGTTTTTATATTCTTTTATGCCGTCTCATTCTGTGGAGTCAATGTCCAAAAATCATTGTGAGTTAAGAGGAGTTTTGTGAGTGTCTTTGAAAATTTGCCCGTCAATTTATCCTGCCTGATTATTTCAGCAACTCGGACTGATCCATGCGGACCTGAAACCAGAAAACATAATGCTTGTGGATCCTGTACGACAACCTTATCGCGTTAAAGTAATAGATTTTGGAAGTGCATCTCATGTTTCCAAAGCTGTTTGTAACACCTACCTTCAAAGCCGGTATTACCGAGCTCCTGAAATCATTTTGGGTAAGAAATTTGGAATGCAAAATCCAGTTTTGTTTAGCGTCTGGTTACTATCCTTAATGCTTGTTTTTTCACTTATTTTTTCAGGCTTGCCTTTCTGTGAAGCAATTGACATGTGGTCTCTTGGTTGTGTTGTTGCGGAGCTATTCCTTGGTTGGCCTCTGTACCCTGGATCATCTGAATATGACCAAATAAGATATATCTCTCAAACCCAAGGACTGCCAACTGAACATATGTTGAACAACGCATCTAAAACCACTAAATTCTTCTATCGTGACATGGAAAGCACCTACCCTTTCTGGAGACTAAAGGTAATTTATTTGTCTCTAAAAAGAATTACTCGACCACTCTGTATAGTAGTCAAGTAAGTGTATAATTTGGGCTGCTTGTTGTGGCATTCAATTCGATTTCTTTCAAAGATCTTATAATTGCTTTCATAATCTCATTATTTAAATTGATCAAGTCGTTGGTTGAGTAAGATCCTACTTGAAACTATGAACGCCATTTTGTCATTTTGTAGACCCCAGAAGAGCACGAGGCGGAAAATGGCATCAAAAGTAAGGAGGCGAGAAAATATATCTTCAATTGCCTGGATGACATAGGGCAAGTTAATGTACCAACGGACCTGGAAGGAGGTGAACTATTAGCTGAAAAAGCAGATAGACGGGAATTCATTGACCTTCTGAAGCGGATGTTGACAATGGATCAAGTGGTATGTCGATTTTTGGTGATTTGGTTGTATTAGGCTGTTGCACATTGCTAATTATACCCGTTTCATTATTGAGTCTTATCTAAGTACTTTTTTTTAGGAACGGCGAATCACACCAGGAGAGGCTCTAAATCATGCTTTCGTTACGCTGGCGCATTTGGTTGATTATGCTCATTGCAATAATGTAAAGGCCAGTGTTCAGATGATGGAAGTTTGTAGGAGGAATACGTACGGCAGTGCAGGAAGTAATCAACACCAACACACGCCACAGTCTGCTCCATTAGTTGCAACACTCACATTCAACAACAATCTTACTAACCAAGTGCAAAGATTGGTCAGAGAAAGAGCTACACATCACCAGCCTGCATTTGATAACTTGGTAATCATTCAACCTTTTCATTTATTATGGTGGTGTGATAGTACTTCATAGTTTAGGCCTTCCTGTCCTCTCTCCTGATTAAGGCAATGGACATATGCCCCCCATCCCAGTAATCCTGCAAGAACACAAATGTTTCTTGAACAATGTAAGGGATGTGGCTGTATAAATATCTATTATTTCATCCGTGCTCCCTATTCCTTACCTGCTTCTTGAAGTGTGATGAAATAGCCAAAATTCCTGTTCATGTAGTAAATTAGTGTATCGTCGTCTCAGTCTTTGATTTTTTAATTAATTTGTTTGTTTACAGTACCCTGTATACCAAGGTAGGAGCCAATATTCTGGCGTTGGTCGTGGTGATATTGCTCAACCTCAACTTGTTTCATCCATATTGTGCCCTCCGGGGTATCAGCGGATCGCATCCCCTGGGAAACATGTCACAGTTGTTGCTCAACAGCCTCCTCCCCAACTCCAACTGCAACCTCCAATAATTTCGCAACAGGTATCCATGAGTATTTTCGTTTTTAGCATTGTCAAGTTCTTTAGTTTTTTCATCGAATCATTCTCACTTCTCAATGGAATTCACCATTGATATGATGACTTATTGAATTACCCTTGAAGAATTACTTCTCAACGAGCTAAATTTCCAATAAAATACTCAATAAAAAAATTTCAATAAAATTTGCAAAGTTTTTTGCTATCATTTTAAAGTTTTTCTTTAACAAGTGAAAATTGTTTTTTGGTGCATTCTGTATACACCCTAGATTACATTTTTTTCATCTAAATGAAAATATAGCATTGAGAGAATGATAGGGGAATATGCAAGTTGTTCTTCCTGGTATATACCAAGACAGGTGAAAGCCAAGTTGTACAAGGTAAAACAAGGTACACACAAGGTAAAGTTATTTATATAAAAAAAAAAGTATAGCTGCATAAAAGTATAGGCCATGCTGCAAGAATGTAACTTATAGTTTCCGCCAACTCCTCTTATATCTAGATGTAATTTTAGGTTGGAGGCCAACAGCAATATGTTCCTGTATCTATGGTTGAGCCATCATGGCCCACAAACAGGCAGATGACCATGGTACCTTCCTGGCAAGGTATTACAGCTCAGCATAGCATCCAACAACAAATGATCCCTGGTCAAGATTGGGGAAGACCTTTATTGGTTCAATCTGCTGCACTTATACAGGTATTTCAATTGTTATTCTTTTATTGTTATAGAAATGGACGTTTTGTTCAATGTTAAAATCTTTCTAGAAGATTATCTCAGTTATTCCCGTAGGAAGGGGAAAGACTTGACTACTTAAATGATGCTTGAATCTCTCTCTCTCTTTTTTATCCAGGAACAAGGGAGGCCCGTTTTTACTGAGGTTTATGATAGAGTTGTGGATAGTCCTAATATGGGATGGAGTAAACGGAATATGGCAAAGCATCTGGCTCCACCGGTAACTCATCATCATATTACTGTCCCTCGTCATGACAAGAAAGACCCCTTACACCTGAGCCCAGTGAAGAAGCGTGTAAAAGAAAGCACTCCTCCCAGTAAGTACAACTTTTAGGATGAAGGCCCTAGTGTGAGTTCAGTTTATTGTTCATTAATAGTAGCTAACTTTTTTCCTACCCTTTTTCTTCTATAGTCGAGTGTAGTGGAATGCGAATACGAAATCGTCACTCACCAGCGCAGTGGCAGAATCATCCGACTACTATTCAGCAACACACCTCATCAAACCATGTATGTCTCTTTTCTACTTATGATAGTAAACAAATGACAAATTATATTTTGCTCGAGAAGAAAAATGAATGTTCTTCATACAATTATTTTCAAACCTCACTTTTTATATCCTAAAATTTCAAATCGTATTCAAACAGGTATCCAGCAGGCAGCAAACTATCACCATACATGATACACCTTCTCCACCAGTGTCTGTGATAACCATATCAGACAGTGAGGATGAAGGGCCTCAGTCCACAACTACTGTAAGCGGGGGCAATAATAATGTGAACAGCAATAACAACTGCAACAGCAGTGTCCAGACTGGCCCAACCAGCAGTTTGAACAGTAATACCAATGGTGTGACAAGTACTTCGGGAAAAGGGTAAGACTATTTTAATGGAGTTATTCTCTTCAATATTTTCTATCTTGGTATACTATTTTCTCCAATACTGGCTGGTCCCTGCCCTTCAACCCTAATTCACTGATTAGCTCCCAATTACGAACTGTAACCAGATCGGCTTTTCCTGCTCTATTTTTCACTTCCAATGAATTCTAACAACTTCCTAATTATTTATATAATAACAGGAGGGTTTTGCCTAAAAATACAGTATGAATCACATGTTGATGAGGTTGATACAGCTTTACTGAGAATATACTTTCAGTAAAGTATAGTATAATTATACTGTTGCATTTGTTTTGATAGTAGCTTCAAACCATGTTTGTACGACGTTATTTCATTTTCTTTTACTTTTTCAGTCATTTCATTAGTTATCCCAATTAAAGATCAACTCTGAGGAGTGCTAAAGGTTAACACAGTCAATTTCAGCACTTTCAAATGGATTGCATGACAAAATGTACCAATCAATCAATTTTATGGAAGCAGAGAGAACTTATGTGGATTAACTCAAACTGTGATTCACCCTCATTTCAGGTCTCAACAAATAAATAACATCAGCTCTACCACAACTAATAAGATTTCTCAAAACATAGTTAACAACACATCTTCCCGCAGCAACAGGGCAAATGTGATTTCTTGTTACACTGTAGGAGACAGTGATAATGAAGAACACCATAGTCCTGAGACTAAGCCTCATCAAGTGAGTCATTGTCCCGACCATTGAGTTGAATTTCTAGTTTGCTTATTTGCAACATCTTGATTACTCTTTTCCGTATCAATGTGTGTGTCACTGTAAGAGCCAAATTTTCACACTTAGTTATCGCAAAGGGTGGTTTGAGATTGAACCTTTTTTTTCAGATTCTTCAACATTCTGTTAACTTGAGATTTTCCCCCGTGAAGACTTCGTCTAGCTATGATATAAGTCCTAAACTGAATAATCAACAATATCATCATGCTTCCACCACCAAGCCGGTTGATTTCCTTCATTATTTTCGGGATGTGAAACCCGAACCTCCTCATCACAAGTATGTAGCGCGCAGCGACGAGACAAACCAGTGCTGTACCATATCTGATAACACGTAAGTTATTTATTTCAATTTCTTTCATTTATTAAAAATAAAGAAGAAAAAGGTGTATTTTTTGGTGTACTAAGATCCTACGGAAAGTAAAGTAATCCAGAATCCAGCACTTGCTGTGAACCATCACATAATATGTGATGGTTCACAGCAAGTGCTGGGTAATATTATTATTGTAGAAGACAACATTTGCTTTTTAGTGAATAACACCAATTTGTCAGTTATTCTCTCATTTTTTGGAGCTGGATACCATGCACCAAACTGTGTGTTGATGCATGGACAAAGGTGAATGTATCAAAAGGCACTCATACCCAGATAAGTTTGAAGTGTCGATATTATAAGAGAGGGCTCAAATTCTTGCTGACACTGTATTTTGTTGTGCTTTTTGAACTCAGGTCAACTGCTCTTTCTCAATGACTATGTTTGTTTTTATAGGTACAGTGGCGGGATCGTTTCTCAATCTCAGAAGAAGAGACTTTTGGCCAAAGCCCAAACTGAATGCATGTTGGGAGGAGTTGTTACTAAACAGGAGCCGGCCGATATTTACCAGGGGCCAGTTTGCCATGGGCACGGCACAACAATATGTAAAGAACCTTATCACTACGTGGCTCAGGAACAGCACATAGTTTTACCCTATACTAGGTAAGATACGTCAGATACCTTTAGCCCAGTCAAAAAACAGGAATAGAGAGAAATGCTTGAAACACAATTTTGACTTATTAACTTTGTTTGGACTAGTAAGGAGGTGAGCATATCGAAAGATTTGAAAGTCTTATTTTTCGGTTTTTTGCTTATAACTCAGAAACAAACGTACCAACTGACATGACCACTCTATACAAAATGATAGCTGATTAAATTTACTACAAGTTCTACTCAGTCAAGGTTTTTGATATCTTGTATAGTTTTTGGGATTTCCGCCTTGTGCTACCTAGAGAAATAACTATTTCCATCACCTTGGTAATATGGACGCAAGTTCTCTATATAGTTCATTGTATAGTTATACTGTGCAAACATGTGAGAAGAATAGTAATTGCTCGGTTGTATTGCCACAAACAGTTGTGAAGAAGATTGGTGGCAATGGAGGGTTTACTTTTCAATATACGTAGATTCAGAAATTCGAATTTAAAAAATCCGTCCGCGTCACCTGGCGCAGTTTGAGTTCACCAAAAATTATGAAATTTGGGTTACCTGCTCATACCAGCCCTAGGAGAACCCTAGGTCAGTAAGGAAGGGGTTCAAAATGAATTTTAAAATGTTCAAAACGTCATAGCTCGAATATTTCAAATAGAACAATATAGTTTTCATTACAAATTTGAATAGAGTTCAGTTTGGAGAATGTTTTTAGACCATACGGAGCTTTCTACAACCAGCCGTTTGTTTGCAATGAGTTTTAACGGAATTGCATTTACCAAGATAGACATTTTTTCTCACGCTAATTTTCGTCGGGCCCTTGATTCATGTTATCATGAAAGCTACATGAACCAAATAGATTTCCTTCAAATTGTGTTCAACTGCTCTTTACTCACGAGTCCACTGTTTCCAATGTGCAATTTAACCTCTCAATGTATAAATTACAGCAATGAGAAACGTGTTACCTATGCAATGGGCCATAAGCGGAGTGTAGAAAGTGGACGAGACTATCACAGGGGACAACCACCTGCTGCTCATACTTCCCGGGACCAACATGTTCTTGCCAAACCATGGCCACCCCAAGCAATCCCTCTTCATCAACCCTACAGGTATATTCTACGTGTCTGTTATAATACATTACAAGTAATTCGTCATATTGGATGGGCACACTTAATTCTATGAAAAACTCGTTGATCAAACTATAGGCCTTCAAATCGGAAATGTAGGTTCATGTAATGAACTCAAAAATCATGTTCAACCAAACGCAATCTGTGGGTAGGTAAAACTGAAGTACTTGAATCGAATGAAAAAAAAAAACAAAAAAAAAAAACATAATAATAATAATGGAACGTTGAGCTGAATTAATGGGGGTGTTGGGGAAGGAACCCGTGAATTAAAATGGATTTTGAATAAGATGGAAAAAGGATGGAATAGAACTCACCGAGGTACCTTGTGATGTTGGTTAACCAGGGCCCTGGCGGCGTCGAATCCAGTGTTGAGATCGTAGCTGGAGTCTCGGATGGCGAACTCGCGCTAAATCTCCGAGAAATGATAAAAGGAGCGCCGATCGTAGGCAAAAAGGAAGATTTCTCGAAATTAAGGGGGTGAGCGTCGGGATTGACTGTGGAGCAATTAGTGCTAAGGGAAGCTGGCACGAGACTGACTGATTAGGAGTGGGAGAAGGGAAAGGTTACTGGGGAAACCAATGTTGCCACAAGATTTACCAGGGGGGATAGCGGTGGTTTTAGCTGACACTATTTAGAAAGATCAGGCTTAATGTTTGCTAGCTTGAGGCGGATTATAATTATTTTTGTAATTCCATATATTTAGTTATTTATTATTGTATCCCCTCTCCCCCCGCTGGGGTTTGGGCCACAGTTTGAGATGGCCTCACACTGATACTGTTCATCTCGGGTGGTGTCTATCCATATCAGAAATTTATTAGGACAAAGATAATATTCATGAGAGTTGACTGAAGCATTTGTTGATTCATTTTAAATTACTCTTCTGTTATTGAATTTTCTATTCTAATATTATAGGCAAAGCGGGTCTCAAGTGTCACCTCAAGGAGCCAGACTTTCTCCTTTGGCTGGCCAACCAATTTATCATCAAAGTGACATATACCGACGGCAAGCTGTATACGTAACCACTACCCAGCCAGCTTATCTACCACCCACGCACCAAGTTCCTCCATTTACAACCGGGTGAGATTTGTATGTTGATGTTTAATAATTAGGAGAAAGGTATATTTGTAATATACTTTACGATAATTACTATGCACTTATAGAAGCAAAATATTGTTATTTATATCCTTTCGCTCTACTGGGGTGCATGGGCCTATATTATTATTATTATATAGTTGTAATGGATTTCCGTCCGGTTTTCGACCGTAGTATCTATATGGTGTGAGATATTTTGTTTCGAGGTTCGGTCAATGAGAACAATTTTTTGGTTCCGACGTTTCGGCCGTTTATTCAGCCATCTTCAGGGAATTCTGTCGTACGGAATCAGGACATGGAGGTGATGCCCGGTTCATGAACAGCGCACAAGTTGTAAAAGTAAAGATGGCGATTTTCCAGCCGACTGGAAAAACAGTCAACACCTGTTTAGCTGGCGCATCCTAGCGACCAACTAAACTTACGCGTGCTTCCAGCAGGTAGCAATACTTCCGGAGTGGGCACAATTTCCCCTACCTAGTGGGCCTTCCTTTCCTTCTTCCATGGTAATAACCCTAAGAAGGTAGTAGTATCCATAGAAGCAAACAACCTACACCTAATAAACTGGAGTAACGAACGAAGTGACGATATACGATCTACAGGTAGATCTACATAACGCAAGATGCTTGATAAAATAAAAATGAAAACGTAATTCAACAAGCAAAAAAAAAAAAAAAAAAAAGTGAGGACACAGGAGCACAAGACGACCAGACAGCATATCTCTGTCACAAGGATTTTCCTTACGTGAAAATGGAAAATGGAACCTCCACAATAGAAATGACAACACTTATTTATACCAATTTCCAAATCATTCTCATGTATGGAGTTTAATTTCTTGAGATATCCAAAAGAGTTGTTATCATACAACAAGTATTTGTGACATATTCCCACACTCGAGTTTACACACTGCTCTTACCGTAATATGCTACAGAGTTTTGATAGGAACCTTCCCACTCCTCTCATCTTCGCAGGTTAATGTTTCAGAAAATTGAGTTATTTATCTAATGATTTTTTTCTCAATGATGTCGAGTCGTTGTTTTTCAAACTTTGTTATATTCGTCTGCCCTCTTCAAATAAAAGCATTTTATGAGTTCCTACACTCGGATCACATCTTAATATAGCAATTGGAGCCATTCGGGGTTGTTCAGTCTCTTGAACCACACTTTTATGCAATATTTTAAGTCAGATGTGAAAAGGTTGGTTTTGTTTTGAACCAACCACCTGTATGAGTATTGATGGGGTATTGAGGAAAGGTCTAATGTTCCTCATTTTTCTCTCTCCAAGACCTCCTCATCACCTTCACACCTCCCCTTACCTTTGGGGTGACAAGGTGCCAAGTTGCCACTGAATTCATTTCTCCTCTGCGAATGTCTCCACTTGTCCAGACTTGAATTGAGTGCTGTTATGGGTAACCATTGTCTTTACTATGGGTTCCTGTTCTGATCTGGTAGGACGTTTCCATCTGTTTTCTAAAATATTGATATTAAAATATATTTAAATAACACTGGTTGGTGCTGAAAATACTAAAGTGCTTTTGACATTATAATTTTGTATTCTAACCGTTTTATTTGACCTGCGCACTTTTACTGTTAATTAGCGTCACCACAAATGTAGTTATGCAGATAACGCACATGCTAATCAATTAATAAAATACCTACATATCATGGCATGATATGTAGGTACGTACCCACGCACATATTTACAAAGTATTGATAATAAACCTTTCTGTTATTCTTATAGTACTTGAGGGATCGAGTGATTTAATTTCTAACAGAACATTTTGGCCAAACCATACTCAATAAATCATATTTACACGATTGCTTTACTTGGCACAGTTTCGCAACATACCCCAGGAATAATGCAAATCATATGGTGGAGGAGGGGTTATAGTACTGATGTATTTGTCAGATTAAAAAATAATTTTTTCGTTGGTCGGACTGGACTCATTATTTACTCTATTAGGGAGATGCGTACCTAGACCTTTGACTTGACTATGTTATAGTTTGGTTGTAAGTGCGTCTGTACCTTCCTCCTTTTCAACTCCTCAGAATGATGTATGAAAATTGACCTTGATAAGGGAATTGGATGTCCTAATTTCCTAATGTGTTTCAGAAGAGGAGTGCCACCCCCAGCTCATCACTCATCAGCTCGACCACTGCTTACTTCTGGAGGGCATCCAACGCATCCCTTGCCTGCTCATATGCAACCTACTGCCGTATTTCCTGGCCACCATCCGCAAGTTGCATCTTACGGGTACATTAGCCCTGCTAAGCCTCAATATCCTGCTCCCCCGGCTCTTTGGTTCACGGAATGAAAAAATTACTGTTGTTGAATCGTGTTATTTATGTTAGTAGTTACATAATGTGAAGACCATCTGTGTTTAACTGCATTTACACAAGTAACAATACTTTGGGACCTGTCCTGTAATCATTATAATTTTCCCTCAAAGGTCTCCAAAATATATCTTGATGCTTTTGTATTGGTCCTTGAAATTTGCGGGGTTCAGCCAGTTAGGTCCTAGAAACAAACTTTGTTGAACATGACAACATTGCGCGAATGTGTCCAATGAAGTGTTTATATCATCATATTTTCCGTCTATGGTCAATAATTGACAGTTTTAATTATTAGTTGACTGCTTATTCTATCTTAACGAAGGAAAATTACCATTAGTTCATCTGACGTGGCCTATACAAATGTATCTTCTTGTAGTAGATGTATGTGTTAAATTAGCGAAATAGTTCGCTTTTATAAATTTGAATAGCGACATATATTTGATACACTAGAAATTCCGAACTGAGTTAGAAATGGCGGATTGAGTACGAATGATTGGATGAATGTATGTGTTATACCGGACTGTAAGCTGTCAAGCATCTCTTTCTCTCATTTTCTGCCCTGCTGTCATGCCTGGAATTCAGGGGACAAATTTGCTTTCAGTTTAGATAACATACCATTCATTGACTGGTTTATATAACCGAATCTATTCCACAGAATGCATACAAATACTACATTGTTGGAGTAGCGTTAACTACATTAGCATGCAGATAAATGAATGATCATGTGTGATTTATATTTGAACCTAGTCAACATTTATGACCCTTATTGCATTTGGTAACAAATATCAGTACCCACGCAGTTAACCATTCTTTTTTTTTCACGGAATTGACCAATTAATTTTTTTTCTTTAAACACTAATGATAATAATTGACAAATGCCATTGTTTAGTTTAATTGGATTCATATTAATGCAAAGTAACTCTTTAGTTTACTGACGAAATGATTGTTTTATTCATTTTCAAGTCATCATTTTTATTTTGATGAATCGTAATCAATTGCAGAATGCACAATAGCATGATTACTCCAAGAAATGGATTCTTATATCGCAATCCTTTGTGTTATTTGTTTATTGTCTAATGGCAAGCCGCGCATATCTTTATTTTGTACCTTGAATTTACTCATAACAACGTTATTGTATACTCTAACCAACGTTTTTACTATTCTTTTTCAATTGACGGAAGATTGCTTACTGATTTACTTTAGCTACGAATGATTCTCAAGTTGCATTAATTTATGCTATTGAATGCAATCAAAATTTTGACTCCGAAGAGTATATCACTTAGTTGAATATTATGGGAAATATTTTTCTTTTGCGATTTCTTCACATTTCCTGTGATCAGTATGAAGTTCTATTTACTATTTTGTGCCGCCAAAAGTCTCTTGATATTTATTTCAAACTTCTTATGTATATGCTTATGAATATGGATTATCAAGTTCAGTGACATATTAATTATAATAATTGACAAATACCATCGTATTATCACATTGACAAGTATCGTCGTAAAAATTGTTTAGTTTAATTGGATTCATATTAATGCAAAGTAACTCTTTAGTTTACTGACGAAATGATTGTTTTATTCATTTTCAAGTCGTCATTTTTATTTTTATGAATCGTAATCAATTATTGCAGAATGCACCATAGCACGATTACTCCAAAAACTGGATTCTTATATCGCAATCCTTTGTGTTATTTGTTTATTGTCTAATGGCAAGCCGCGCATATCTTTATTTTGTACCTTGAATTTACTCATAACAACGTTATTTTATACTCTAACCAACGTTTTTTCTATTTTTTTCAATTGATGGAAGATTGCTTACTGATTTACTTTAGCTAAGAATGATTCTCAAGTTCAATTGATGTATGCTATTGAATCCAATCAAAATTTTGGATAGTTGACTATTATGGGAAATATTTTTCTTTTGCAATTTCTTCACATTTCCTGTGATCAGTATGAAGTTCTATTTACTGTTTTGTGCCGCCAAAAGTCTCTTGATTTTTATTTCAAACTTCTTATGTATGTGCTTATGAATATGGATTATCAAGTTCAGTGACATAATGAGTAGCATAGGTATATACTATAGTGACGATTGTTGGTAGTGTTTACCATAAGAGCCAATCCTGTCAATATCATCTTGCCTCATCGTCATTTCAAACCTACCTCTTCCTCATTTCCCACTGACTTCAAATGTGTGAGGGCGGGGGGGGGGGGGGGTTATTACTGAAAGAACATTGTTGATATCCAGCATTTTGATCACCCAAATACCGCATAAATTGTTATCATTTGGCATTTGTGTAAATAGTCTTTGTTTCTATAACTCTGTTATGCTCATTTGAAATTGGTTGGGAACAGGTAAAAGACCGCCATAGAGGTAGAATCTGATGATCCATATGTAGCTACTTCACTTGTTACAGATTTAAGTAAGGATATAATGATAAAAAGTTCGTCTCAATAGTAATGATTTATAAAAAATTGGAATATGGCATTATAAGTCAACAAATTGAGTTTGGTTCAAGAAAAAATCGTCTAAATTTCCTCGTGAATCTGTGCAATTTTGGTACCAAATTTTAAATTGTATCAATCCTAGACGTCTGCTGCTTATTCATTTGGGAAGGACTCGACTTCGTTTTACAGACGCAACGGGGGGGGGGGGGGGGGGGGGGTTGATTGTCTTCCTTCTCAAGTGCCGTTTTACAGAATTTGGGAAGGGCTATCCACAATTGACACTGCCGAAAATTGTCAAAAGAAGAACAAAAACACATTTATTGAAAGAAAATACTACGACTACTGACAGAATAAAATGTAGATAACAAGGTCGATACACCAGAACAATGTGATACGACAATGGACTTTTGTCTGAGTAGCGCAAGTGGGACACCAATTGAACTCTGAGACTAGTACATGCAAGTACTCCGTACCTGGCCATGGGCATGTTGGGCTGTCGTCCATATGGCTTACAATTCAGATAAAGCAGAGCTCCCCTCAACCGCAGCACTCAGGAGGAGAACGTTGGAGCCCCCTCAGAAAAACTTGCCAGTCTCAGGTCCTGGTTGAGGGATTGGTACATCCGGCAAGAGCCGCGTGAGCGCATTACCATCTCCTCAAGCCAGGATGACTTAACGCGGCTGACTAAATTGATCAGCTGCAGCTTCATGTCGTTTCGGTATTCTATATTGGCATCAAACTCATCTCAATGCCACCCACCAAGCACCGTATACCATTATACCAGGATATTTGGGCAATCCGAGGATCTCCGGCATGTACATATAGAGTCTTGATTATATACTTTGATGCCAAGATGGGGGTCCATGCCGGTCTCCAAATAAACAACATAGTTTGAACAATTCATAGGAAGATCAAGAACGACCTTCACAAAAAGCCTCTGAACCTGTTTGACCACATCAGAGAAGGCACATCCCCATACCTGGGCAGCCTGACACAGTATGGCTTGGGAGACAGCCCTAAACACCTTGAATTTTGCACTCAGCGAGATAAGAGGCTGGCGAATGAGAGACCTGTACACACCGCAGCTGCCCGTGTATGAGCAGACTACCTCTACACTCTCTCCTCGGAAGAGCCACTGCCGGTCACCCCCGCGAAAAACCATAATCTTTGATTTAGTCGAATGGACTTGCAGTTCCCATTCCAACAACCAATATTGGACTTGTTTTATGACAATAGGAGCTCATGAAGCACGAATCTGCTCAATTGGGGTAGGAAGTTTGGACGCAGTTGTCATCACCTGTTTTTGAAGTTGAATCAACATCGATAAGTTGAGTCCTAACTGAACGGATCGGCGGCAAATTCCGATGAGGATGTTGGGGGACTTGGAATTTGGTAACAAACTAATTAGATTAGAGCGAATTTAATGACAATTTTCAACAACTTGGTTTGCCACTACGTAGCTAGTTTATTCCCGTCATTTATTTAAAAACAAACAAACTCTACATTGATGTTTTCTCTGTTTATGACTACTTTACTTCATTTAGTTTTAGTTTGAAAACATAATAAAATTATTATCCGACCTTGACTATCGTAAATAAAAACAAAATTAGTGATTTATACATTGATAATATCAATCAATCAATATATTTTCATTTGCAAGAATCGCACGTAGTGCATAAGCAACTTCTTACAACTATACTAACAATAAATTAAAATTGGGAGGAACAATAAAATACATTCAAAACAGGTAGGAATAAAATATGTCGATAAAAACAAAAGGAATAAAATATGTCGATAAAACTAAAATACAATGATAGAGTTAATTTTCATTATGAACTCCTCAGAATCGTACGGAGCCACTAATAATGATAATGGTGATAATAACAATTTTGATGATAATAACAATTTTAATAACAATTTGGAACGGCTCCTGAATCATTTTGAGGAACCTTTGCATGTTGAAAACACCTGATCGAAAACAAATTTGGAGATTTAATTAGCCAGGTGTAGAGTCGCTAGACGTTGTTCAAATATCTAAAACACAGGTGACAAATTCGTGTACGCCTGAGGTGACACAAGTAGAGGACGTACTAAGCATTAGAGGATTCTATTTGTAATAGTCACGTATTCACTCCTTGAGCGCATGTAAATAAATATCGATTTCTTTACTTTAGTTCACTCAATTCCCTTATATGATTGGGGTATTGATCTACGCGTATTTATTTAAAAAAGGAAAAACTTAATTTAGTCTGCAAGAAGCTTTTTAGTTGTTGGACATCTTGAACTTGGTGCTGATCTCAAATTTGGTTGATAGAGGTGGCGCCTTAACGGTGACTCGAGGCACGTGTATAGTTTTTGTGAAGGATTGGTACTTATGAATAGCAATGTCACCATCTGCATCATTCCCTGTGGGTATGGTGGCACTGATCTAACGTATGGTGGATTTACTGTTGACGGGTTCTCCCTACAAAACGGAGTCACTTGGTTTAAACCACCATGATGGCGAAGTACTTCTGATTCGCGTATATCTTCTGCTTTGGCATCATGGTAGATCAAACCAAGTGACTCTGTGTTATATACATATATAATTTTTTGTAGTTGTGTCACTGAACTCAATTCGCCAGGCTTTTTGGTCAACCCTATATCCTATATACCTTAGGTTGATAAGTTGTATGTCAACGCTTACGTAAATTTAATGTGTTTTAAGCATCTTTAATTGTTTGTCATCATAAGACGGAATTCATTAGAAAAAGTTGGCAGTCACTTTTCATAATTTAAGTTGCTCTTGTGAGTTTCCAACTTCAAATGAATTGATTTGCTCATTGTTCAAGGAGATGCAGATTTCTATTTTTTGGTGATTCCTGAATTTCTCCTCTCGTCATTAATTGTATCATGACATTTATTTTTGTACTTTTGACCTCAACAAAATTCGTATAAGGAGAAAATATAGATCCTCCCTCCATGTTCAACCTGACATGTAACACACCAGTGGCGGCTACTGATAGGAGCATGTGCGTGCACCCCCAGCCAATAAACCAAAAATAATAACCAAATGCTCCCATCCCATTTGAAAAGTAAGTTGGATTGACAGAAGCGCTCACGTCCCCCCTCCCTAATGACTTCCGCTTGAAAATTTCCGGTTTGAATGTGGCGCCCTGTGAGATTGACCAATCAGAGAGCGCAAAACTTCTCGTGAAGCGCATCAATAACTTGTTGCTCTGCTGCCAGGGGCGCTGCTGTGCATTCTTTTTCATTGTTACTTTCCTCATGCTTTTTAATAATAATAAAACTGGCATTTGGTACACGTGAGTTACATGAAATATATAAATGACATAAAGTAGGTAAGCAAAATAATTCAAAAGAAAGGATGAATAAAAATTTACAAATTTTCATCTGTTTTCTCATATCAGCGGGTATTCGTTTGTACTTTCGTTTTTGTGGTGTTGTTTTCTTGTCTAGTCATCCTATTTTTTCAGTTTTCCAAAGATGAATAATCCAGTAGAATTCATCAAATTCCTGTTTCTCAGTGGAAGATAAGGCTAAAATTCGTTTCGTGAGTTCAACGCCAAATTTTACAATTGGGCGTCATTCATTATATATTGCGTACCTACCCCCCCCCCCCCCATTTATTACCCTCTCTCTTTTATCGACGCAGTCGAGATACTCCTTTGATAGGGATTTTATGATACGCAACAGGGTTAACCACGGGTTTAAAAAACATGACTTTTTCAAATCTCCTCGTCAATAGCTTCAATTTGAACCCATAGATTATAATCGAAATATGTGGACCACCCACCCCAGACCTCTGCGAGGTACCACAGAGTTCAAAAAAATTAATTTCGATATCTGAAAACCATGCGCTGTTCGAATGAGCTGGGCCTGTAAGAACATTGACCTGACAGGCTGTCGCATGACAATCATGTTGACAGCTTTTGATTTGCTCCAACTTTGAGCCCTCATTGTGAACGAACGGCTGGTCGTACAAAGATTTACAAGATTTATTCCATTTGCATACGGTTGAAATTTGTATTTAGCTGAGAAAAGCATCTCTCCCGTCCCCTTCGCGATAGCTCCTCTTGATAGAAACTCCCTGAGTTTCAGGGCAGGAGCCGCCACTGTAACAAACAAATTGATACTAACATATTCTATCAACGTGGTGGGTCTATCTTCATCAACGTATGCTTGATTTCATTATGTTCTTCTTTGCTCTCCCCATTTTCTGTATTGACCGATCTGATCTGTATTTGAAGACGTTATCTGTGGAATCACCATTCCCAAATGATGGTAGACTCTTGCATAACATTATTTAATCTTTGAGAAATCATAAAAGCTTCTCCAACTGGAACGTGCTGGTTTCCTATGATATCTTCTATTTGGTGTAATTGTGTAATATTCGAATTCCACAATGATACAGCCTTGAGCCTTCTAACAGGCTATAACACTTGTGATCCAATTGTAGCACATAGTTCATTTATAGGTTTCTTTAGTGACAATCATGAATGATTGAATATTGTTAATTACCGCTTTATGCATAAACCTATCCAGTTATCAAGTACCTCGTGTTTAACCTATGATATTATTAATTGTTTTCTCTTTCGTTTGTTTCATTTGTTTTGTATTTGTCCATCTGCTAAGTAGACTTCAGTGTGTGTGTAATGTTTAGGGAAATGGAGATGCCATACAATGTGAGTTGGACTCCTAGTAAATATAATAGTCATAAAAGTTCCAGAGCTCAGAGCCAGTTATAATCCTTATTAGTGTTTCGTAAGGATTCTAAAAGTTACGAACAAAATTGTTTGTAATATTCAATATTCTGAAGTAGGTAGATACTATTAACGTGTGGCACCATCATCCAAGAGAATCCTGGATATCAAGGTACGTGGAGATATTGTTTACGTAGGCTCAAGATTGATCCTATACCATAATTGCACCTAACATTCGGAATTATGGGGAGGGGGGTTAATATATCGTCGCTTAAGAAGCCACATGTGCTATCTAACATTTTGCAGCTATGCAGGAGAGCCAAAAACGTATTTATTCATCCACTCTCCTACTTCAGATAGCACATGTGAAGGTTTCACCGTTTTTTAGTGCTTTCTAGCGGTCGTGCCACCAAACTAACTTGTTTTTCGGACTCAAGATTATGCTAGACACTATCACCCAAAACCTCATTTTCGCCAAAATGTTAGATAGCACATGTCCGACGCAAGATTTCGCTAGACACTATCACCCAAAACCTCATTTTCGCCAAAATGTTAGATAGCACATGTGGCTTCTTAAGCGACGATATTCAATTCATGAATCCGGTGTAATTAACTCTGGTAAATCCTGTAACTTGGTAGTCTACATATTGAATGTATCTACTTCGTTCAAATCTTTTCCAATGCTCAGGGAAAGACTCTTTAATATTCATGTGATACACATAACGATGCTTGTATAGAATATTCTCATTTTTATTGAGGCATCAAAGCAGCCTATGACCAGCTCAAACTCCTTTATTGTATATAATGTGTGCTGATACCTTTAATTAGGATGTTGTTGAAATATTTAGTCTTATGTGCTACTGCCTTTGATTATTGTTTAACTGTCCTTTGCATGTGCCTCGACAGAAATGTATTTCTTGAAAATCATTGTTATCAATCGTTGGTCAAGGTCATGTGCTCCTAGTGAATGAAACGTTTACATTGCTCGAATGTTTGGTTACAATTTTCAACGAACCAGTTTGAAACTTGGCTTTGATTAATTTCTATTGGTCACGCTTCAACTTTGGTTGCATCATACGTTATTGGGCTTTGAATAGATTTTTACCATTTGGAATTTTCCTTGTGCTCGCTATGAATGTAGACTAATAATAGCGTTGTTCATCTTACTAATATGTCAGCATAATATATGACTACAATTACCTCAAACTTATCTAATTCTTTTCTACTTCTCAATTGCAGATGGTGTACATGTTAATTATATTAATGACTGTAGATTAAAATTCTAGTTTGGTTTTATCCTAGGATTGATTTTTATTTAAAACACGTTTTAGGTAGAACATAGTACAAAATACGCATTCAGTAGCCTGTGTATGAATGTGTATGTGGTGACAGATTTTTTTTCCATGTAATATTCATGTTTCCTATTATTCTTATATCAATCTTACTGCAAGAAATGTACATATATGAATAAAAATATATATTGACTAATTTGACTATGTTAGAATGTATTATGTATAAATCAATGTTTCATTAAAGATATTTTTTGAAATGTGTGTGATATATTGTATTTTCAAACGTTTCTTCTATTTTGTGTTTCAGTTTTACTCAATATTGAAAACCAATATTGTTATTAGTGATACTATGTATATGACCATACTTGTATGAGATGAGAATATAACAAATTATATTTCATTTTGTTGTGGTAATTAGATTCTAAGACATTCAATTATGAATCCCCTAAAGGTTTGTAGCATTTCCCTTAGAATTATGTTTCGGGACCTTTTTTGAGTAGGGCTTTTTTAATTTGTTCCCAAAGATTTTATCTCATCCTAACTTGTGAGCTTATTTTTCTTCTTCCAGTCGTTTGAGGGATTTTGACTTTTTTTCGTGAATTCCTTTCAATTTTCACACCCTCAGTTGGCTACGATGATTTTTTATTCTCCTTATTTACTAGAATTTCCAATGATTGAACAGTTTCGTCCATAAATATTTGACTCAGTAAAGAAGTTACTTTGTTACTATTTGTGTTTATAAACAAAAGAGAATTTACCTGCCGATTTCTTAAACTGTTATATTCATCATGTTTGAACAAAGTCCATCACCATATTAACATTATACGTGGTAGGTACCATGTTATCTTCACCAGGCAAATAAGTACCTACATTTTTGGTTTTCAACTGATATTGCCTAAGATTGGCCTTAGAAATTTTTAGATAGAAACATTATTAAAAGAAGAAAAAAAGCAACAGATAATGCGTATAGATAGTCTAAATGTTGAATATTTTTATTAAAGAAATTAGCTACTGTGGCACATAATAATGCCCTTAGTAGGAGTAACACTTTAGTGGTGATAGTTGTTTTATAACGATCAATTGCCTTATCAAATAATGAACTATTATTTGTAATGTTGACAGAATCATATATGTGTTTAAATATAAGCCAGCCAGTTGTTATTTATATAGGTAGGTGTTAGACGAAATCTTTATATTGTACAAATTCACATGACTCTTTTTTATTGAGGTTACATATTTATGTCTAGTTCTGAATAAAATCCAAAATACGTATTGTCAATTTCTTTGTTTCATTCCTATAAACTACATTTTAGAATCTTACCTGTCTTCAAATGTGCATTTACCATAATCCCTGAAGCTTATCTCAGTGTAATATGATGTTTGTTCAACGAGGCAACACTAGTTAGTTATCATGTGATGTTAGAAAGTCTTCCTTCTAAACTTTTTACAGTTTTTCAATACTAAAATTACTACATTGAACTAATTACCTATTATTTTGACTGGCTCATATTAAATGCATATATGACAATACTATATGTAGGTGTACATATAGCGACTGGTTGTTTATTTTGGAATACCTAACTTGAAATCATAGTTTGTAGATGTAAATAGGTTGGTAATAATATTATGTATTGTTGGAGCGTCATAATCACCCACTTTATCAAGTCTTTGTTTATTTTACATTTTCACAAGTGAAGATTTCGTTGAGGCCTCGAGTTGTTGCGAGGTATATTTTGGAATTGAACGAGAACAAAAATGAATGCATAGACTGTAACACGAGCAAGATCCTTGGGAGAGAAGTCTGTCTATAATTTCCCTGAGTTATTTGTTGGCTTTGTTTAAAGTATAACGCTAGTGAAACCATGAGGTGTATGATCATGAATTGCTTATTATTATTATTATATTCAAAAGAATCGTTATATTAAAGAGTACGATTATTCCTACATATTAATATACCTACCAATATTGTAATAATTATTCTCCCTATTATTGTTGTTGTTGTTATTATCTTGAAAAACATCGTAATTTTCTTCAGTAAAGGACCAAAAAATAGTTAGTAAAGTATTGACGTTTTCATTACTTCTGGTACCAGATATTGGAGAGGTATCCATTGGAGAGGAACCGAACTAATTTCATTGGTCGGTTTTCAATTCGTGGTTAAAGTATCACCAGTTAAAGTTTTGCATTAGGCATTTATTTTCAGTTGGTAATGTTGATTGGTGTGGTAGGCCTCTTTCACGAAAGACGTTATTCTCAGTACATTTCGTCCCTGCCTAACATTTCTGATGATTACTATCCTCTGTTTTTCATAAATTTAGATCTAAAACGTATTCGAGGCAAAAGTCGGCCACAAGTACAATACCTCCCAGAAATGCTCTCAGATAAACAATTTTAATCCGAATAAGAGAATTATTCCTTGAAGAGAAAAGAAACGCTGAACTAAACCAACTATTCGAGATGCCAACTGCGTTACAAGGGACTACTTGTTTATATTGGATGGATGGACAAAATCATTCGATTATTACTGTTAGGTTCAATTTTATTGAAACATCCACTATCCACTCACTAGTCTCATTCACGAAGGGTAACCCAAATTTGAAATGATTCCAATGTATCCAATCAACTGTGTTTGTACAACTCAACAAAACGATGCCCACAAAATACTGCCTTCAAATTTAACTTCCACTACCAACTGACTTACTTACCCGGTATATACATATATAAGTAGGTACTGGTATATATAGTAGGTATATGTAACTTGAAAATCTCTAACACCAATCTGACTCCACGTCAGTTTAATTTAATGCTGCTATGTTCATCAATATGTGCTTGTATGTTCTATCTATTAATTTTACAGTATTTGGGCTGAAGTGGACGATTTTTGGTACTGCCCTCGTCAAGTAGGCGGTCCAATCGTGATTCTCTTCAGTATGTACTATTATTAAGTTTTCCATTCGCTTGATATATACTGTATCCGTACATATTTAAATTAGTTGTTTAAAAAAAATTTACTTTATCAATTACTACTTGTATTGTGTTCACCTTTAACTAGATATTATTTCTGTTACGTGAAATAGTTAACTGTGTTAAGTAGATGATTGATTGGTTATGTAACTTTCGTTGTAAAGCACTCATACATAACATTTCATGAGTACGGTACTCCTACCCGCCATGTCTTATGACTGGTGCGTTGAGCGACCCAGAGAGCTCTGCCTTCAATTTTTGTAATCGTTTTAATTGATAATATCGAATGACACTATCCTCCTTCCACTAACCATCATCACGACAGTGGTTGTTGATACTCGCACTGTGGTAATTTCGTCTTTGGGCATTTCGAAAAGCTTTGTCGTTCCATTTAAGCTGAGGAACAAGCAACTTGTGTATGTACTTGACGGTGGGTTCCTCACTTGACAATACACAATACAGTAGGTACCTTCCTACTTAGTGGTTTTCCAAACTTCAACGCATCAAGGAATACGTACTCAAATGATTTGTTGTACCTTTCACTTTTTTTCTTCTAGATCTCAGGCATTTGAATTAATATTTTCTAGAGTACTGAAGGTCGGAAATATTTCCGGAAAAATTGGAAATATTTCCGAGACCTAACATTGGAAATATTGGAAAGATTGCTAACTTGGCTCGCTGCGAAGTTCGGAGGCCATGCGCTGTCTTCTCTTGCCGTCTGACGGCGCACAGTGGTCGGAAAACCGATTTTATGGGAGCGAAATTTTCTGAAAGCGGATTCTTTTAGGAAATTTTATGCTGAACAAAAAATGTCTATAAACAACCCCATAATATTCATTCGTAATGTATCAATCGGAATTTCATTAAAAGATGCTCCTTGTCGGCAATGCAAGAGGTAGATGCAAACAAATGTTATTGCTATTGCAAATAATGTAATGCGACATTAAATATATAGTTCAGCAGTGTAATTACGCAATAGGTGAAACACCGTTTTGCAGCACTGAAACAGTTAAAAAACAACATGTTGCCGGTAGTAGCAGCTGATTTTGGTTTTAATCCTCTACAGGAACATTACTGAAGAGATCCATAAAAGGATGTTGTTTAAAATAAGTCAAGTTCACTTTTGGCAGACTTTGAAAGTTTCGTAGGGTATGAAAAAAAAAAAATTATCTCCATTGTATCATTTTGGTTTATTATCTTTGATAATGAACCATTGGAATAGACCAAAGAAGTGTAAATGAAATAAATAAATTCGAAGTACCACAGACAGACTTCACAGAGCGAAATGGAAGAAGTCAGAGAGCCGAAGATTCACAATGTGAGGTGCTCTCTGAGAAAAACTGCACATCAACCCCCGCTCATGGGTACAAAAATGGTTTTTTAATGAGCCAATGATTAGGAAAAATTTTATTTTTCTAAATACGATCAAATGTTTTAAAAATATTTTATTGCATGAAATATGTTTGTTATGTACCTATTTGGGGAGTATCCATCGTAGGTAGCACTAGAAACTTGTGAGTTAAACGGGCGAGCATCTACTACTGAGATGTACCAAGTAGGTACGGATCGCTATTGCATCGGAACGGAATGCGCGTCCTAGCGTGTTTATTGAGTTCGAATGGGAAGAAGGGATTTAAGCGTGAAAAATGGGATTTTTGAGATTTTTAGGGAAAATAAGCCAAAATAACTAGGAAACTGTTAATTTATTCCGTATTCTATTCTAAAAACATTATTGGGATAAAATGTAAAACTAAACAATATTTTTTGGCAAAGGGGTCGAGTGCCAACACTACGTGGGTCGCGGATAGCCATTTTCCCGTCGATTTTAGTTGAAAAACGTGAAACGGGGGATCTAAATACCATTTTTCGCGTTTGTGGGATTTTTTGGTGTGGAAAGGGATTTTTCAACCCTGACTGTGGGAAAAGGGGAGAAGGCCATCTTGCAACACTACTCCACTCCTACGGTTCCCGCTACCACCGAGCACGCCGCTCGGTTTTAATAAATTTGCTATGCTTTTTGCTCTAAAATGATATTTTATCTACTTTACGAGTATTATCCTACGTCCTCAAAATATCTCTCCAAGACCGGTTCATATGATCATAACAGTCCGTTACATTTTTTTTTTGAGCTCCTCATGTTCAATTTCTGTAAAAAACGGCAATCTTTCCAATTTTTCCAATCTTTCGGAAATATTTCCACGATTTTATCTTTCCGGAAAAATAAGGAGGTACTCTAATATTTTCAAACATTGTAGCACACATCAAGTGGCTCTTCGAAGTTTCTCCCAAGTGCTGAGAACCTACCTAAATATCCATTTCGTACTTATACTATTGTATACCTAGCGTGTTATAATATTCACTCAAATGTTTAATGATACAAATCTAATGACTTGGGGATTCAACGTGATTTCCCATCATATTCCTGAACTGGTCCACTTTACGTTTTGAAGTAATATGATTTGCTTCACAACGAATCCTAAATAATTTTCCCCAAATGGTTGCTACAGACTGTATTCCTGTCAATTTATTCATTGTACATAATAATCATTAAAAAATATATATATAAACAGATGTTAGTTTTTACCTTTCACTTGTTTGTAAAATGTTAGAAAATGATATGTTTAGATAAAAATCAGCTTATATTTTGAAATCGGCGGTTTCAAGCTAGATGGTTGTGGATTTATAATTGCTTGCATTCAAATGCAAATCAAAACTTGTCATAATGTCTAAGATATCTTTTTTTAATTAAAAGAGACGTTGAATTCTGTTGACTTGTTATTTCTGTTCTTGCCTTGACCAATTTCTTGTGTTTCCGAGTGATCTACTGTGCAGAATACTGAGGGCCACAGTCTTGTGGTCTCTGTTGCACATTTCATCTTCTTCAGAAACCCAGGGGGACTTTTCTGAATTAGTCGGGAGAGGGAGGATGGAATCCGTCACACGCCATCGATGTATATACCTGGATCGCTCCCTCAGAGCTGAGAAAACGGTCCGTCGGGTTGAGCCGCTTCCCCCACTCTGAGTGGTGTCGCGCGCCGTCTCACACAAGGCAATCCCCTATACCGTTCTGTTTTTTTCGCTCTATTTTGACCTTATTAATGATATTGTTCACGGAATCACCTCGGAAGACGCTCCAGACACTCTTAATTTCCAGCCACATTGTTGATGAGGGTAATTGACCGGATTATTCCACTTCTTAGAAATTGTTTACCGTTGCAAACGCAGTAATGGTTTTCATCTCATATTCATCTCCTATTTGTTGAGCATTTTTTGTCTCAAAGATTATAATCATTTACTTATTCAGTCGAAGGGAAGGGTAAACAACGGGATTCAATTATCGGAGTCGCATTATGGTGTGTATTTTATCAAGTCCCTGTAGGTACGTGTGTATTTATCAGGTAAGTATACAAGAAAATGTATGAAAGGTACACAAGAAAAAAGAACTATTTATTGGAACCAATAAATTTTAAAAAAAAAAGTAATATATTGCCATAGTAATCAATTACTATAGTAATCAATAAGGTAACATAGTAAATTAGGTAGGTATCTCAAATATGGTTGAACAAAATAAGTCTTTGGCGTAGGCCTTGTTTGGGAGCAGTTATTAATTTTTCTGTGGCATCTTTAGCTATTTTGTACCGGGCCACTTTAAAAACCAATTTACTAATTACCTTGATAAACATTAGAGTATGATTATTATCTTCATTTGAATTATGGCCCTGGAATACTGTATTTTTAAAGAAATTACAAGCTTTGATTGCTAATAATTCAGTCGTACTGTTGTGATGAGTGGGGTCTTGCACCAATCCATATAAAAATTTAACAATTCTAAAAACATCTGGAGACGCTCTCTTCAATTTACCTTTTGATATAAAATCAGTAAAATGTGTGTATTTGGAAAGATCGTTATTGTTAGTAGTTAATAAATTACTACATTCATAACAACTAACGTATCTTTAAATAATATAAAATATTTTCTTTAAAATATGAATTCCTTTGGATACTTTGTATCATAGAGGCCAGAGCTTTAACATCAGTGAAGTCATCTTCTACATCCACATCTGTTTGAACATTTGAGTTAGAAAAGTTGAATATGCTGTGTTGATGGGTCAAAAGACAAGCAATTACTTTGAGCTGACGCACTTACGCTATTGCGGAACATCAACTTCCGGATCGTCCATGTAAATTGCTGTACAATGGGATTATTATTATTCCCATTCTAGCACGTATACCTACATGAAAAAAGGAGCTCTAAATGGTCCTACGACAATTAGTATATAAGTAAATAATTGAACCCGTCTATATTTAACAATGTGTGTCGCAATCTTTTCAAGGCAACAATATTGGAAAGAAACCCTGATGCAAAAGTTTTCCTTGGATGTTCTAATATTGGTACACCTTCAGCTTTAAGTACAGATATAAATTTGACCGCATCCTCAAACATAGAATCATGGACTTCTGCATTTGATTGTTTAATAGGGCCTTTGCTCCCTCTCCCGAAATGATCCCTACAGTTCATTAAATCAAATAATTTGTCTATTAGGCGAATAAACTCAACAGTTTCCCCACTTCCTCTAAAATCAGGGTGATTCTTGAGGCACAAAAATTCTATTGTGTCTGCAACGCTGCAACTAAGCGTTTGAGCCGCAACAGATGAAATGATATATTTTTGTTCTCATCCTTTTGTTTGGACGAATTGCTGCAACCGTAAGCGGCGCAAAACGTGCCCATGGTGTATTACAATGAACTGCAACTTGAAAACACTCAAGAATCACACACAAAAAACACACAAAACGTGAAATTTAGGCGAAGAGAGCGCGAAAGATAAACTTCTAACGTGAAGGCTATGGGGTGACTGACGTTCTATACCACTCTGAGTGGGGGAACGCACCGAGGGGTCGGACCGAAAACCTGACCCTCCCAACCACAGCAGAGCGCGATCCAGGTATATACATCGATGTCACACGCATGACGCATATATAAAAATATATATATATAATTCTGAAGAAAGTGGGCAGTTAGACGAGCGATATATACGTGATATGTACGTATATACGTATATAGTTTGCGGGTAAGGATGACCAACACTAGTCGTTGTTATCATTCGGTTTTATTACCGAATGATAACAACGACTAGTGTTGGTCATCCTTACCCGCAAACTACTCTACTGTTTCCTAGTCAAAACAACCTCCACTATATACGTATATATATCCCCCCAAAAAACACTCCGTGTAAAAATCACCCCGCCTCGCAAATATCATTCTTCAGAGGCCGGAAAAAGTTATGATATCCACTTTCCCCGCCCGCCCTTTTCCTCATTAAGGAGCTAAGTATAATGAAAAGCTTAACCACTTCACAAGCACCGTACCCCTTTCGAAATCTCCCCTTGGCGCTATTGCGAGACGTTTTTATTACTTCCACAAGCAACTAATACTTGATGGTGGTTAACGTTTTATACAAGTATTAGTTGCTTGTGGAAGTAATAAAAACGTCTCGCAATAGCGCCAAGGGGAGATTTCGAAAGGGGTACGGTGCTTGTGAAGTGGTTAAGCTTTTCATTATACTTAGCTCCTTAATGAGGAAAAGGGCGGGCGGGGAAAGTGGATATCATAACTTTTTCCGGCCTCTGAAGAATGATATTTGCGAGGCGGGGTGATTTTTACACGGAGTGTTTTTTGGGGGGATATCACATCTTTTTGTTGTTGAAGTGGGTCATGTTATGAAGAAGGTCTATGCGAAATTTCAAGTCGATTGGTCCTTTTACCCAGGCTGTAGACTCGTCAAAATTGCCAAAATTAGCCTAAATTTCAGGTTTTTTGTTTCTAAAAGTTTTTTGGGTTGAGATAATGGGTTAAAATTTCAAAAGGCACTGGCTGATGTTGAAACGAAGCTCTGTGCAAAATTTCAAGTCAGTCCGTGAAGGTGGAAAGGCCTAACTGATTAAGGAGAAGAAGAACAGGTAAGGGTGAAAAACCGGGTTTTTGAAGTTATATAACTCGGCTCCCTTTAAAGATATCGACTTGAATCTTTCAAAAGGCACTTGCTACACTTGAAACGAAGCTCCGTGCAAAATTTCAAGTCAATCGGCGAAGGTGGAGAGGCTGTAGCCTTGACCGACTGAAAAAAGTAGAAAAACATGGTAATTGGTTTTTGAAGTTATATAACCCGGCTCCCTTCAGACGTAGCGACTTGAAACTTTCAGAGCTTTCTCTTATCCACACCAAAAAGATCCAAACCAAATTTCAAGTTGATCGGTCAACTAGGAGCCGTGATATGGCCAAAATTAGCCTAAATTACCCTAAATTTTAGTTTTTTGTCCCTAATTTTTTTTTTTGGTTGAGATAATGGGTTATTTCGTTCAAATGGCACTGAGACATGCTATAAAGAAGGTATGTAAAAAAATTCAAGTCGATTGGTCCTTTTACCCAGGCTGTAGACTCGTCAAAGTGGACAGAATTTTCCTAAAGTTTCTGGTTTTTTGTTTCTAAAACTTTTTTGGGTTGAGATAATGGGTTAAATTTTATATAAGGCTCTGTCTCAAGGTTAAATGAAGCTCTGTGCAAAATTTCAAGTCAATCGGTCAACGTGGAGAGGCTCCAGCCTTGCCTGTCTGAACAAGGAGAAGAAGAAGGAGAAGAAGGAGAAGGAGAAGAACAATCTAAGGCCGTAAAACCGGGTTTTTGAAGTTATGTAGCTCGGCTCCCTTTAGACCTATCGATTTGAAACTTTCAGGGCTTTCTAATATACACTCAAAGAAGACCCACACCAAATTTCAAGTTGATCGGTCAAATAGGAGCCGAGATATGGATACCTCGAAAACGCGTTTCGTGACGTCCGGTAAACATACACTTGGTACCGTTCGTTTTCTCAACTTCTTTGCTTGGCGGGGCGGTGAAGTGGCAACAAGGCCTACCTCAAATGGGGCTGAACAACACGGCCACCCTGAGATAGGGATGGTCAACATGGCCTAACTGACATTTTTGGGCATATTGAATTTTTTATTCAGCGGGATTCAAATTGCAAATAATTAAAATTATTCGCCATCCCGTAAGTTCTCTATATAGTATATTGGCTCCCAGAAGTGTTTATAGTTGCAAAATGTTCCCTAATTTTAGAAATAAACAGTTTATTGTGTCTCCTGTATTTTCACAGTTGAACATATCGTATATTTGCGGAGACATGAGTTTCGCCATCGCTGGCTGGTGACACATGGACGCACCGGACCTTCCCTCTCTCTGATCCACCTAGGTGGACAGCCGATGACGTCCGCGACGCCTAAAAAACGGCAGTCGGACGGAAATCCAACCTGAAATGGTTGCTTACTTTACTTGTAGTCTCCTGTAAATTTGTAAAAAACACTTAGGCCATGTTGTACAGCACCATTTGTACAGTGGCCTTGTTGCCACTTCACCCTCGATATACGAGGATCGTCTCTAAAGTAAGTTGCACTTATTTATAAACGAGTACATTACTGAAAATGCAACTGAAAACCTCCGTCTGTAGTTCAATCAATACAGTTGTGGCTAGTAAACAAAAGGTCGCCTAGTTCTGGATTTTGTTCATGTTGTATAAAGAAAGCTCTTTGTCGACAAATTTGAAAAGGGCACAAAACTGCCGATTTTCGGGGCTTTTCCAAGATTTGACTCATAACGTCTTCCTGATTTATTTTTTTGCAATTGACTTACAATACAAAATGGTAGAGGGCAAGATTTCCTACAAAATTTATATGTCTAGTTTTTTCTTACGATCAGTAACAACGTAGCTACAAAGCCCTGAAAAATGACAAAAATGTGGTTTCTTCCTGTTTTTATGGCGTTGTAGCTCAAACATCTTGTATAAAATTAAATAACCTACAAAATCCACGTTTACATTTTATTTTACAACCAATAGGGATGCAGGTGTTTTGCACATTAACGCAAAATCTGAAAAATGGCTTTTTCTCACTTTTTTGGCAGTTTTATGTTTTTCATTTTACTACATAGTAGAGATCTGTGGGAAGCAAGGAGTCAAGTTCATAGATCACTCTCATGTATCCATTACTACATTTATTACATGGATAAATGTGTATTTAAATACCTGTGTTCGAAGCACCCACTCGTGCATTTGTAAGAAACGTTTAGGAGGCGACTTGCTGGAGCAGCGTGGTGTCGTCGTCATCAGTAAAGCCGCGTACGCACTTGTAACATCCGTCCGCTCCGCTCCTCCGATCCGCTCCCCTGGATGGTTCAAAGGAAATATGTTCGGAGGAGCGGAGCGAACTCCGATCGGTCCGTTGGCGGTTTTTCCTCCCGCATCAAAGAAATGTTCGGAGCGGGGTGATGCCTAGTGTGGACGGGGTCTAGATGAGCCGCTACGCTCCCCCGAACATTCTCCCCCGAACATACTTACCTACTTAATTTAATGTTGAACAAAATTTTAGAATGACAATAAAATAATAATACTCGTAGACGTACCGGCATGTAGTCTTCAAGGAACTCATCCACAATCGCTTGACAAACGTCCGGGACGATTTCACTGATAGCCTGTTTTGACATCCTGAACAGATGTCACAGATACTACAGATATAAATTGTAATGTTTTAATAAAATTGGGGTGCAGGGTTTTGAATATACTCCGAACTTGGATGGATTATAATTATTTGTGCCTTAATATAGGGAAAACTTCGATTACCAGATTTACAGGGAACTCACGAAGGGAATTCTCATTGGATGAAGTAGTTAAACTTCATTCTTATAGCTGCTGTGGGAGTGATTTCTGTGGGTGTCCACCCATTCCTTTTTCTCAGTCTTGTTACATGACCAAGGTATTTACAAGACTCTTGTAAATACCTTGGTGTAGGTAGTCTTCGATTTTAAGTTGACCTTTGAACTGCACATAAACTCATTAGCCAAAAGGCTGCGTAAACTGTTTTACGTTTTTAAATTCTTGGGTGGTTTTCTGAGCATTTATTATTTAAAAATGGTCTATCACGGCCTTGTTTCCTCATTGCTGAATTATGGTATTATTGCTTGGTGGGGGGGGGGGGGGCTACGAAGAGTTCGGCACACTGTGCATTTCTGATTTATTTGTGCGAGAGGCCGTCTTTTGTATATAAGACGGGAGTAGGCGTGGAGGATGCCTGTGCAGGCTATATGCGTGACATAATATGTATATTGTTACGAGAAATGTGTTGAGAGGTCTAACATAAGAAAGCCCAAGATAAACATCGAATTGTTCAAGAGAAGCGCTTATGTTGTTGCTCTAAATTTTTTCTACGAATATAATATTAATTTAAGTGATTTTAAGGGTGGCATTAAAAAGACACGTCGTCACAAGCATATTAATGAACGCACATAAAGAGTTTTCTAGTACCTATCATTATACATAAATGTACTAGCATTGCCGACTAGATTGATTGTTTTGGTTTATTATCTTCGATAATGAACCATTGGAATCGCCCAAAGAAAAAAATTTGTTTACCCCCCCCTCAAAATTTGTTGGTTTACATTTCAATATACGTAGATTCAGAAAATCGAATAAAAAAAAAATCCGTCCGTCCGCCGTCCGCGGCACTTTGCCCAGTTAGGGTAGAGGCACCAGTTACAGACAGGGTACCCAGTGACAGACAGCCTTGACTTCGAATTTGAATAATAAGCGTTCTGACGGTATTAGCTACCCCCAGTTTTTCGCAGACTCGGGGAAAAGGTTTGCGGCAACAACCATGAAGACGAAGAAGAGAAAGAAGAGGTTTTAGAGTGGTTTCTGACATTTTGTAGAAAGCGCCTCGCAGGTTAGTGTGATTCATGGCGGCTTGTTAGGTGTTTTGATAAGGGTGAGTACTCAGTTTTATGTTCATTGTACTTGCAGTATTGTTTTTTCATATTAACCAATGTCCATTTTAGCATTTTTGGGCCTCAGCAATTCGATTTTTTCATTGGTTTTTTTCAAACAACTAATTCTGAGGGTCTTTCGGTGGGGTGTCTGTAACTCATCCCAAAAGAAGCGATAGATCAATTATAGACACCCATGTCTGTAACTGGCTCCTTGAGGTGTTTTGGTTTTCACTTGATTTTTTCATCATATCGTAATGAATAGAAGAAAGGGTTATGAATAGAATTGTCATTTTTCATGAAAAACGTTGTGTACCAGTATTAGACAAGGGGTGTCTGTGACTGGTCCAAAGGGTGTCTGTAACTAGAATTTCGTTTTTTTTTCGTTAATCAAGGTGATATTTTTCAATTTTTGGTTAGGAGGAAGATGGACGTGATGACGGATGTGAAGATGAATGTGAATTAGAAGAAAACATTAACCATACAGGAAACGTTGATACACAAGAAAACATGAGATCTCTGCTGAACTGTGATACAAACGATGACCGAATAATTTTGGAGATTTCGTCGACTGAAAAAGACCTGCATGGTCCATCAATCTCCAACCTATCACCTTTAGATGGGACCCAATCTTTTCCTCTGTGTAAAATCAACCAAGACCAGATCAGGAATGGAAGAACCGATCTGAATAAAGGAAAAACTGAAGAACCAACGCCCCAATTCGTCGTGGGTTATTATTCGAGGAAAAAGAACATTAAAGTTCTTTACAAGATTGTGGACAAGTGGACCGGAGATGAATTTATTGTTCACCTAATGAAACCTTGCAACAGATTCAGAACTGTCTTCGCTGAACATATTCATGACGTCAGTATAATTAGTGTAAGTAACATTTTAAACAGCGAAATGCTTCAACCTTTAGTCTATGGTAACAAGGACAGCAGGCGTTACCAATTCCCCAAGCCTATTGATGTTCAGTGGTGATCCTACTATAATTAAATGTGATAGGTAAGTCAACAAGACAACGAGTACGACTGTGATAGGTATTCCAGAGTCCCTTGCCTTGCCATATCTTTTTTTAGTGATGACTGTGGTAGTTAGTTACCTAAGTCAACAACAAAAAGACTGTGTTACGAGGTAGGTAGTTACTAATCAACTACTACTAGTTACTAAAATACTGTCTTACTTATTAATAGTTATTAATAAAGTATAACTTAGGTTCTGTGTTAGGTAGTTATTAATCACAAGACTGCGGTACTTGGTAACTAACTACCACAGTCTTTTGATTAATAACTCACACAGTAACTAAGTAACACTTTATTAATAGCTAAGTAAGACAGTATTTTAGTAACTAGTAGTAGTTGATTAGTAACTACCTCGTAACACAGTCTTTTTGTTGTTGACTTAGAAGTAGGTGTAATCACTTTTCCAACAAAAAAGGCACTTGATGAATAACTGTTATTCATCAAGTGCCTTTTATGTTGAAAAAAAAAAACCAATTACCTATGTTCCACGATTTAAAAACGATTTTTATACCAAATGTACACAGAAAAATTATATTTTTATGTTCAAATAAAAAGTTTTGACATTTTCCTAAACGTGTCTGTTACTGGTCTCCAAACCTGTCTGTAATTGGCGATTTCGATTTTCAGGGTGTCTGTCACTGGGTCAAAAAGAGCTATTCGAAAAACTTGAATTACTATTATAAGAAAGCTGATTTTCAGAAATCTAACATTCGGGCAATCAACAGGAGATCCTGGAGCTGCTAAAGGTCCATGGGAAATGTTTCTAACTACTAATAATAGGGTACCAACTTGAAAAAACAGAGAATAGTTCCTTAGACCTGTCTGTAACTGGTGCTTCTACCCTAGCGTTGAGTTAAAATTACGAAATGTTTTTTATGGGTTCCGACCAACCCCACAATGGTCCTCGAAACTTTTCATAACCCTAGATCAAGGGGAAGGGGAAATTATTAATACCTAACAATAAATTAAAATTATTTTCACTAGGTACTTGATAAAATTATTAATAATTAGTGATAATTCATAATAATAATTAATCTAACATTTAGGATCTAGACATTTAGACCTAGTGATCTAGACAGAAGGGTGATCTGTACAAAGAAGATAATGAACCGTTGTGTCAAGAATTTGCAGAGTTTTTTGGTTTATTACCTTCGAAATTTCTCTTTCGGTGGTGTATATTTTGGACGCGCTCCTCCAAATTGCAGATGTCCTTTGTTGGGTCTCCGGTAGTATAGCAGAACTGCTTTGTGACGCGAGAAGGACTCGGAAATCTTTTTAGTGCATGATATTTTGTTTACCAACATGAAGGTCGGCTCCTTCATTGTCATCTAAATCGTCGTGTTTTGCAAAGTCTTGCCGGTAGAAGAGCCAAGCATTATTTATACACATATCGAGAATTTGGCTAAATACGCTCATGTACCATTTTCGAGGTTTGTTTTGGGTCGTGCAGAAGGACTGACCTGACAAGTCTACACCCCCCATAAATTCGTTGTAAATCTCTGATAGGGTTAAGGAATATGTCAATAGCTCGAAACTGGAGGACGAAGAATCGGTTGGGTTTCCTCGGGGAATAGCGCACCAGACAGGGACCGAAGAGGTCGCAGGAGAAGGACGAAGGGTCCTCTGCATGTCGCCGTCCAAGACGGAAGACGCGAAGGAGTTGTGCTAGACGCTGAGTTCAAGTTAGTAAAGAAGGAGTAGAAGGGGCAGGGAAGGTAGAGAGAGAGAGTGTGTGAGAGGTAGTAGGTCTCGGTCCGACGTCTTTTCTATTCCTTCAGAATCCTCGACATCCAGTTCTCCTCCGGCCTCCCACCAACTTCGTACAAGAGTCGAAGCGGCCCGCGCCGGGGACCCAACTTTCTTTTCTTTTTTTCCATTTCAATCTCCTTCAAAGTTCTCGTTTTTACCTCTCGCAGTGCGACCTTTTCCAAAAGTGAATCCGCGGATCTCGTACGGCCGCCAAAAGTGTTGAACATGCGTTCCTACCTGTGGTTTCTTCTTCTCGGACTCCTGCCAGCTCTAAGTTGGACTGCTACCACAGCTATTCCAGGTAATGTCCTGCATTCCGCATTTAGCCCAACCAGTGATTTCAGCTCTACGCCATTCAAAACTTGTTTAGAAATCATCCCAACATCCGGAATCCTTGTAAACCTAAAAACCTAATAAACCGACTTTCATATGAATATCTCAATGTTTTGAAATAGTCCTACCATAACTACACTGATTCCTCCTTCTTTCTACCTTACGTCAATGTAATTCTCTATATTATGTACTGCCTAAACACGGTAGATTTTCTGCTTATTTTGATATCCATCCTGCTTGAAAACTCAATAAATTTACATTCATCTAAACAAATTCAATTCAAACTACATATTACCTATTATTTTCAAAAACCCGTAGGTTCACAAAAAAAAAAAAAAAAAAAAAAAAAATAATAATAATAAAAATAAACAAAAAATATTATAATATAGTCAGTTCCAAGAGGAGATGGGTATTATTACAAAAACAACATGAAACACCACACTGAAAACAATACAAATAAGGACATAATAAGACATATTTTTGGTGTTACATAAATGTAAATACCAAGGAGGTAGTGAAAAGGTGTGAGATTTATATATTTCTTATCTCAGTTTTTCATGTTTCCAAATGTTCTCGATAGACTGATGTGGCGAAGAATAATTTGATTTGGAAATTTGGTGATGGTAAATTGTAGCTTTGAATATTTCCACCTCCTGAGACGAAATTGAACATGACGGTGGTTTTCTTGTGGAATGTTATGAATTCGCACACCAGTCGATGATGAATTGAGACTCAATTGTTTGGATGGGTCTCATAGTCCTGTAAAAACCTCAAAAATAATTATTTTAAATCGAAAAATTTGAATTGAAACTATACACCTGATAGTCAGTATCTTGTAAGTGAACACCATTGTCGATCAGTGGGTACAAAAAATATCTTTAGTCCAGTCAATGGAGTTAAAAAGTGACGGTTTCGTAAAAAAAAAAAAAAAAAAAAAAAATCCTGTCATGCAGCATGGCTGTAAGAGCGAATTTTCGAAGTAAATCGCCGAAACCGGTCCAACAGTGTACTCATATTTCAGTGGAAATAGAAAATTTTTTTCAAATACTCTTGTTTTCTTCAGAATAGCGATATCCCATTCCGTCATCAGATAAGAGCAGATGAACCTGAAGAACATCTCAAGTAACTACCACGTTTCTTCATCTTCAAAGTGCTCCAGTTTGAGAACGAAATAAGGTATCGCAATTCTGATTTCAGCATCGTGTTCGGCGAACAAAAACCGTTAAAATGAGGTGTCACTTGTCTGACTGTTTCCTTTTAGGAATTTATGGGTAATTTTTTCCCCTAAAACTCCCCCCCTCCCCCTTAGAGTAGATGGCTTCTGCCGATGTACGAACTTTCGATTCCAGGACGGATTTTCTGTGCGATTTTATACCTAATGAAAATGTTTCGGAAATTCAAGTTTTAAAAATTTTGAACTGAGAACAATAGCTTCCTGTTCTTTGAAAATTCGCTAAATGAGGTAGTAGGTTTCTCATCCATGTTTTTTGGGTCGTTAAATCCGAATCTGAAGTTTGCTGCCAACTAGCCAGTTGGCTTCAGGTCAAAAAACTTTTGGACTTTGTCTCGGTTTTTCGCAAACATCATGGAAACGAAGGATATGACGTTAAAAGTCGTCCGTATCAAAGTTTAAGAGGATAAAACTCTGCGTCGTATGATTTCCCCAACTTTCCATTTTGACCAATTTATTAGGCCGCAATCGACGATTAAAAAAAACCAATGTTTTCCAACTTTTGTGAAAACTGCAATAACAAGACATTTGAACGCCTGTGATTCTTAAATGCTCATTATACAAGAAACACTCCATGACATGGAAAAAAAGTCGTAGAAAATTAAATTCTGCGTCCAACGAGCACCTAAATTTCATATTTGAACCAACCTATACGTATACTGAGACAAGTTTTCAATATTTTTTCTGTACATGTTCTATGCTGTTCTTATACATAAAGTATTATATAAATTAAGTAATTTATGTACCTACACTATATAAATTACATGAGTGACGGTAGAAGAAGTACGAGTACCTATCGTTCGATGTAAATTTATATGTGCGTAAGGGTCAGTTAGGGTCTCTTGTTCGTAAGGGTCATTTTAAATGTAGTACATTCGTACTTCAATATGGACATGACCGTCTGATTCGTACCAAATAATATTATGTACTAATAACAACTAGTATGTAAAACGCCCCTTCTCGATGAGGGAACAGTACATTATTTGAATTTGTAAATTACAAAGTCTTCATTAATTAGTGCGGTAAAACAGTTCAGACTCCTGAGGATGTCATACGAAACTTGGGGAAATATACGGCCCTCTGAACATTTTGATTTACTACTACACAAACTTCAATTAAGAAAAAACAAACTTGAACGATTGTGAAATACTTTGATTGCGGTCGCTATGACTCAATTCGAACGGTACTGATCTGGATGTTTATTTTGATAGGGCGGTCGTTATTATTATACCTTAATGATGGTCCGCCGAGGCAAGCCGAGACAGCGTATGTAATTATTTCGAGAAAATCGCATACTCTATTGCCGACAACGGTCTCACGTGATTAAAATCGTCAGTTGGCACGTGTGCGGTTCCGAAACTCAAGCAGTGAAAGTTAAAGTGTAATCTGGAGATGATTTCTATTGATGAAAGTACTGATTAGTTTAATGAAATTGAATTAAGATCGCAAGGTCCTGTGAAAAATACAGAAGTAAAAGTACGTAGACGAAGCACGGCCTATTAAGCGTTCTCAACCTGTCCAGGCCATTCAACTATTAATTACGAATTTATCACACACATTTCACCCACATCACACTCAAGCAACCAAATAATAGTGTAATTTAACGTACGTCATATTTGCTCGATGTCTGAGGTCGTTGCTGAGTGGGGGCTTCTAGAATGAACCAGCCATACAGTATGACTTGATGAGCGAATTTTCAAAGCCCCCATACCAATCGTCCATTACTTTGAAATGTTTATCCAATCCGAAGGCTCAGGCACAAAAGGTGTACACAACCATACCAAGCACGCATTTTGACTGGTGCCATTAGGTACGGCGGTGTTAGCATTACCAATTAGGTACTCGACGTTTTTACGAAGATTCCACCACTGTGATCACTTTTAGGAGGAAACCAACTTTTCGCCCTCCAAAACCAAAATGTTTTCTTTTTTCAATTTCGGCTGCGCATGCGCTTAAAAATGAAACCCTTGCAACCTCTATAACTCCAGTCCTATCAATACAATTGGCGTTGATTTATGTCAGTTTAGTTTCATAAGTAATAACACAAAATTCCTAATGAATGACACCAAACATATATTCACTGTACAATACATGAGTGTCCAATCTGGTTTGATCTTCTGTTGAGTATAGAAACCGTTGAAATCCATGGTTTGGTTCAGGATTCCCTGAAAGAGATTTGTCGTAAGGTTCGTGGCTTATTAGTAATTAAACCATCCTTATTCGTGGCTTATTAGTAATTAAACCATTTTTGGGAACAGTTTTGGATCCAAATCCGTTTTGGGACATATTGCAACGAGAAATCAGTCGAATTTGAGAGTCAAAAATCGCCGAAACGTTAAACTTGTAGAGTTGTTTCGACGAAAAAACAAACGGAATGGTACCTACTTTGAGGGTCTTCTCGTGGGGTATTGGCGTCTCTGAGGAGAGTGGCAAAAACTGTTCAAAACTAGTTTGGTAACTAATAAACACAATGAGGTACAACCATTATTGACTCAACCATTATTGAAACAATCAATTATTATAAGTTGAGACATTTCCAAGTACTTCAAGGGGGGAAATGGAGACTTTTTGAATGATTTCCAAAATCGTTAATTATTTTTTTGTTACCGCTGATTTTGGTTTGAAATGGTGATTCATGATGATGTGCGTTATTTGATGAAGATGAGCGAATTCTGAAAATCGAAAGGAGGATTTTACTGAACTAAATCGGTAAAAACGGTCAATATTACCAAAATGTTTATATAAATTGATCGATAGAGAGGTCGATGTGGTATTGGTAAGCTGTAGCTTACCAACATTTTGAAGAAATGAGCGAAATAACAAAACCCCCAGACATGGATCTCTGCCGTGTGGGCAAAACACATGAGAAACTGTTCAAAAAAACAAGATATAAATTCCAAATTCGAACCAAAACTGACATTTAAAATATGTATTTGAACAACCACAAAAAACAACTCCCCAGTGTATGTCCAATTTCAAATTCAACAATCCAAAATAGAAAATGACGATCCAAGACAGCACTCAAAGTAAAATTCTTGAACACAAAATGGATTTTTGTTAAAAATGTAAATTATTGGTGTTTTTCACCACACCAGTTAGCGAATTTTTGAAGAGAAGGAAGCTATTGTTCTCGGTTCAAAATTTTTAAAACTCAAATTTCCGAACAATTTCCATACCAAAATCCGTTCTAGACCATCCTGAATTCACTGCCAAATAATAAAATTGCACAAAACATCAGATGATTCTGTCTTGGCAATCTTTTTTTTTCTTTGGTCGATTCCAATGGTTAAATATTGAAAATAATAAACCATAATCTATGAACTGAGGTGTTACTGGGCAAAATAAGGAGGCAACATTTGTTATAAAATCAGTAAAATGGAGACATTTTTTATAAAACCAGTTATTTCTTGGAAAATTTGCTCTTATAGCCATGCTGCATGACTGTGAATTTTTTACTTTTTATTTTCATTTCCTCGCGATATTCAGGTAATTGAACTATATAGCGACATTTTTTATATTTTTTATTGTCGTCGTATTTCCGCAAAAAAACTCAAATAACGACAGAAACCTATCGTTTTTCAGTGATTAGGAATCCAAGGTGACCAAGTTGGTGACCTGTGCTCCGGTGACAAGTTGATTACACCGGGAACGACTGTAAGCTGTGTTTACGAGCCCTGGCTTCCAAACGAAAAGAGATTTCTTTGAAAACTAGAGTTTTTGCGATTATGAAAAGTCTTGAAATTAGTTTTAAAACCTTTGAAGCCTCTGCTGATGGGCTGTTGCAAATCGTTGTCTTTCGGATTGAACCATTTCCACTCAAAGATCTCGGTGGATGTTATCATTGTGAATGTAACAGGGCGCATTGATGACGTTCCTCAGCACTTTTATCTGACGTTTTGTGTAGATTCTACAGTACTTTTGGCTGCACAGCCTTAGAGCTGACACCCATAAGTCCATACAGGCTTGAGGACTTGTTTATAGAGCATATGTATAAACCCACAAGTTTGCCCTCAACTAGCAAAACTGAGTGCCAGTATGATTTCCTGGATTTGAGACGTAATTCCTCCCTCTTTTTCTTGACATGTGCCTTCCATCGTAATTTGGCGTCTAGCGTCAATCCCAAGAACTTTGCCTGATTGGCGTATGGGATGATTTTTGCCATTGAGAAAGGTCCGTATGTATTAAAGCCTCCGATTGTGAAGTCCACATACGTGTACCGACGTGGTCTCATTCATTCTGATCCTCCATTGCGCAGCCCATCTTTGTATCTTGATGATAGAGTGGTTTATTTCAGTAAAAGATTGATTGTTGTCTACACCAAGGGCCAGGATTGCGGTGTCATCCGCAAATGTAGCGATAGACGAAAATACGACTGTAGTATTTATCGGAATTTAACTTTGACTCTTTAATATTTGAGTAGGTAGTAGGTCTCCTTGTGGACTTTGAGGGTCTTTGCCGAATCAGAAATTATAAAAAAATACACATAAAATTATACATAAATCTAAGCACGAAAGAAGGGTGAGGAATTGAATTTTGAGGATTTGGGGGACCATGGAACCGTTTTCTGCGTAGTCTATTGAGATGAGCCTCAGACCTGTGCAACTACATCCAAATGAAGGGAATTGGATTAAAATAAATTCAATTAAAAATTGGATTGAAAATTATAAAAAAACGAGCATGGATGGCATTTCAATTTTTTTGTGTGACATAATCGAGATTAACATAAGAGCAGTAAATTCTTGTTCCACGACACGGTTTTTTTTAACCCTTGGAAGGGTTAACCCTAACTGTACAGTTTCTGGTAGCGGAGGGCGTTCCACATTGACCATTTGTGACAGTCTAACAAAATTGATCATTTTTGAGTCTGAAGAAATTGACCATTTTTGACTGCGATGAAAAAGTGACGGTTTATTCAAAAATTGAATTTTGATCCCTCATTCAAGATCCTCCATGATTCATTACTAGGACGACTGGTTCTTGTGGATTGTGACTCATCGATCAGTGATTTGATCAGCGCACTTACCAAATAAGTTTATTTCTTTGTATTTCTGAGAACGTCTGAAAAAAATAAATGTCGTCCTTTTCAGTGATAGTTTAGTCACAAAAACCACTGAAAGTTAGGTATACGCTAAAATCGGAATTTTCGGTAGATAAATCGGTTGAAATTTCAAAAAGGTGGTACAAAGGAAAGGAGTGGATTTCAAATTGAATCTGCGACCTAAAAAACCTTTGGAAACCAATTTTTGTCCATGTCCAACGATAAACAGACTTTTGGCTGGTTTTTCGCGATTTCGTATTTGATGCATTGGGCTGAAATCCGAGAGTCACTTCACTTTGCCAATTTAATAAAAATACACTGTAGATTGAAGCAATCAAAGAAATTGTTCCGCTAATCTGTTTCCACGGACTTGGTCGGTACCGACTGGGAAAAGTAAAGTGAGACAGTAAGTGGTCGTCTAGTTTACTGAGCGGTCGTTATGGAAGAAAACTAGACGTGTGTCCAATCAACTCTTCAACAAAACCCGTGAATTCTCTAACGAATAATCACTCGTATCTGCGGAGACTTTATTGGAAGTGAGTGGATGTATGCGGTAAGAAGATGGTGGTGAGGGCGAGACTTTCACTCTGCTCCGGAACCCAACTCTTTCTCTTTCGACCTTCTCAGATTTTGTCCTCTTTTTTTCTCTCTATCTCTCTCTGTTGGCGTAATCCCAAATCGGTCTCCTGCCATCAATCGCAAGTGCAATTCGACGGGGATCATCGGATGAGGACGTCTATTGATCTGAAACCATCAACTGAAACAGACGAGTTGGTCCCATTGAGCTACTTCCAGCGAAAGTCCATCAACTTACTCGTTACGGCGATTCGTTTCTTGCTCCAAATCGCCCGTATTTTGGTTGAGTTGGGTTGACGAGGAAAGAAAAGTCAGTCGACCTGTATAGCGTAGGTACCCTTACGTTACTTCCTTAGTGTGGACTCAAATGCGATTCGAGGTGGACCAAATTATTTCATTAGCTACTCACATTTGGACATTTTGCGCTGATTCCAAATACACCTGACACCCATGTTCCTATACCTAAAATTAATTCTTCATGTTGTTTTAATCCCATAACGACTCCTCAAAATGATTTTGATTCAACAGAAGAGTTATAGAAAATCAAATTTTGCGTCGATCGAATTTAAAATCCAACAGGAAATGAGGAAAATGTACAGTTTTAAAGTTTTCAATCTTCGAAAAATATACCAGCCTTTGCCCGCCAGTTCCCACACAAATCCTCAACGTAAACGGGAAAATAGTAATTCCTGTTTTTTCTTTTTCTACGATTTTTATAAATTTTATACGTGCCAAATACAGGGACATTTGGCAGTTTTTTTCCTGCATTTATTAGCTGTGATTTGAAAAGTCTATGGATTGGTAGTCAGTGAGTGTGTCCTGGGCCTTGAAGCAAGTATTAAAGCAAGTCGGGAGAGCGTTTGCGCTTGAGCCTGCGGCGGCCCTGTGGAGGTGGCGGATTTTGAGATAGATCTACTAGGAGATTTCTGAAGCATTGCTGAATGTAGCTGCGAGTACACTCTGGGGAGGACCTCAGTTACCTCTGGGATGTCCAAGTCTTTATGGATGGCGGGGTAACGCATAAACGCAGGGACTGTTAATAGATAGTGATCTGCTCATGTTCAACAAAGGATTCCCCTTTATTGTTGGTGTATATGCGCATAACTGTCATGTAATTGTTAATTACAATAAAGTTTAGTTTTTCAATTCAAAATCGACCAACGATGTAAATCTGAATCAGACCTCAATAAATGTTGCCGAGTAACACCTCAGTTTAAAGATTTTTCATCGCTGAACGCGATGGTGAAGTCAGAATTGCGACATCTCATTCCGTTATCAGTTTAGAGAAGATGTACCGTGAAGAACATCTCAAGTAACTACCACGTTTCTTCATCTTCAAAGTGCTCCAATTCTGACTTCACCATCGTGTTCAGCGTGAAAAAAACCTTTCAAATGAGCTGACAATTGTCAGACTGGTTTCATTTTGAGAATTCAAGAGGTAATTTTTCCCCGCTAAAACTTCCACCCCCCCCCCCCCCACCATCTTAGAGTGGCCCGATCCTGCCCATCGACGAACTTAGCCTTTCGATTGCCTGGAAGGATTGTTTGTGAACATTTTAGTTTAGATGATATTTATATTGGGCGACGATTCGCACTCGTGTTCCTGATATCATTCATTCTAGTTACATCCAAACATGACGTGAAATCTCAAGATTCACCAAGTTAAAATACGATTCAACATACTGATCGCCTTAAAATAGTATAAATAAGAATTTCGTTTTCATTTTCATGTTGAGAATTCATGGGTTGAGAATTCCCCCTAAACCCCCCAAAACCACCACTTAGAGTGGCCCGATTCTGCCCATCTACCAACTCAGCCTTTCAATTGCTAGGACAGATTGTGCAAGTTTGAACTTTTTATCTCAATTCTATCGAGAGTTATAAATATATGTATACATATGATATTTGGTGTCTTTGAGTGTAGATTTGGTCAAAACGGTCGACCTCACTCATATAGCTGTTGTAATGAATGACGAAGTTAGGGCAGTCAACTGTAATCTTTGTTTTTCTGCTATTTACGTCTCCAATGCGCTCAACTTTTTCATCGGAGAAATCCCGTGACAGTTTGACGCAGCGATCACTGTGTTATTTTCATGCCATTTCATAACACTCGTTTCTTTAGTTTTATTTTCATGCCATTTCATAACACTCGGTTTTTGAGTGTTTGCAAAGATTACCGATCCTCTTCTTGGCTTCTTCTTCAGTACATGCTGACTCTTCATAGGACAATCGCCCAATTGAATCTCCCTCCTTGTCCCGATATTGGCCTCAGTGAGTTATTTGATCAATGGAAGACTAGTGAAATATAAATCATATAGACCAGTTGTCAATATAAACGTTGGGTGTACCACTGACGGTCGGACGATGGAATACGAGTACTAACTCCAACACAACTAATGCTCCTAGGCCATATTTATCCTGTTCGAGTATTGGGGACGCTTTAGCCCCTTGATATACCTCAAAACAATGAACTTATACTTAGGAGCATTCAAATACAGTTAAGAAAAATAAGAGAACAAAGATAGTAAAGAACTGGAATAACAGAAGTCCGAACTAAGTGTAGCCCAATGCCATCTACAGGTGACACAGAACTTCATTGACACATTGTACACCCGAAATCGATTGACTTCAAAATCCATACTAAAACCATTCAGCAAACATGAGAACCAAAAATATTATCAACAGTACTGACATTTTTCTAGTCATGGTACTAGTTTTGTTAGCCAGACGTCAGACTACACTATTCAATGAAGTGCAAGCCGATGAAGGACCTACAAACTGTATTGATAATAAAACCTATCATGACGTTACCAATCATGGGAAATACCGCCAACCACAGTTGCCCATGTTCTGAAGTGTGTTCTATTGAAGTTTGGATGTTAAAAAATCAATCTGTCTAATTCCTACAGGACTATGAAGAACTGTCACCGCATGCGCCAAAAATGACCCCAGTAACAAAATACAACATCGTTCTACGTACGTCTCTTCTGGTGAAGTGTGGATTTGAACGTATGCAGAATGAACGTTCACTGTGGGTCGGCGGATTCTCGTGATTTGGGGAGTGGAAATGTTTCAGTCATGCAGCATGAGATAATGAGCGAATTTTCGAGGTCACCCACTAGTTTGTATAGTGTCCTAATAGTTTGGAATATTTTCATTCCCTAAATCGCGTTTTTTCCAGCATCCTACGAGGGTGTTGAATTACGGCAATAAACCGCCAGGAAACGATAACCGAAACAGAATTATTATATCAGAATTATTCATTCGGAAATGATAAACCGTTCAGTAAGAATTCGTAGTGCTTTTGGGCTCACCTAGTCTCACAGTTTTCACCATATAACAATGTATTGTATTAATTTGTAAGATACTGATATTGGAAATGTATTTTTCAGCTTCTGACAAACCTCCTGAGAAATATGGTGAGTTTCTTTTTACGTACCACAAAATATAAGTATTTCACCTAACTACCACTACCTACTAATTAATCAGTGTGCATATATTAACTTGTCATAGTTATTGATTTTAAGAATTTACATTAAGATCATGTGCAGTGCGCATAAACGACAGGTTTCCATACATATGTCGGAAATTTTACTGTAAATCTTACATGCGTAGCGGCCATAATGAATTGATGAGCTCTTGTTAAAGAAATAATCGATGCATTTGACATTCTGGCTAAATTCAGATTACTTGAGTGTGCCTATTTTTCAATTGTTTTTTCGTTTGTTTGGGTAGTTGAGTACCAAATGCAGTCAGCATAAGTTATCAAGTTAGAATGGGCAGAAAGAGAGAACAGCCCATTCAGTTAGGTGCCTCGTTAGATTGTTGATTGAATGCATTTGTAGCCTTTTCGTGCTCGCACCTTGAATTCATTTCGTGTTGTTAAATACTACCAAAGTTCCATGATTCTTCTTACGTTACTTTCCTTGTAACATTCGCTTTAATTTGAAATTGAGGAAAATTGGAACAACAAGAAAATTTCTAAAACTTTGAGCCCTATCTTCGATAACACTCAAACGCAGCTAGAAAATAGGGCATTCGAGCTAGGTATATCTCAAAAACTAGACTTGATATAGAAAAACGAGTTTCAGGTTTGGTTCCAGCACACTGAAAACCCCCAAAATCTCCTCTGCAACATACAACACCTTTTTTGTTGGCCACTGTAATCAACCAGTGGAATCGACGAAGAATTTGTAATTGTCTTAAACATATGAAATTTGGGTTTCTAGCCCGGACCGGCCAGAATATGATCTTTGGAACTTTTGGAACTCTAGGTCAAGAGGGAGAGGTTCAAAACAAATTTTGAACTATTGAGAACGTCATACTTATCTCACAAATTTCAAAATTTCAAATTAAACGCTGAGGTCAGAACTGGATTTGGATGAAGAGTAAGAGTCTTGAAATTTCAAACAGGGTCAAAATAGAAATTTTATAAAATTTATATTTTGAAAAATACAAATGAAACAGTATAGTTTTTAGTTTTCATTCAAGAAGTGAAGTGTTTAATTTTTAGAATTTTTCAAGACTATCTGGAGCTTTGTACTACCAGACGTTTGTTCACAATGAGGGCTCAAAGTTGGAGTGAATCAAAAGTCGTCAACATGAGAGTTGATCGTGAGGCAGCCTGTTATACTGGCCCAACTGATTCGAACAGCATAGGGTTTTCAGATATCGAGTTAATTAACAATAATTATCTTTATTTATGATTATTAATAACGATGATGTTGAGGGATCAAATGACCGACCCTCGACATCCCTCAACATCATTCTTACTGACGGTCAAACTAAATCACACACACTCATTATTAATAACTAACAACAATGATTAATCATTGATAATATTTAATAAGTGACTTATTCATGGCTTAATTGCAATAACTGACTCGTCCCGGACTATGAACAGCATTTGACGATGTCACTGGATGGTGGTGTGAGATATTATACGATTGTGTAATGATATACAGAGTTATCCAATCTGAATGTTCAATGAGGACGATATTCTCCTCAGCTTTCACGCCTCGCGTGTCGCCGCCTGCTGGAAAAGTTCTGATAGCCCTGAGGCAGCAGATTGTTCGAGTCTTATCGGGATCCTTGGCGGAAATATCGCGACGTCTCGATGTAAGTAGTTGAGAGTAAGTCGGACGGATATCGTCATATTTGCCTTTCGGCACGTTACAAGGCCCTTGAAGTTATAGCTCTTGGCTACTCGTCATGTGAGACATCGAAGAACAAAGGCCCCTCGTCTAATAACTTACTGGTCACAACAAGTCGCTGGATACTGAACCGTGAATTCTTCACCACGTTCGGAACACCTGAATTGTAGTGAAGGTTTCCAGAGGTTCCAGATGGGGATTTAATTCGAAATCTCACTGCTTTTACCTTACCTCACATTAACTACTCGTTTTAACTTAAAAAGTTTCTTTTTAAATAATAGAAATAAACAAACCGCAGAGTGTAGGTAATAGACGTAGAATTACATTTGCCGACAATGTGTACAAATTATACTAGAAATAGGTTGTTCTCGGCGCTATTTGCAAAATTTGGATGAGGATTATTTCGTTTTCCTTATCCAACCCGAATGGTAAACATTAAGTATGGCAGTTTTCCTCAAGAGAGACATTTCTGGAAGTCGCTGCAGTGGCGATGGTCTCACCTAACCTTACACCATAATTGAACGAGTATGTGAGAATACAAAATTCAAGCCTTTCAAACATTCTGATTTAGGGGAGTGTTTTTTATTCACGGTTAAAAGCTCTTGTCAACTAAATCAGCGTATCCACTATTAGGAGGACAAATAATACGAACAGGCGAAAACATGTTGCTTTAACACATTTTGCAATTCCCTTAAAAAATAGAATTTCCCTTTGATAAAATTTCTATGATTTACTTTTCATACGAATTTAATCGAAATTGCTCCGACGGTGTGAGAAAAAGTAACGCATTTTTCCAAACACCAACTTTTCAGTATCTATCCTTATGTACGCAGGATGCATATTTATAAAATTCACGTGTCGTTGAAATGATATCTGACCTTGGCTTCCTATTGAAAAACACAAAGATTTGCCAATATTCCAATAATTACGGAAGAAATTGGTCAGCCATTTTGAAACATCAGAAGTTGGTTAAATATGAGTTTTCATGTATAAAAAATCACTGAATATCGCGAACTTGAATACACGACAATATACGAGGACTTTAATACATAGGGTACATTAATTTATCCTCTACGCCCATGTACAACTGGCTTCATTAATGGAATACGTATTTTGCATCGGCCATTCAAAATTGGTGCACGCTTATTTCAATTTCAACTGTACTGACTGCAAATACGAAATCAAACTATGCATATTCAGATTTCGTTAAACAAAAAATATTATTCAAGGGATTAGGTAATATATAATATTCCAATGGACAAACCCCAACCAACTGGACGTTCCTTGTTCAGGGAACAAACCTGATGAATTCAACAGGAATATCGACCCGTTGGTTTAGTGCGTCCTCAGGTGCAGTGAAATTGGCGGGTGATGGCGTGTTGGAAAGTGGTACACAGTCCGGTGTCGGCATCAGAAACAACTCAGAAAAGGTTGTCTAGTTCAATCATTTGCCAATGATAAAAAGCCGTAATTTGAAGTTACAGTGATTTTATATGATAACTAATTATAATTTCGACACAAATTATGATCCATTTCAAAATCTGTTTTTGGAAATTAGAAGTTTTTCTGTTCATTTTCGGTTTTCCCTGTTCATCTCTCCCTAGTGTGGATTTTGTTCCTTCTCTCCCTATTGTGCGCTCTTTTCCGTCTCCGATTTTAAAACCGTTGACTGTCCCTTCGTGTAAATTTTTTTCCGCTCCTGTTGACTGAAAATATCCGTACAAAGTGTAGTTTTGCATTTCGAACCTCAACACTGAGGCATTTTCATTTGATATGCCGAGATTATCAAATATAATGAATTTGAATTTTTCTGATTCTCTTCTGACTTCATTAGTCTGTGAAACAGCTCTACGTTGTTACTCATTGCAAACATCCCCACACCTGAATCATGCCATAATTTCTTGACATTTGAACCTGCGAGCCATCGATCGGTATCAGTGATACATGGATGAGTTTAAACGACTTCCAATACTTCGTTAGACTGAGCTTGAAAGTTATTCAATAGCCACACTAAGCAGAGCGCGACATGTTTCGCATACAGCTCGCTCCACCGATCGCTCGAACCAGGCCATCAGACCTACTGGCGAGCGGTGAAGGAAAGTCTGCAACGCGAAAGTTTTTCCATTTGGTCGTGAAACACTCGTTATTTTGATAAGATGTCTCGCTGACCATAAATGATCAAATTGAGCGTGTAGAGCTGAGTGAGCAATTAGAAGCGGCGAGCTTCATTACCATAACTGATCACACTGAACCGTATTACTGACGCCAGCTCACTGCTGCTATGAAATATATTTCAGTTCAAATCTACAGAGATTTCTTTGTTTTTGATCTGTATCCATAGAGCACTTGTCCTCACACAATTCCCAACTTTTAAAATAGTTTAATCAGCATCTTCCTGGATGCTAAAATTATGCTAAAATTATGCTAAAATTGCACCTTCAAACACCCACTTTTGTTCCCACTTTTACATCGAGGCATCTAAAACTATCCACAAAACACTATTTTAGATAGTAAGAGCATAATTTCCGTGACACTAATTCATAATCACATGCCAGGCTTGGCCAAGGAGGTACAGATACACGTAGAAAATGGGACAAGGTACACGTCCTTTTCCCGAAGACAAAAAAATGTTGCCAAAGCCATGGACCGTGAGTTAAACCAAAACTCGTTCATCTAACGATTAAATTAGATCTTTGGCTACAAATTTAGTGATGGCTGGAATAAAAATTCGACTTACTTTTAACGGAATACCTGAAAATCCACAATTTGGAAAATGACACTGCAAGGGGGCAAAAAACGAAAAACCATCGCACTGATAATATAGTGATATCAGCATAGTTGATGTTGTTTGTCACTTCATTAGTTCGGCTGAGCTTGTTTGTGAGGACCGAAATATAAGGGTGCTGTCTCCATTCCCATTCGATGGATGGATCATTGAAAAACTTGAACCAAATCCGTTTCAAGATCAGTTCTGAATCAATTCCCTAATGTTTGACTTCGGCTATTTGACTTAGCTGTAGCCGGGGGTGGTCATGAGTTCTGATCGAAATCTTTCAGGGGCAATGACGCCTATAGAAACTTAATTTTCCTCGAATATGTTACAATAAACTCCTTATATAAATACAGTAAACCCTTTCATTTCCATCCTCGAAATCGATATGACTCTACAGAGGAAATCGGATTAATTGTAGAAATTCGATCGATTAATTTGAGTTCCATCGAGAGCAGTTTTCCAACAATACAACAGCTTCCAATGGGAGCTAGTGTCGTTTCCTGTGACTTGTGGATTGGTAGTGACATGGCAAGTCACTCCACTATTAACCATATCAACCATATATTGTCAGCGAACATGCTGCCACGTCTAAACATGTTTTGCATATGCATATCACACATGTCAGGCGCGCACTTTGATTCATTTGTTAAATATTTGCGCTTATTTATTATTCGCTCATATTCGCTCTTTTTGCGGCAGCACCGCTGTCTGCTTCTCCACAGCTACAACACTCTCTTCTGAACCCTCGTAGGGCAAGGAGAACGTTTTGAATCCTCCACCGCGCTCTCTTCGCCTTTTTTGAGCTGCTCTTTTTGTATTCACCTCATAACAGGCTCTCCACCTTTCTCGTGTGTACTCATCATCCTTGAAAGAGCAAATCATGCTGATAATGGTTCCATAGTCTTCAGGTAGTCCAATAATGAGTGCGGTGCATACCTGCTCGTCACTAATTTTGAGACTTCCCGCTTTCACCACTTCTGAAGTATATTCCAAAACTCAATTACCACAAGTTTCCATTCGTTCTTCTATCACCCAACATCTCCGATGTCATCAAGATGCTTGACGTCGAATTCTCGTTTTTTGGTTGAAATCTGGCTGCCAATCAAGATCAAAGGTATATCATGTAGGTATATCTTCGGTAATAGTCATGACAACGAATCTGAATAGTTTCATTTTTTGGATATATTCAATTTCTGTGAATCTTGCACCTCAGTCCCTATTTTTTCTTCTGTGCAACTTGACGATGCCATTTACTTTTGTTCTGCTTTCGTATCCTTCCAAATGCAGGGTTGTTGGTGAATGTACGCGCTTCTCTAATCTGTCAGCAAATTCTGTGTGAAGGGCCTCGCTGCGTGGGCGAACTCAATGAACAACGAGGACTTATTGGGGACAAAACGCCATTCAATGCTAATGGTGGCCTATGGATTATGATTCCCTCAATGCCGTCCCTGAGAGCCCACCAGATTTTCGAAGTGGCCTCCGCCTCTGTCAACATCAGTTTTTCCCGTGGGTTAATAGTCGGCCATTAAAAGTATTTCGAAGGCAGAAGAACATCAGCTTTGATTGCATGATTTGGCTGAATACTAAATAACGGGTCTGTGCCGGCCCCATTGTGGCGATGAGCCTTGTGAAGTGTATTGATACGGTATACACAGTGTCCACTATTATATCAATTTCTTATAAAATGATATATATGAGTTAAACATAGCCAATTAGGTTCCAAGACGAAATATTAGTTGATGATACTGCACCACGGTGCTATTTGCGCAGACATTGCGACGTTCCCCAGAGTGGCACCATGACTGTATTGTGGTGCGTATTAGTACAGCGAATTCTAGTACAACGGGTGTAATTGATTACATTTAGTACCGAACATTTATACTGTATCTGTTACACTAGGACATAATACGTATTATATTATGGTACATATTATGTAGTAGTGTAATAGATACTGTATAAACGTTCAACGAAAACCAGAGTCCTAAGTTCATCGAGGAAGTTGGTAGAAATAGTCAAAGTCTGGAAATACAGCGATGGGACATGTGAGGGGGAGAGGTATTCGCTTTCCAATTTTAAATTGAGCACAGGAGGTATAATTTGGTCTGGACTTGCTATGACCATTATGTGGAGAATGACCCATGTTTCCCACATAAGGACTCCGATTAGACCAATATTTACGGTTTAAGTTTTGACCAATTTTTGGTTTCGCACCTACCGTGTAGTTAAGGTCAGGTGTTCCCTGCTAAGAAATTTACCCCCCCCCCCCTCACTGTGATCATTTACGTAAAATCCGATTTAGAATTTGCGAAATATCACCTGATGAAAATTTGGTGGTTTACCTACAAGATACAAAGAATTCGAAAATTAATGTTGCTGTACTTCCTGTACAGATCGCTGTTCTCTATACAATATTCTTGTGAGTACGGAATATTGGAATAATGAGGTAAAATATTCAGGTCCTTAACTTTTTTTACACTCTCAATTAGATTTCAATTCACAGAATTTTTGTAGAACTGAGAAAAATAAATGGTGGAACTTGAGGTCTATTTTTCATACTGGGGAACAGCTGATTCAAACTACACTTGGTTTTGAGGAGTCGAGTGTCATTTCGTGTCTGCCGAAAGAAAACTTTTGTTAAGATTATGGTTGGTAGGTTCAAGTGGGTTATAAATAATTTATTGGGTAACGTTTGACCAAATTTCCATCGTTGCGCTCGATTTTCAATGAACGAGTAGGAAGTGTCAGGTTTTCCCTTCCGAATCGTGCGTAGAGAAAGCAAAAACGACGGAAAGAGTGAAATTCGTTCTGTGAAATGCCAAATCAAAAATACTCCGTTTGGCCTTTCAACAAACATTATTCCCACTTCATCCCGTAAGGCTTGACAAAGACCATTTTCCCCAGTTTTACCGCGTTTTCAGCTAAGGTAGTTAAAAATCCATTAACCACCCGTACAACGGTCGATCTTGTTGAAACAGCCGCATTCGCATCTCCCGTCAGATTACCGCTATCACGCCTCAGCACCGAGTGAAGGTTAGCGCGCAGCGGTTCTCGTCATCTTCTTGCTTCTCGTATCGTTTTCTATCATTCGCGAGAAGGTACCCCGGTCCGCGATAAGATTCTTTTCTTAGAACATGGTGAATGTTTGTGCCGTATCGCTGATTTGACAAATAACGAAGAAGAATCAACATCTCATTGTACGCATTGAAACGCACTGACGAGGTTCTTTGTCCCAGTCCTAGACAACAAATTCCACCACAAAGGGAATCAGAAATTTGATATCAAAATTGTTGAATGAAATTTTGTTTTCGACCAACGAATTCGATGAAAGTGAATGTCAAGAACATTTCCGCTTCTGGAGCATTTTGAATCCAATCCCTTTTATACTTTATAAAGTATAAAAATGTTTACACGTGTTAATCCAGACAATATTATTCCGTGTTTTTATGCTGCAAATCCTGAAGTCTGCCAAAATATTGGTAATTACAAATGTAAAGCGTGAGCATGTGGATCGAATTTGAGAGTTTCTCGATGAAAAATTTTTGAAGTTGAATGATTGTCTGTTGATTCTACACAGTGACATGAAATTTCGAAGCTCAAATTTGAGAACCCGAGGGATTCATTGCATGGCTTTTAGCGCCTCTATGGGGCGCCTCTGTGGAGAGGCCTAGCACCACAGAGGCGCCAATTTTTCTTCTTCTTCTTTTTTTTTTTTTTTTTTAAATAATAATCGACATATATTCTGCTTACCAATAACATCACAACTAAGGTTCGGCCCATCAAGTGTATTTCCTATAATATTTCACCTTAAACTGTTTTTTGAGTTAAAAACCAAAAGCCCAGATTAAAAAAAGATTAAAAAATAAAAAAAAATTAAAAAAAAAAAAACTCCCCAAAACCCCCCTCATCTTTGGACATTTCAAGTCAGAATTGCGATATCGCATTCCGTCATCAGATTAGAGAAACTGACCATGAACGAACGTATTCTTCATCTTCAAAGTACTCAAATTTGAAACGAAATAAGGTATCGATCGGATTCCGACATCACGATCGTTTTCAGCGTGTAAAAACCTTTAAAATGAGGTGTCACTTGACAGACCGTTTCATTTTCGGGTGAATCCCCGAAACCCCCCTCAGCTTTTGGACATTTCAACTCTAAACACGACGGTGAAGTCAGAATTGCGATATCTCATTCCGTTATCAGATTAGAGCAGACTTAACATGAACATCATATCAAGTAACAACAACGTTTCTTCATCTTCAAAGTTCTCCAGTTTGAGAACAGAATGTGATATCAGAATGTGAATTCTGATTACACCATCGTGTTCAGCATAAAAAACCCTTTAAGATGAGGTGTCACTTGTCAGAATGTTTCATTTTGGGAATTTATGAGGAATTCTCCTCCCTAAAACTCCCCGCAGAGTGGCCCGATTCTGCATAACTACGAACTTAGCCTTTCGATTGCCAAGACAGATTTTTTGTGCAAATTTGAACTTTTTATCTCAATTCTATCGAGAGTTATCGTCTGGAATGACACATACATAAATATATATCGAAATACGGTCGATAACCTTCTCCAAATTTTTGGTGTCTTTTGGCAGTGGATTTAGGATGGTCTGAAACGGATTTTGGTATGAAAATGTTTCAAAAATTCGAGTTTAAAAATTATGGACCGAGAACGATAGCTACATTTTCATCGAGATTTCGCTAAAAGGGAAAACTGAAGTCTTGAGTGTATTCGGTTGTTGAACTCAGCAGTGGATTCTAATAGGGGGACAAGACTTCTTGTGTTTTCATGAAAATCATATTTTGTGAACTCTTGACTCGACTTATCTTGCTTACCTATCTCCACCAACTGCACTCGTGGCAAACACAAGAAACGACAAAAATGGCTGAATGACCAGTGTTGGAAAACGTGGTTTTAAAAAAAACTACAACTACATCATTTTTACCTTTTTTTTAACTCCGAAAATTAGAGAAAATAAAAGGGGGAAGGGAGACTAGCGAAAGTTATTTTATTGCTTTCTAACCACACGGATAAGTCTGAATGTGTTACACAAAGCCAACACGTTTCCAAAGAGGAAATGAGGGGAGGAAAACTATCTAGCATTTCATTGGTCCTGTGGCCGGACGAACACGTCATAAACTATCAATCAGAACCCTCGTCCCAATTACTTTACCTAACTGGAACAGTTTGGTATAGGAACAGAGTCGATTCCCAAAATATATATCATATATTTGTATACAGGGTGTCCCAGTATGAATGGTCCAAACTTCAGGGATCGATTCTACAACTAATTTGCAACATCTTTTGTCCTATAACTTTTTTTTTCAACTCCGCTGAAAGTCCGACTTTTTTTTTTACTTCTGAGATGTTTTTTGTGTTTCCGACCTTAACTCACTACAATAACCATAACTGCCCTAATTTACTATGCCAGATGAAAATTGAGGATACCGTTAGAAAGTGCGTTAAATTTGCTTTCCTCTCAATACATAATAAAAATTTTATGAACGAGCTTATTAAGTGAAAAATCACGCCAAAGTGAAAATGTTGTCTGTTACAACTTTTTGGTTGAACATGATGGCATTTTTAAAAGCTATTTTCACCCATACCTGATCGTTCCTCTCTCCGGAATTAGTAGAATTTGAGCCAGGCAAGTTTGACTATAATTTAAAGAAGTAGGTGTACAGAAAACTTGAAAGATACTCATTTCCAACTGTGGATATTCCCACTCGTGTTACTTCGAAATGATAATATGGTGATAGTAACATGAGTAGTTATTGTCACCGATTGTGAGATTTTGTTAGGTACGAGTAGTGTGAACGTTGCAAAAAGTTGAAAATAGTAAAACAAAAAGAGAAATACCCCCCCCCCCACCCTCCAACCAACGCCATTTCCAACCCAACTCACGTAACTACTCGTTTCACCGCTCTTTCCATCATCTCGAGATTGTGAGCGGGGGGCGATACAGAGGGGGGCGATACAGAGGGGGGCGATACAGAGGAGGCGATACACAGGGTAAAGATAAAATGCATCCAGATTAAACGAAAACCAAATGGTTACTGTGAACCACAGTGTTGCTGTAAATGAAAACGGTGGGTACAGCTTTCGTACAAGTACGCAACCACGAGGGACTTTTATGTCTTTGCGCTCCCTCCCACACCCACACCACGTACCACGTACCTCGTACTTCAATAATGATTACACACAGGTATTTAAACAATCACGCTCATACCGCAGCTTGTCGGCCACGCACTCCGCAGTGGTTAACGTAATATGGTTAGATAAATCGAGAGCTATCCAACGAGTGGTGAACGATTTTTGTACGATGATAACTGGCAAAGTTAAAGTTCCGTAGCAACGAATCGGTTGTACGTGAAAATCATTAGACATTTTTCATAACGCTTTCTTCGTCACACCGTCACAATGTCACACTTTTTGAGTTATGTGCCATAGTGAAGACATAAAATGTCAAAAACATCCGCAATTCAAGAGCTTTCCAACGGTGTGTTCAAATTTATTTTTATCTACATCATGTTTTGAGAAAACAAATTAGTTGTAGAATCGATCCCTAAAGTTTTCGATAGTTCATTCGTTGTTCATTCATACTGGGACACCCTTTATAGTTGGGGACTTGTACTCGTATGTTAGATTATGTAGGGGCACAAATTGATAGGATTCACTCTGGGTGTACCTACCTTGTAAACCCCTATACATACACATGACCAACAGTGGAGTCGCCCAGCGGAAAATGTGTGTTTAGTAATCAATAGATTTCGTGCTCTCAAAAGTTGTGTTGGACATGGTCCCACCACTGGCGTTGGTAACTCGTACATACGTGTTTGTCGTCGTTATTCACAGTTCTATTCGGTCAGTTACACATTTCAAAGTGGTAAACGTTTCGTTATCGGTCAGTCAACCCACTTGTTCCTCAGTTACTTTCGCTGCTTTGGTTATGCTGCATGACTGAAACCATTTCTTCCAAGGGAAAGGACGACCGTTTTATTTCGAATCGGTGTATGCTTGAATGAACGAATGCCTTGGGGAAAAGGCGCGAACTCTTCGTATCCACTTTGCACCGTGTTCGAGACCACTCTGACAAAACGCCTAATGGCCCTGGACGCTCCGAAATTAGCTCACTCGTTGATTTTTCCAGTGAAGAACAGTCTTTTACGCTTTCCCCGGGGAATAAGATTTACTGCCAGAGTAAGATCCCTGTTTTGAAGGGCGACTCTCCGTCGTCCAGGGAGGAATTTGCTATGCCTCACTTCCCGATCCGGTAACTTTTCCCTGGAACCGTTATGTAAAGCTTTGTAACTGTTCAGTGCCGCCCGCCCTCACCGATCCATTATTGCAACAGCTGATGCCGAACTGGACCGATGCTCGTTCTTTTTCAGTTTGTTTTCTTCTTTTTCATCTCTTGGCTCGTGACACATTCCCTATCACTTGCCCGTTGCAGTTGTGACGGTACGCCGGTTTTTCGTCTCCATCGCCTGATTCAACATCAGTTCTTTCTTTGTTGAACCGTCTTGTTGAATGAGTATCTCTCAATAGAGATTATTTGAAAAAGTACAAACTTTTCAGGTCATTATTTTTAGAGATGTTTTTTGACATAAAACTATTTTGTGACATTCTGCAATTGAATTCACCCTCAGATTTTAATAATTCATAAATACGCACACATATAATATAAGGTACTATGTTCAATTGTGGTGTGGTTTGTTGACTCGAGGATTGTTTAGACGCATATCTGTGAAAGGGCGGAGTTTTTCAATCACAACATTTTTTCCTCCCTGCTTAGTGTGACGTACCTGCTATAAATATGAGGAGGATTTAATGTAGTTACTCACATATTTGTGGGAGAATGATTTTCACATTATGGCGGATTCGTATTATTAATATATACACTGAGAAATTAGAAATGAAGTATTTGAACTTGCAATTTTGGACTCACACGGATGATGTATACAGAGCAGTGATCTAGACAAAAAGGCGATCTGTACACGAATTATTACAGCGTATTTTTAATCCAAAATGGCAATTCAAATTCATGCTATTACGCTCAGTTTTAATATTTCCAATATTTTGGTAAAATTTGTGATTTTCATAATGAAGCCTGACCCATAAACAGGGAAAAATGTTGACATAATATTATAAGGTTCAGAATGTCCCAAAATGGATTTGAATTGAAAAACATTTCGAAATAATTGGAGCCATTGCAATGGCACATTTTCTTCGGAAATTCGCAATTCGTCCTCACTGTGTTCCTGACTTGTTTGCTGTTGAAACAAGATTGAAATGTACCTATTTGAATGTTTCGTTTGCTGCTTGAAACAAGTTTTAACTCGTGTCGTGGGTGATCAATAGTCGCTACTTGCAATTGCCTCATTCCTGACTCATCTTTTATTTGAGTTGAATTCTTCAATCCCCCAAGGAAAAACTGATGAGGGAATGGAAATAAATAACGCGTGTTGCAATAGCTTCACTACCTGAAAAAACGAATTGAACCTGACGAGTTATCCTTGAATACATCCAACTCAACTTGCTATTTGTTTATCCCAACCGTATAGCAGTCGTTAAGGGAGGAATCATGTTGGCATGTCGTGACCAAATTCGTGATATCCTGCAAACCCCGGTTAGCAAAGATCGTAACTGGCCATGCGTTTGAGCAAACGAAAAAAAAAAAAAAAAAAAAAAAAAACATGCAAGAGAGCAAAACTGCAGTGAGCTGGCAATGGAGATTTTCATCGTGACATGATAACTTCGTATCTGCCAAATAACAATTTCACAGGAGGCACAAAAACTTCTTTATGTATCCATCATTCAATTAAGACGAATTAGTAATAGTTGGGAGTGGGGTATTAGGAAAAACATTGGATTTTCATTTTGGGCCATCAACAATATGGATATTGTTATTAGTAGGGCCGCCAAAAATCAATCATTACCCATTTAGTGTGTGAATTCATGAAAACAAAGTCTACTCTCGTGTTTCTCAAGGTAGTACGAAGAATCTAACAACCAATAAAAAACACCTCGTTGATCACAATATTTCTCAGGACTCATTCGGTGGGAAATTGGTGACACTTTCACCACAACTCCTGCTTGGGTGCAGAATGGCTTGATCCCACGGCGTGGGGTCAATTTTGGAGTGTCATATCAACGTTCTTAATTCAACCTCCCACATCGTCAATTTTTCCCAATATGAGTAACGCATTTTGCCCACATTCTAGACAGTTCAAAAGGGAAAGTGTAAATCGATAGGCCGATAACGTCACAAATGGAGGAAAAGTGTATTTCAGACGCAAAAGAAACCGAAACTGTGAAGTAGAATGTATACGACAGCAGAAAATTATTGGGCTCTGGTTTTGTGGCCTGAAAAGCAGCGAAAGTGACAAATCCACAGTAATTACGCATATCTCATTTTGGCTCATTTTCCAAGAGAGCTGAGTTTACGCTTTTCAATGATTTCCTCAGCTGTTACAGCTTCTTTGATATTAATGTTCATGTTTATCATTTTGTTCGGGCCATAAGTTACCGAAAATCTATTTATTGACAAATTAAATGATATGTGTGCAATTCGCCTGACAACATGGTGAGATGTGTGGAGTTATGTTAAATACGATACGGAGTTCACAACTATGATTTTTGCCAACTTTTTCAATTTTAATTCAATTAATTCTTAATTTTTTTAAAATAGTTCGTAATCAAATTCTTAAATCTAGAAGGGAAAGTTTACTACTTAGGAAACCTCAAATTTAAATTTACACCAAACATAAAGGACGGGGAGTTTTTCTTCTATTTTTATCTTGGTTTTGTCCAGAATTCGGGGTTTATTCTCGCATTTCATAAATATGATGCGAAGGCGATTCAATGGTTTGAGTGCAAACACTCAGATTTCCATCTTCCTGATCGCCAAGAACTTCATAAACTCTTTTCGATTTCTTCGCATTTTCAACTGAAATATTGCAAATGTCCCATCCTCGATTATAGGACCTGTCGGAATAGCTTGGGGGAGAAAACGGTGCGCTTCGCCACAAACTGTCGGTTGCACCCCATCAGCGCGTTGCTGACATTATGCTCCGTTCATGGTCTGCTGTTACAATAACACAGTTGCTCGACATCAGGAATCATTGATTTACTATCACACAGCTGAGGATTCAGGAACCATTGATACGAGTATTGCATTGGGAAGTTGCAGGTCATATTGTTGTACACCAATTTTAGTCCCGTCACTGTTGCAGAAATGTTTATAGAAATGTTTGGTTACAGAAATGTCGACCAAAAATGAGATATGCGTAATTACTGTGGTGGCGACGAAATGTCTCAAGTGAATAGCGCGGAACGTTTGTAATGAAAAAACGATATGTCTCGAACGGGAATGCTAGTATTAAAAATAATTCTGAGACGAATGTGGCCCAGTCCAATTATCAAGAACTGACAGTTTCGGAGATATGGCGGTTGTGAGGGGGATAAGTGCAACTCACCGCCGAAAAATTCTAGAATGGAGCAGTTGCACGTTGAGTAAACCGATTATGGTAGATGCATTAATTTTCGTCCTGATCCAAGATTAAAATTCATTAGATGTTCACTTCCCGGGCCACATGAAAATGAACGTACGAATTTGGGCTACTTGGCAGAACCCCCCCCCCCCCCCCCCCGAAATCTCAAGTCATATTAAAAAATAAATTAAGCATGGATTAAGCATGAAACCCCCCATATAAATATTTGGCGGTGGCTGCGGTATTGCGGTAGCTAACATAAAAGCTACACAAAATGATGATCTACATAAATAATAATCAGCGTAGGTTTACTTTAAACCCCTAAGAACCTCGTTCATTGACATGTTTTTCCAAAGTACGAGTAATCCCGTGAAAATCGTCCCAAACGTTTCATCAGGAAAGGAGTCGATATATGACAAAATAGAGGGTTTTCAAAGAAATAGCTGGTTTTATGTAAAATGTATCCATTTACACCTCAGTTTATAACATAACCGTGAATAACCTCTCAAGTTTCATTTTTTCATTTTTGTTTCATTTTTGAATTTATGGGTACCCCCCCCCCCCCCCCCACCGTGTCACGATTCTGCCCATCAACGAACTTAGCCTTTAGGTTGCCAAGATTTTGTGTGCAAATTAGAACTTTTTGTGAAAATTCAGTCGTCCTGACACCTGGAAAACATTGGTAAAATGAAAACGGTAAAACATTGAGTAAATTCAGGTGTTTATTTATTATTGAAGGCGCGTGTTTCGGCCCCACTTATCTTGGCCTTGTTTTTCATGAGCGACGGTCCTATTTCTTTGCCATTACTTGCTCAGGCCAATTTGGTGGCCACTGGGACACGAGTGGTTTGTGCACTCAGTGATGACAGCGATATTCCAGCTGTGAAGCTGTTGGAACCCCCCCCCCCCCCACCACCCCAACAATGTGAGCGTTGCACACATGCTGTTAATAAAACTTCTCCTTATCAAATTTACAATGTTCAGGTGAAATGTTGATATCTACATTTTCGGTGGGCACACGAGCGTTCGGACGCTTTGTCGACATCATCGAATGAAATCGCTAGGAAGTGTGTCAGGGGGATCGTCATTTGAGTCAGAATCCGGTGGGAATGTACGGTTACACGTTGAGATGGAGGACACGTCAGAGAAGGTGATACAGACTAGAAAATGACGGGCGTCCCGCGACGCGACGGAGATGATTCGGATTCGTACTACGAGAAATCAAGTGACTGTAACGGCCTCTTGTGGTCCACACTACGCGCTCCACATCCCTCCGGACGGCGAAAACGCTTCCGCAACGTCCGGTGACCGAGTTTTGACAGAAAGAACCGAATCATATCTGCGAATCTGCGGTTCGAATGGGAATCCGCCTGAATCGCTCGGAACAAATCTGATCTCGCGTTACGATTGTCCTAAATCTATGAGCTCCATTGTTCTCGAACTTGCGAAAAAACGGAACTAACCAACAACGCTTCCAGCCAATTATCGAACAAAATTTTAGAACATTTGTCGAAAATTTAGTTGCCTTCCACAAATTTGGTCCACGTACTGGAATTTTCTTGTTAATGTTGATCGCCTGGTTTCGATGTTGGGGTTGGTGTCCATATGAGACCCTGATGGCGTACGAATAAACGAACGAAACGTTGGTATTTCAATCCGTTTTATCTCGACCGCACCTCAACAAACCTACAGTCACTTGAGTGCAATGGTACCTATATAATGTACCATTTCTACGAATCACAACTGTTGCTGGACGGAAATCGGCTACGAATTTCTTTCGGCGAAGTGATCTTGGGACTGACTAAAATTGGTGGATTTCAAGACACCTACAATCAGAAATCGTGCGCCGTTCGCGGCACTTGGCCCATTTAGAATTGACCTAAATATTAACAACTCAAGATGTGAGCTAAGGGTTATGACATCTAGAACATGTACTTGAAACATTTCATAACCCCTAGTCAATTAGGAAGGGGCGCAAAATGGGGTTTGAAAGCGCCAAATGCCGTAAATATCGGAAAATGTTTAATAGAAACGGTATAGTTTTTGTACAAATTTATGTGCGAAAGAATAATATACATACAAAGGAATTATGGAGAAATATATAAATAGATTACTCTTAGGTCGGCCCGAATTTCGTTGGAAAAGTGAAGAGATCATTATTGTCCAGTAATGGTAATTCGTGCTTGCAAAAGGTCCGATCATTATGAATTAATAATAATATTATAAACATTATAACAACATATTATGTTGTTTGAGCCTATATAAATAGTTCTGTGCGACCGGAGTTATAGCAAAAAAAAACACTATATTTTTGCAAATTTTTTTTCGGTTTCTGCTCAATATCTCATTAAAGGAAGGGTCTGACGGGTATGGTCACTATATTTCTGTCTTGAATTGAACTACAAATTCTACAATTTGAGACCCAAGTGAGTTCTGTGCAATCATAAGTTCCCGAGATACAGCTCTTCAAAAACACGCCTAATTTTCCAAAAAGTGAAAAACTGTCGAAATGCTCACATATTTTGTGAAAAATCTTCAAAAATACGCATCCAACGTCAAATTTCATATATGACGAAGTTGTAGTAACTCGAGATCACATGTCTGTAGGGCCAGCGGTTCTGGGTTTTGGTGGAAAATGCTCATTAAATGTTCTCTCAACTTGTTTGTTATAAAATAGGTTTTATAAGAAGGTTCCAAAGTCTAAAATAATGTAAGGTCCATAATATAAGGCCTATAATATCAAGTGTAATAACATAGATGGACTAATACTAATTAAGATTTTTTAGCTCAACAACCCTTTTCCTTACATTTATCTGATTCCCTCCCACCGACCGCAGTACGGTGTTCGCAGCAAGCCAGACGAGCCACACTTATGAATCTGGCAACTTATGATCGTACAGAGCTCGCTCAGGTCTCAAATGTTAGAAAATGTAGTTTAAATTGAGGGTGTATACTATAGTGACCATACCCGTCAGACCCTTCCTTTTATGAAATATTGAGCACAAACCGACAAAAAATTGTAAAAATTTAGCGTTTTTTTTTTTTTTGCTATAACTCCGGTCGCACAGAACTTTGGTTGCTGATTTTCTGGTTTCATAGTATTTACTTATATGTGTTCAAACAACATAATAATATTATAATAAATTCATAATGACTAGACCTTTTGCAATCACCTACGTACATCTTGACTGGAGTTACTGACAACAGAACCGGTCGCCATCTCGAACGAAATCAAATATTTTGCCTCATTACCTCAGTTGTTTTGTACAGTTATGGGGCTCATGAGAATATTGGACGCAGGGCAGTGAGCTTGACAGAAGGGCGATAATTCGAAATGATAAACCGTTGTGGAAATAAAAAAAACCAGGAAATAAGGTTCAGGAAATAATAAACCGTTGTGGAAAAATGTTCAGCGTTTTCCAATTGGGGGACGTTCAGGTTTCAGAATCCCTCATATGAAAGTGACTACTTATGCTCTTTCATAGCAATGAACAGCCAGAACGTTACTTACCATCAGGTCATCCAGTACCTTACACGGATTAAGCGTATTTTAATCAGTGGGTCAGGATTGTTGGAGCAGAATGATTGTATCGCTGCCTACGAGTCGATGAAGAAGGCTACGTTATTTACTGGTGTTGTGTTCATGCTTTCTAGCCTTTTACCAGCTGTGGATATGGCTCTCGGTTCAGTATCAAAGTTGGTTGTTAAGACTACCCAGGGCCAAACTTCCCTCGAACAGCCCTGTAGAGATTAAACCGGTTCCTGTTCTTCCACCGTCGTCTCTCCAATTCTTACTTATAAAATATGCCGAGTAGTGAGTAATAGCGCCGGCGAATCGTTGCCAACAGTATTTCGCTTGTGTCCTCTACTTATTTCAAAATAATAGTATTCTGTATTGGCTCGCCACATTAGTTCGTACGTTAGGTACTTCATAAAATTCCCCATCCAGTCATGGTGCATAACAGAAGCTTTTTGCGGGTAGTTATGGGGGGTTTCAATGGTTTGTGTACACAAGCCCTCAAACACATCTATCTGAATGAGCAAGGATTTCGGATTATTATCGACGGATTCGTGTTTGGGGTGGCCGGCAATGGGGGAAATGTACTCGAAATTTGGAAATTTGTGTGTGACTCACATCTCACTTGCCACCGCAATCATGAACAAGACCGAAATTCTGAATTTAGCACATTGAATATATGTTCAGTGCCTACTGAAGGTATAATACGGGGTTTGGGAAAATATATGACTTGGTTTCCACGGGTTCCAAGTCACCATGGTTTGGACCGAGGAGCATCGTGGATGTCCTGTTCGCACTTTTTTCAAAAATGGGCCTTTTGTAATCGCCATACAGAAGACCTTCCGACTACACTTCAACATTCCCCGTGCTCAAAGCATTTCTCTGGGTCAAACTATCCGACGTTAGTCTGGTGCAATGGAGTCCACGGGTTCCATAGCCAATCCCAGAACAATTGGGAGACCTCCAACAGTGAGGACGGCCGAACCGTAACGGTGACTGCAGAACGCTGTTTCGATGCTGGAGACCTTTTTCGAACGTCAACTCGAAAAATTGAGTGAGAAAACTAATCTGGAAGACGTCTGGTTTCAACAGGAGTGCGCGTTTCAAGGACCAAATTGAGGCAAATATTCCCCGTGCGTCTGGTCTCTCTGAGGGTCGCGATTTGAACATTTGCGATTATTTCCTGTTGAAAAACTTTGTGAAATAAAAGTTTAACATCGACCTCACACTCTGGAAATGCTCAAAATGAGAATCATGGTGAAAATAATGGCGACACTTATTCAGATGCACCGAAAAGCAGTGGAAATTGTCCAAAATCGCCTTCATCAGTGAGTCACTGCTGATCTAACATAAATTACATGTTGCTGATGTAATTGTTTTTCTATATTTCCTCAAAATCGGGTGATATGATTTTCCCCACCCTGTATACGCCTATCGACTCACTCAGGCAATAAATGTCATGAAGTGTCGCAAGGAATTAATGAGATAATTTGTCACCCTGAGACCTCGAAAAAGAACCGCCCACTTCCGGTTTCATGTATAAACTCCTCTACAGTGAGAAGTACAGGTCACCAATCTGTCGGCTAACAGGTGTGCGGACTTCCTCTTTACAAAAGGTGATTCATGAATCGGACGGACTTGAATTACCCCCATGTCCCACTGAGTTATTTGAAAGTGTAGCAGAAACGAGAACTCGCCATCTGGGTTTCGATAAACTTGTCCAAAAATCGGGTTCAATATTAAAGCCATTAACATTGCGTATTTTGTTGTAATTCGAATTAAAAGAAATCCGCCCGCCCGCAATAGTTTGCCCATTTAGAATAGATTTCTGACCGTTCGAGGTTGATCATTGAAAACTCTCATAACCCTGATAGAAGGTGTCAAAAACAGGATTTGAAATTTTTAAACTGTCTAGTAAACTGAAGTGAACATTACTGAGCTCGTTACGACTACCTACTAACCGAGTTCACTAGGAAATGACAATCTGATCTCCTTCTCCAATGAGCGCACACTTTTTACTCAATAGTTTGGCTTTCGTCATTTTCACTCCTGCCAGCAACAACTCTATAGAGTAATAGAGGAAATACTAGAAATGTACGAAAACCTAGAAGTATTCCAGGGGCACACATCCATGACACACATCAAGCCTTCGACAGGGTTTGGCAGCCGCGTCTACTATTCAAACTCAAGCCACTGCTCACCGACACCCACTATCGAATCATCATTTGTGTCACTATCATTTGTGTCGAACCGATCGTTTGTGTCATCATTTGTGTCACTATCATTTGTGTCGAACCGATCGTTCCATGTGAAATGTGGCGGAGCACAGTCCCCAAGTGGTAACAGCCATGCATCCACACCCCGTTTGTGGTCCAATACTTCACTTGATTCAAGTATCTGCATCATCCCAAAATAGAACCTCGGTCATGTTCGCGGATGACCACGCCGTACTTGCCCGGGGCACTTCAGGTCTAGTCGTGTCTGGCAACCTCCAACGCCACCTTGATGCCATTGAACAATAAACCAAACATTGGCGTATCAAGATGAACACATGCAAATCTTGCACCACTACATTTACCTTGAATATCCGCCACTAAATGAACCCGATCATCCTAAATAACATCCAGGTACCTGAAGCTGGAATAGTCCGATACTTAGATATTCACCTACCCAGGAGACTTCTTTCCAGAATCAGCCTCCTGAAACCACTCCTCTGCAGAACCTCACTTTAATTCGCCCCATATGGCAGTATGGGTGCTCGGTATGGGGATTGGCCAGTGTAACTCGAACCAAGCCGCAACAAAACGACGCGCCTTGGTTTGTCAAGAGCGCAATCATACACTGCGACCTCGAAGTACCAGAAGCGGAAGAGGTGATAAAATCATCAATGACCACACTATCTCGTCTCACCACTCTCTAGTAATCCTCGAGCTGATATCAGCGTGGGAAAGAACAAGGCACAACGGACGTCTAACAATAAAACGCACAGCAGCAGTTGTCGAACCCGCTAATCATAATTTGTATTAATTTATCATTTATTACCTACTAAGTACATATTAGGATTTATATTCACATAGGATGTACTCGTAGTTAAGAGGGACTTTAATTGGACAGCCACCCTCACACATGTCTCATTGTACTTACTCGAGTTCGAAAAAAACCCTAAGACTAAAAAACTAAGACTAAGACTAAAAAACCCTAAGACACAAAAGACTAAGACTAAGACTAAAGACTAAGACTAAGACTAAAGACTAAAAAACCCTAAGACACAAAATAAAGTACATGATTTAACATTCAACTCTTTTTCTCTATAGATCGCCCTTCTGTCCAAATCACTGTTCTATAATAAACATTTTTTTTTAATTTGATTTTTTATATATTTTTTTTAAATTACTAATTTTTTAAACTTTTGTATGACAAATCAGTAATTTAAAAAACATATATAAAAATAAAATTAGAAAAAAAGGGTGTTTATTATAGAACAGTGATTTGGACAGAAGGGCCATCTATAGAGAAAAAGAGTTCATGATCGTATGAGCGAATTTTCGAAGCAGTAAAGTTGTAGCAGATGAATATTCGTTAACATGCGTGTGAATCACGAGGCAGTTTATCAGGTCTATGTTCATAGTGGCCCTGCCGATTTGGACAGCACATGGTTTTCAGATATCAAGTTATTATTTTCAGATATTATAATTCATAATACTAATAATAATTCATAAAAGTTATTAATAGGTAACTAATAATAATTTACACTACTTGATAATAATTATTAACAATTAATGATAATTTATAATAATAATTAGTCTAACTTTTGGTGATCTAGACAGAAGGGTGATTTGTAGGGGGGGTTAAACAATTATTTTTTATATTGAGATAATTCTCAAAAGCGGGACTGACGCTGACCCAAGAGCGGAACCGCTTGAAAGGTTCCTCTCAAAACTTTTATTTTTACAAGATGTCCCAAAACACTAGTTTTTCAATATAAAATGTTTATCGGTTCAATTTATGGTTTCCTCACCTTCTAATAAAAAACGATGTTGTGCAATTTTATTCGTTTTGGCATTCCTTTATCTTCATTAGCCTTGTAATTTAACAATAGTTCGTTACCTATAGACGAAGAAAACCACCGGAAAGATTTATATAAAATAAAATATTTGCTTTCGAGTAATTGAATTGATTGATTAATCGATTATACAATACTGATTAATCGGTCACATCAAATATTAGCTTACGATTAATCATTTGATGTTATAATCGATTATTTGGTTCCAATGTTGCATCCCTAATATCCGCTCGTCCACCAAAATTTAAGTGAACTTTTAAGTGTGAACAATGACATCAATTTTGTTCTTTAACTCATGGATTTCTGATGAATGTGAAGACATCGGTAACTATATTCACGGATAAGAGGGTGGTGGTTAGTATCATCAAATAAGTGGCTATCAGCAATTATGTTATGGTCTAATCAGAATCAGATAATGGAAACATGTCATTAAAATGTATAGAAATTGCGCGACGCTGCGGAAAACCACTTAAATGGCTCGGAGCTAACTTTACAGGAGACCGAACGTTTGAAGTCTTAGGACAACTCGAATGAACTTTTATCGATCAAAGTGATGCTTCTAAACGAAGAACCACATCCCAATCTGCTTAAATTCTGTCTGCAAACATAAATATATCCTCGTTTCAAGGTAAGTATGAACCGAAATACGAAGGTGGAACAGCGTCACTACGTGATGTTTCTCACTTAAACCGACCGATCATTGAAAATTTCCATTTAATTGTCCTGGTTTTACTATGTAATGTAAAATATGATGTAATAAATCATGTGATGATTTATTTGATGATCACAAATGGAAGCTCAGAAGGAAATCAACATTTTTTCCTGGGTCCAAGCGTTTTCCTTTGTGTCTGATGTTTGCTAGGAAGGTACATACTGCTGTTTACCTTTATCTTTTTTAGCTGGGATAATTTGAGTAGCTGGAGTGGAGGTGAACTTTACAGCATTGAATCATCATAAATTTTGGAAGGCCGTTACACGACTGTGTGAATGTAAATAAGTGCCCATAATGATGGATTCAAGTATTACCTATAGCATGAATCAAAACTCTGAAAATTTTTGGCACAACGGTATAATATACCTATGATGATATACCTATGGTGAATATACCTAAGTTGATAATATTATTATCATCTTTCTGCAGATCACCCTTCTCTCTAGATCACTAAATGTTAGATTATTTACGCAGCCCCACAAAAAAAGGTTATGTATATCGGACCGGACCTATATAAGATATTATCTTTATTCTTGAAAAATTCTGCAAAAATTCACAAGTTTTTCTTAGTTGATTCTAAGAACTTTTAGCATGGAACATGCTTTAGCCTGGACTAACTAGCCGAAAAATGTCACGCGGAAGTGTCACGAACCTTTCACGTACAACCGAGTAGTTGCTAGGGAAATGAAACTTCTTTCATTTTCATCGGACAAAAATCGTTTTCCATTCGTTGGAAATTTCTTGATTTATACTATAACTATATAAATGTTAACATAATTAATTTAATTCATGTTATTAATAGATGTAGTAAACAATGCCGCTTGTTTTGTGATCACTTGGTTGTCATGTTGGTTACATTAGACGCTAAGAAACTGTTCAATAAGTTGAACTACTGAAAGCAGCAAACAGAATAAGAAAGCGCGGCTAAAGCATGTTCCATGTTTCTTGAATTTTAGCCGTAGGCTCTAAGCGAAAAGCAACCGGGGGTCCAGGGTTTTTGTTCAATAACATTTTTCCGTTAAGCTAATACTTTGAGTTAAAAAATCCCAAAAAATAAGGTTTACAATTTTGTGAATTTTTTTACTCAAAAAGGCTCAACTTCACAAAAAATCCTGATGTATTCGACAACTGATTAATTAGTATTAATGTCGATTAATCAGTAATAATAATATATTAATAAAAATAATCGGCAGCTAAATGTCGATTAAAATTACTTAATCGATTAATCGAGGTCAAATAATAGATTATCCGATTAATCGATTATTTAATTTATTTGCATCCCTAGTCTGAGAGGGATTTTGGTATAAAATTGTTTTCGAAATTCGAGTTTTAAACATTTTGGACCAAGAACAAAAATTTTTCTCCAAAAAATGAACCTTTGACGAAAAATGGGCGACTTTTGAGTTCCTCCTCGAATCAGCCAATAAAATCATCAAATGGCCAAGTCTTTGTTGGAGCCTTCGTTCGTTGTGTTAATTCTTCCTTTGTTCGGTTTCTTCGTTTTTTATTTTATTTATTTATTTTTTTTTTATTTTTTTCCATTTTGAAGGTTCTTCGTACGAGGCGCCAGGCGGGCGGTAGGTTTCATGTTGCTGGACGGGACAGACCTGCGGTACCGACCGATACCGAACTCGGTTCCAATTGGTTGAATGACTCATTCTAACGGTAGGCGGTGGAAACGACCTCAACTTTCTCTCTCAATCTCAGCCGAGTTCCCTTCCCACGTGGTGATTTTGCAATACGGATACAAACAGACCGGTGGGAATCCCTCTGACAACAAACTCTGTGTCAACATGCTGTCCGCTCCCGGCCCTTTTCTGAACACGTTGTTTTCAAGGCCGAATAACTCCGAGATACGAGGACACGGCCCAAATGAAACGGCCAAAAACCGCGACATTGGGGACATTTTACATTTCTATTTTGAAGATACAAACTTTATAAACATGCTCTTTATAACTCAGATTTATGAGGAATTTTTGAACGAATAGGAAAATAAGGCATTTTTGTATAGGTAATTTAATAATTAAATATTATTATATGTACTAGGTACGAGTATAAATTTGATACAAAAGTTATTTTTGTAAAACTATTAGGTAAGTACAGTAGAACCTCGGTTAACTGTGGTAATAGCGGGGAAAAGGGCCACGGATAAGAGAAATCACGGTTTTTCATATCGTGGGTTTGGAGGTAAAAGTGACCATGTGCATTTTTGCAAACTTTACAGGAGGGCCTCTCGAAGTTTTGACCCTGCTGACCAAGTCGCTAAATGCGATGTATGACTTGGTATTCGGTCCTAACCCCAGGTGTTTTGATTTTTCTGGTACTATGAGATATTTAATTGCTAAAAATGACTGCCACGGATCAGCGACTTCAGATAAGCAGATAGCAGGAAGTCTTTTCCGTAGAAATTGGGAGTTGGTCAATTTTATCTTGACAGCTCTTTGATTCTCTCGCACTTGGTCATATCACTATACTTTGAATAATTTAGTAGTTAGTTCAATAAAACTATCCCAGAAGATGCTGTTAACCTTGTAACATGATAGCTCTAACAGAAATCACGGCTAGATAAATTCGAGTAAGGATAATCCCGAAAAAAATCGACATTTTCAGTTGGTCACTTTTACCAATTTTACCAATTCTCTTAAGCAGTTGGTCATTTTCCGAAAAAGATCCCTGGAAACCATCATTATTCTTTATTTTGGTGATTATTAAACACGAAAACATTGATTAGCAACACCAAGGTCTCCAGGGAGCGAGCCGGAAAAATTTTGAAGGAAATCAGTTGAAATATGGGTGAAATAGGTAAAGCAATCTTCTCACCACCCAACGAGCTCAGTTCCATGCCCTCTACTTTAAGTTACTCACAAACTTGAGATGAATCGTTATTGAGCGAAATAAACGAGAAGTTTAGTAAGTATTTAATTTATTAATAAAACAGAAATAAACATACATGAGAATTGCTGAAAACAAGTAGAACGGAGAATAGAGAGGATAGGGATTAGATGTCGCTATTTTCTTCATCATCAATCGAATATTCAGGGGTTGGGAGAATGACGCCCTTCTTTTTCGTCGATGGCAGTTGGTGGTACCATGCATGGAACTCATCAGGGATTGCATTATTTCGGCATAATTTGATCAAATCTTGTTTTTTTATATCACTAATGGCCGATTTCACCACCTGGGGATAAGGTTGGTGATAACGTTATCTTGGGAATAGTGCAATTATTGGGATAGGCTTGCTGTATAATAGCTTCAGGTCCTTGGGCATGCAGAAATTATTCCTCTTGGACGAACAATCAGCTCTCAATATTCTTCAAAATATCCTTCGCTGAAGAAAATCCTGTCTGGTCGCGACTTGAGGAATTTTAGCCTTTTTATCTTCAACCAGTTGGTTTTTGCTCCACTGGCGTCCACCAAATTGTTCAGCATCGTCTGGTTTTAAAGTTTTTTCAAGTCCAAGAAATCCGTGAACTTCAATTCTTGGACATGGCAAGGCTCGTTGTCTTTTTTGTTTCGTTTAGATCTTGCAGATCTAATTATATTCATCCAATCATGAACGGTGTAGACGGGGACTTTTTTTTTTTGCTGTCTCAATCGCGCTATGAATGGAGTCTGCCTCGAAATTGACTCGAAATCCTAGCGTTAAAACTGACTAGTTGGCATTTGGTCATTTTTACTTTGATGGTGCTTCATTCTTTTAATAGACCTTGATCCATAGGTAAAACTGATCAAATGGTAGATGGTCATGGTCATGTTCTAGAAATTATTTGTACAGGTAAAATCTTTTTTTTTCCTCGTTCCTGAGGCCTACGGCTGGAAATTCCATTTTTTCTTCATCTCAAGCGATAGAGTGCGCTTTTTTGAAGAGAATGATATAAAATACTCAAAAAGTGAAAAAATGTCCGTTGGTCACTTTTACCTCCATGCCCACGATATTTTATTTCTCGCTCTTTTAACCATAAATTGTCAACTTCCATTCAAAAATTGCCGATGTCCCCGAACGTTTTAGTTATAGTGAATTCCACACTATACTTACACTTTCTTACAATAACTACTACTTAATTGTCTACTTTGCTTTTGAAGCGCGCATACTCAGTACCAATTTTGGAGCAGGGCATCACAAATGTCAAAGTTCGAGGAGTCAGGAGGTTGCCGCGCTGGCCCAGATGCAATTGAACTCAATTAGTGAAGGGCTATTAGAACCGGAGTCGGAAACCACATTAGCATCTCTGCGGGATAGTTTAGGTGATTAACCGATCGAGGTGGGAAAGGTAACCGATTGTTTCCCAGCTCATGAATGAGACTTGCCTACCTATTACTCCACCGTTCAAGTTCCTGACGCAACGTTGACACAACCTTTCGTCTTCGGATGAACTTTCACAATTCTTTTGTATCATAACCGACGGGGAGATCCCTATTTCACAAAGCACCCACGCGGATAGAACACACCTTGTTGAGGTGTTTAGGGGATTTCCGATTAATAAAAAGATCGAAGTTGGATGGATAGATGAAGTATATTAAATATTTTGTTTAAGCTATAAGCCATTACAAAATAAGTTGACATTGTAGGTATGTGATATAGGAAAATAAAGTAATAGTACTTCTACACCAAAAGTAATCGAGATCGGTCCGTATCAAGATATTTTTACTAATTCAGTTGCACCATCATAAAGTGATGTTGCTTTCAGTCTCTATAAAAGGCCGTCTGTCTCTACACTGTCCACAGCTAACTGAAAACTGCGTTGTACTACGCGATTCTTTTTCCATCATGTTCGCTGGGCATCTTCCCTGGAGTTGGACCACAGAGTTCGGCTCTCGTGCGCTGCATAACGACCAGGAAATTGTCAGAATTTGGTGGATCCAGCAGTTCGTACATGGGAAGACCACATTGGTGCGGGAACTAGCAATTGTTTTACTACCTCATAAAGAGCGAAAGAATCTTCTTTTGGTTTATTAACATCGATAATGAACCATTGGAATCACCCAAAGAAAAAAGTTTTTTAACCCCATGTCAAAATTTGTTGTTTACGTTTAAAGATACGTAGATTCAGAAAATCGAAAAAATGAAAAAAAATCCGTCCGTCCGCCGTACGCTGCCCAGTTAGCGTTGAGCTAAAATTTCGAAATTTTTGTTACGGGTTCTGACCAACCCCACAATGGTCCTCGAAACATTTCATGACCCTAGGTCAAGGGGAAGATCGAAGAGGAGTTAGGGATCTCGCAGAAATGCTACGTTCTGGCAAGCCGAGTCGAAGACAACTACAACTGGGACCTCTTTGACCATACTGTTGAACATCTTCGACGCGAATAAGTTGAGCGCTTTTCTGCAAGGGCGGTTTTGTAAAGCCAGTTTTATTCCAAAAACATTAGAATATTGTTTAAACATTAACAATAAAACAAAGCTGTAATTGTTTATAGTAAACTCTACTATAAAATACAGCCTGGAATCAATAATTAATCAATAATATGAGAATATCCGTTTGGAGCTTAGAGTGAGCGTCGCAATCTAATGATGTTGATATGGTGCTGGTTGGGCATGAGTTGAGCCGTAATGTCGTAGTAATCACAACCCGCCTGCTTCTCATCCTGATTCAGACTCTTCGTCCCTATACGAACCCAAATTTGACAAGAAAACAATTCGTTAAGATATACCTACCATAGCAAGCATACTAGGGCGATGGTTCTGGGAATTTGTACTGTACTAAAAATGAATTCATTAATGGGACAAAGGAATCGGTACTATTTTCCGCATGAACGGTTGAACATTTTGGGACTATCCACTGAAGACCCAATGAAGTTTGAAAAAATAGCAAACGAGAAAATAAAAACAAAGTACTAGTTTGAGGTTCAAGGGTACAAGTAATCGTTTGGATAGTCTGCTAATGACATTCAGGGTAGTCATAGTTGAGAATGAGGTAATGGCATTTTTGTGCAAGGATACTGAGTTCGGAGTAGGGCCTTCACACCGACCATCAACTAACTACGCGCACATGTTTTTTATTTGTGCACGTGAAACATTATTTATAATTTTGTATGAAGATAAAACAATCACACACAGAATCAATCACAGGATCTGTTCTCATACAGAATGTAATATTAAATTAATGTCTTTATCAAGATGATTGCCTAATATTTGCACTTGGGTGCCATTCTGAATGTCCTTATATTATTGTCATCATTAAGCATCAGTGTAGATTAACGAAGATTTAAAAATGTGAACTCGACATCTCATAACCATTAGTCGAGATTATTGGTGGGTATTGATAATACTTTCGACAATATCTACAACTTCCTATTTATTCCAAACACCTTCAATACATCGTAAATCGATAGGTAGTATTTTTGTCCTGATATATCGCTATACGGGTTTTCTGGTTCAGTCGTAGTAGGGGAAAAGGAAATCTACTACCAAACCATGTATTTTGGCAGTAAATCCAACCAACCGTTGAAAAGTTGGTCTCCCATCATCACATCAGTGCCACCAATGAAGACCGGGGTTGGCTTTGTACTAAGGAAACAGCAAACCCGACGGTCAATGAATTGATTTTTTTTAAAAGAAAATGAGGAGTTTTGGTCATTTCATTGCATACTTCTGATGTTAATTCTATACAAGTATAAATTGATGTTCAACTATCGGGAGTTTTGAATTACTCAATAGCAACCAACAACAAAATTGTGGTGATATTTGTACTAAAACGGTCACTGTCTGGTCGACTACTCATTTGTGATCACTTGAAGAGCCCCAAGTAGTGTCTCCTAACCTTCCCTTTCTGTCAATGCTTTAGGAGCAGGTTAGCAGGAGATTGGGAATACTGCTACTTTCCAGTAATAATTAATTTCCTGTATCCTAGTCAACCCACTCTAAACATTTTTTTTTTTTTTTACTTTAATAAAATTACACTTCAAAAATAGATAAAATTACAAAAAATAAAGTTAGCCATTAAAATCTACTCTGTCGAGGAAGGCGTAAATTTCAAAATAAATCGTCTTTTTTTGGCTGGTTATCACAGTACTGAAGGAGAAAGGTTGTGGAAGCTCTCGCAGAATCACGTCCAGGAGCGGTTTGCGTTGTTCAGCAATACTTGGGCACATTAGCAATATATGGTCTATAGATTCTTCGGCTTCCGCGCAATAGCGACATGACGCTGAGGTTTCAGCTCCGATTTTGTGTAGGAATGCCTTCGTGATTGACGTTCCGCAGCGAATCCTTGAGAGACACTTGAAAAATCTCCTGGAATTTCCCGGGAAGGACAAAAACCATGGATGCCGAGGCGGAATGGGGAACATAGTCGCATATTTTCTGCCAGCAAAATAATTTTTATAAAAGGCATTCCATTTTGCTTGGGCACTTTCGTTGAAACGTCTATGAAGGTCAGAAGGCGGAAAGAAAGGCTCGACGACTTCCTCCTTTTCATTTATGGCGATTTTGGCAAGACGGTCAGAGATCTCATTTCCGTGGACCCCAATGTGCCCCCTCACCCAAACGAAGTGCACCTCTACTTGAATATTGGCCAGCTCGTGCACCTCTTGTAGAATTTTCTTTTCTAATGCACCAATGGTACTCCCAGGTCCGATGTTCCTAATCTTCTGAAGGGCACTTAGCGAATCAGAAATAATAATATTTTGGGGGAAATGTTGGGCGCTAGATCTTATGTAGTCTACTGCAAGGCTGAGAGCGTAGAGTTCTGCAGAGTATATGGAAGCTGGTACTTTACTTGATGTTGTTAGTTGAAGTACTGTTTGGATTTTGAATAATTTCTATTGACTCCAGCGACTTCAAGATGACACATCCCAGTGAGAAGGTTAAAACAACATCCCTCTCCCATAATAACCTCGCTTGATTAGGTCATGGCTAGGCTAATACTAAGTTGATTTAGAAACCGTTCAGGGGCTATTGATGAGTCAACTTTTGAATGATCCGTCTAATTGAAGGGTAAATCGATTGTTGAACCGTCTGTCGAGGTGGTTCGGGTCCATTGTGTGGAATCCTCCACTGGAATCGCTTCTTGCTGTCAACTGGCGATTGCAATCTTGATGCCTGAAGCGAATGAGGCCCCCTCCGGAGTCACTAAATGATGTATCGAGCCGTCGGCCACTGGATCGGTGGGAGGTAAACGATGTGATCAGCGTTCAGTCATCGTCCAACCAAATAACCGCTGAGACTGTTCACTTTTCTCATCCGCTTCGCAGTTTTTAGATTAAGAAGTCTTTCCCAGTGCGGCATTATATTCATCCGTGCGAGGTGTTATATTCATCCACTTCAAATTCCTTTATAATAACATTGATTGTGTTTGGTTTTGTACTTCAGAATAATAAACCGTTAAGAAACAATTAGCACCGTGTACAAATTTTGTATCCGATATCAAGGAGAGATTTTAAAATATCGCAAGATTAATGTCGCTATGGTCGTTCAGGATGACACATTTTAGAATGGAAAAATCAAATTAAACAAAATAGAGCTGAATCTGGTTAATCTGTTTGGCCAACTTCTAAAAATCCATAGCTATGCAGCATGGCTAAAAGAGCGAATTGTCGAAGAAATAACTGGTTTTATGTCAAATATCTCCATCTTACTGATTTTATAACGCGTTCAGCGTTAAAAAAAATCTTTAAACAGAGAAATTTATGGGTAATTTCCCCCCCCCCCCCCCTAAAATCCCCCTTTGAGTGGCCTGATTCTGCCCATCTACGATCGACACACGCGATGAAATGTTTCTTACGGCTTTCTACATGAAACAATTGGGAGTTTCAATTACGAAATGAATAGAATAAATTGTCGTTTCCGAATCTGTTTTTCAATTGATTTGCTGAGGTCATTGGGAGCTAATCCCGCGTCGCGTCTCGAATTGGGCGATTCGTCGTGGAGCAAACGTAGGACGAATTACATGCGTGGAAGCAGTCAGCGAACCGAAGTAGTAATTCACGTAATGTCTGCATTCCCAACCTCTTGGCGCCCCTCTCACAATTACAGTGAGTGCGCTGGTTATAATTATATTGCTCCTGGTTACTCCTCGAACCTTCGCGTTTGTTTATCTTCAGAACCGTTCAAGGCATACGAGACTATAAAAGTGACGGTTGAAAATGTTCCAGCTCCAACCCTTAGTGACAGTGATATCGAGGAGTGATTTTCTTTCATAGTCTCTGTCTACATCAAAGTTTGGTACGAGTGCCCAAATGTAGTGAAACTCCACTTGAGCTCCATCTCAAGTTCCACAAGTCTAGCAACAAAATAATAAGCGCGGTAAAATGTGGAAAGCAGCTTCAGGTAAGTTGCTAATCACCTGTGGTACTTAAGCAGCGACCTTGTGCCCCTCGCGTTGTATGATAGCAGAGTCTCAATCGATGTAAAGAAATGGTTACTGCATCAAATGCACAGGATGGTGAAGATGATCCCCCAAGCTAGTTAAATTGCTTCGCGTTGCCTTGGAAGATTTTATAAATTACAAATAAGAACTCAAAACTGTTCTTCCAATTTTTAAATCTGTCTTCCATTACCTTAATTCTAATCCTTCCGAATGGGAAGAAAATTATGACTTTGTTAAAGCGAGAGAAATCGTAGAAGGTTTGAGGGTTGTGAGTGACAATGCTGAACGGGCTATCAAATTAATAATTAATTTGAATTAATTATTACTGAATTTTTTAATTGCATAACAAAGGATGAAAAAGAAAAACAGGTCCTGCTACTTGTTGTTGCGTCACATAGGAAATCAAATCCTAAAATTTAGTGTTATGTACAATGTTTCCCTTAGTACGCCTGGAAGGTAGGCAATTGAAAACCTAAATTTTATGTTTTTGAATAAACCAATTTCTCATGCTCATGTTTTTCGACATTCTGAACACAAAAGCTCTCCATGGTTGAAGACTAATTCTGGCTCTAAACCATCCAAACAGTTCCTTTTGTTATCGCTGCGTATGAGAAACTTTGAGCGCGTTGCGCTACCCCTGTAAATATTTTGACACGGCGGTTATTTTGAACGTTGATTACTCCCACTCGCCGCCTTACAAAGGGGGAATTTTTGATCACCCTAACCGGATGGCCCTCTTCCAGGGAGGGAGAGAGTCGGTAACTAGCTCAGTGATGGTCTCTTCAGATTTCCTACTAAATCCTGGCCGAGCTTATAATAATTTCATATTCATATAAGCTCCGCGGAGTGAGCCCGAACGGAGTCTTTGCCCAACGTTCTTGCTCCGACTCTGACGCAGTTTCTCTTCTACCTACGTACCTAGGTATAGGGGAACGCAAATACTACAATGGCTACTACAAATGAAGACATCTTGTTACAACTTAAGAAACTGGACCTTCTAGGCCTCATGAACGATAAGATTGATAACATTTCAGATTCACTGTCAGAAATGAAGAAAGAGGTCAAAGAAAACCAACAGAACAATATCGCGCTCAAACCTCAGGTTCAGGAATACAAAGAAGAAAATATTGCTCTGATTTCTAAGCTATTTCTCGAGCAGCACTCTAGGCGCAAGAATATTGTGATTTTCAATCTCGAGGCGAGGGAGACCGATTGGAGGGAACTGCTTTCATTGCTCTAGAAGTTCTTCAAGGAGCTACTCAAAATCGATGTAGACATGAATCACATCGAGAGCGTCTTTCGTTTGGGGAAGGGTGACCGTCCTAGACCGCTGAGAACGAGGTTCTATTCTCAACTGGGAATATGAGAGGGACCCAAATCAGCATCTCCCAAGACTACTGCGAGCCTGAGAGAGAAAAAAGGAAGAAGCTGCTATATTATTGGAGGAAACTGATCAATGAGGGAATATCGGTTAAAATAAAGGGCTTCAACCTCGTGATCAATGATAAACCAACTTCACTGTCTGAGTTGGAGGTTCAGTATGGTGACGTTGAGAGCAGGAAGAGGACGCGAGAAACACCTACGAAAAAACAGGGAAAAGAGAAGAAATAGGGGAAAGCTCCCTATCTGTATAGCAATTAACCCCCGACCCCAAGCCCTTGCCGATCAACAGTAACATCAACATCTGCCTCAATAATCAAAAAAATCTGGAAATCTGTTTTTGAAACATTAACGGCAAAGTTGACGCACTAACTGATGATTTATCGGAGTTTCTACTTAACAAAAAATATTATTTACTCTGTCTAACGGAAAAATTCAATTATCTAACAAACTCATTGCACTGACACCCATGAATACTTCTTATTTTTTGTCAAGTTTATATTAATTTTATCCTCTTAATTGCCTGAACTTGTTGTAACAATCATATATGATGATTTACTGAAAATAAACAAATGGAATTAAATATATGTACCTAAGTGATAAATTAGTCGCAATTATTTTGTATTTATATAGTTCAATGGTTATTACTTACCTAGTCCTGCAATCATATTATATGAGCTAGTTTCCGACTCCTCTCTCAGCTCATTACTCTAATTATTTTGTATAGTTATAAGACTCACAAGGATATTGAACAGCAATCTAGAAAGAAAAGCGATCTGTACAGAAAATTAAAGCAAACCTAATCAAAGCAAAGTTTCCACATCACCACTTGAGGCTGTTTCTTAAAACACGCGTACTATGAGTAGGTACACAATCTTAAATTTGATCGCATGGCTGTTTACTTAACTCGAAAGCTGAATCATCCGTGTGAGTTCACCTTTGTCTCGGTCTCTCTTCACGACTTCAAAATATTTTTCGAGCGTTCAGTTGCTGTGTTGAAAGTGGCGTGGAACAGGTGAATTTTCAGTTTCCACGTTGATTAGAAGGGCACGGATCGAATGATTAGTTTGTTCGAGTCGGAAAAGGAAAGTTGCGCTTCGTCTTCCCACACCCTCGCCCGAGGACTGCGGATAAGTCGCGTGAGGGTCTTATTAACGAATGATGATTATGTGAAAACATTGGCCATGAACCGATTCATGTAACCTCTTTTCGTTTTCCATCGTTAACGACTGTATGCGTCTCGTGGAAGAGTTTTAGAAATGATGCTTTCTTCGGGCGTTTAATCACATTCTTTCACCGAATCAGCTGTTCTCTCTTCTGATGCAGATGTCGAGATCGTTTGGAGCATCGGTTCCTTCGAGCTGAGGCAGTGACGGCTAGGGTGATTGGTCCACTATAACGAGATTCGATTGCTGCTTGTCGCAATCTTTGCTCTTGTTTTCAACTCAACCTCCTCTACAATCATTAAACCGAAATTAGTGATATTCACCGTTGAACTCCACCTCGTTTTACGCATATTTTGGGTGTACAAAATCTGATCATTCTGAATATGGCCAAGTCACAAATGAGAACTTAACTCTAAATGTTCACGATTACCCCAAAACATATTGACTGGTATCACAGATTTCGGACTACACAGCATACGAACATCCCACGTATGTGGGTAGAATTGTCGGTTGGAAACCAATTGACACCCAATGTCGATGCGATCAAATGCAAGCTGTTAGTTGGTTATTGAAGGTCGGACAGGCAGGACTCAGGACTTCCAGAATGTACATCGTACAATGGATTGAGAGGTAGAAGAAAACTTGTCGAGGAAACATAATCGTAGGTTGTTTCTTCGACTTCCGTGTGGGCGACTACGTCTTTGATTGCGGAGAAGGTTGTTCAGGGAGTACGTATATACCTATGACTTTTATGGGTAAACAGTCTGGATGGAGAGACTTGGAGTTCTTCAAGGTCGGAAGGAGGCCATCATTTTCACAACTCCCAGGACCCGCCATCCGCTCTCTGAATCCCTTCCTCACCATCGCCAGGACTTGCCGTCCCTTCACCGTCTTCGTCATACCGAGCGACCTGCCAGCTCTCAACAGGTGGGGGCCATCACAGGTGAGATGCGCATGCGCTCCAGCTGTTGAAGATGAACCGACTTTTACCTACTCTTCCTCCTTGTTCAGGTTTCGGCTCATGACGTCACTGGTTGGGGTTTTTCTAGGGCCTTCTGTTGAAAGCAAAGAGCAGACCGTCAGTAATAGGAGAGAACCGGATGGGAAGGGGTAAAACTCAAAGATGTGGTGAGAAATACCGCCATCCTGATGGTCGTGGCGAATTCACTTGAATGTTTAAATAATTCTCAAACTAACATTATTCAAGAAACCGGACCAAAACCTAATTAAAGCCATCCAAGATCCGCTACTTTCCACTAACTTTCTCATATCCATAATATGAATGTGATGACATCCATTCGGGCCTTCCAAGGACAAAACCACTACAGAATCCACCAATCAGAAACAGGTATTTCACATTGTTTACTAAAAGGGGATTCCTCTGTACATAAACAATTCATAACTTCTATCCGCGTTTTGCATTTCTAACGCCTCTGATTTTTTTCCGACATGATAAAAACATCGTTTGATTTTGTCCTTTGAACGGGGTATGAGCAGACATTGATGATGCCGCAAGTTTTCTCTCTCGCGTACCTAAGTAGGTATAGCTACGGTCTAACCTTCATGTTTCTCCTCGGAATCACCAGTCCAATTCTTGACCGTTGGATCGCTGCAAATAGCGAATGATTGACCCTACTGAAATGATTTTTCTGTCAATATTTTTTTAGAACTACTTACGTATTTTGACTGTTTCAAGCCAATTCCACAAACAATTGGGAGGATCCATGAAAACCCACAAATCAAAATCTAAAATTTGGAAATCAACCATTTCAGAAAAGAGGCGAATTCACACTCTTGTCATGTATTGTAGGGCGTTTTTGCGATGGGTGACTGATGAAAACCCTCGCTCTCTGAGTCGGGCCCCATCGGAAGCAACTGTACAGGAAATGTAAGGGGGTTTTCCCTCTTTAGTTTTGTTCCCAATTATTCACGTTTTCTCCAACTCCCAACTCGACCTCAACTGAAGAGTCATCGGGTGTGTCGAACTGTGTTATGCGATGTGATACGGCTATATTTTTGTCAAATGAATGCTACAACTTAATTCAACTCCTCGAGGGTTTCATTTTCTAAACACTCACTGTTCCTCCAACTTGGTTTCTGATTGTTGACGTCCACCTGTATATTTCTCCTGCGATTTATTCAATGCGAGACGTGGCATTCGGCTCGTCAATGGGAGCCACACCTGACAACATCGTTCTGTTGCTCATCAGTCGGTAGCTACTTGCTCCGTGAGACCGTACGCGTCACTGATTTCCCGTTACCATTCCAAAGAATTCCCGCTAGGATATTTTCAAAAACCGTCAATTAGTATGTTTGAATTTTTAGTAGCCTGTCTCCGGTCCCCAATCCCGACGTTTCGCCCATCAACCCTTTCCCTAGTGCAAGGCATACGATTATACAACGAGAGTAAGGAGTTATTTGATATCGAAATGTCTGTGAGAAGTTTCAAGAATAATTTTAAAAAACAACTATTAGAAGGTTACGAATAATGATTTATAAATATGAAGATTAATAATATGTTATGTTATGTTGTGGTAGATGTTATGTAGATAGAAATTAATGTAGACATTAATGTGTAATGTGTAAATTAATGTAGACATAATAAGTAAATAATATAAGAGAAAAAAAGATGAGAAGAGAAGAAAGAAGATATAATAAATAAAGAAAATAACAACGATTGTATTACGAGGAATTGTAAATAAGGGTTTGTAGCCAGGGGAGGAGTAAGAGAGGGCCACTTGGCCCTATCCTACCCCTGGTGGTTAAATAAAAATCTTAATCAATCAATCAATCCATCCTATTAAGCTGGTTATAGTTTTTCCGTATTTTTACGTTATTGCGTAACTTTCTCATTGGGAGACCCTTCAAAATTAGTGCATTGTACTTGTCTGAAAGTAGGTTCATTCCCCACTACGGTTTCAATACCCGTTATTTCCACATTTAAATAAAGAATGACTTGTCCTATTTAAAGTGAATTTGTTGAAATGTTGCAGAATTTTTAGCAACTGTCAATATTAAATGATGTTGAGGGATGTCGAGGGGTTGAAAAAGGACTTCAGTTCCACAATCTTTGTACTTTAAATCACAATATATATTTCAGGCACTTTATGCCCATCATCAGGTGTTATTATTATAGTTCCTAATAGTGATTCAGAGACATATAAAGGATTGATTTTGTGTTCTTTAAACCACAATCAAATTAATTTTCGCGTTTTTCTCGATTTCTCTCAGTGTATTTAACTCTTATGCTCACCTCAATGGTGTCAGATAACGGGCTTCACTTCTGACTATAGTTACTCACGGAATTATTCGCGTTTGTGCAAAAACTCAAAAACGGTAAAATCTCTTCATAATCGTCGTGAGTGTCATTTTCTCCATTACACTCTTGAATTTATAGTTATATTCTTTTATTTAAAGGTTTTGTGTTTCTCAGTCCTCATTAGTCCAGTAAAACTAGACCTGAAAGGGGTGGGGTGGGGGGGGGGGCTCAAACTGGCCTGGAGAAAACTGGAAATCGCTCTAAAACTTGGTCTTGAAAACGTAAAAATAGTCTTGCAAACGAATTATCTGAGTTTGTCCCCATCCACGGGCTGAGCAAAATTTTTGGCGCCTCAAAAACGTCGAAATTCAGTCGTTCCTTCAGTTTTTTGCTTATAACTCCTAAACAAGGCATCCTAGCGAAAACCTTACCAAGAGACAAATTGAAGCGCATCAAATTTGGGTCGATTACCCCCCCCCCCCCCTTCAAAATGGGACCAATTATACAAACAATAATTTTTCCCATATTGACCAAAAAATACCATTTGACGACTTTCTGTCGTCCGTAGCATCAAATGTACTTTGAAATAAAACTTGAACACACATTTGGAGCAAAGCACACTTTTGGAACAAACGGCAAGAATATCCTACATCTTGCTCCCTGACCATTATTTCCTGTACTAATCTGTACATTAACCTTCACTGGTTTGCTTATTTTATTGGACTACATGGCACAGCTATATCCATGGGGAATTATACGTGTACCCACGAGAGAGTTCCAGACACCAATAGGTTCTTGTCCATCTATTAGCGAAATCTCACGAGGGTACAATATTAATAGCTAGAATTCAAATGGAGAATCATTAGAATGTATGGAATTCCGAATTTGGATATGAAGTGCAGTGATTATCTTAAGAAATCTCCACGTCAAGAAATTTCATTACCAATTTTCGACTTTCTGAAAATCGAAAACACAGTCAATTTCCAGGCAGCTCATCTCATTGCGGAAGGACGAAGTGACGTGCTGCAGGACAGTCTTCATTGTCTTTTGTGGTCTGTTGGTGCCTTCGTCCCCTTCCATCGTCGCCTATGCAGTCATCCCCACTCTGCTTGAGTGACTCTAACGTTACTCCTGGGAACTGGGATGTGCAATTCTGTCGTTTCGTCAGAGGCGCTGAACGTTGCAGTTCTTTGACCCAGGACTCGGCCGTCTCCCGCGCCGAGACCCAATTTCGACCCGATTTCTGAGTTTAGTCAGTTCGAATGAAATCGGGACGTTGAACCCGAGTATTCCCTGTTTTCCCGTGTTCATTATACTTAACTATAGTTAATTCAGAGGAAACAAATAATAAACCCCACAAAAAGCAGTACGAAGACCCAGTGAGGAGATTTTGAAGTACCTAACCTATGAATTGTTGGGGCGCTCGACCGATACCGAAAGTCTATTACTTCTTGTCTATACTGTGAAGTGGATAGTTACCACACAATATCGGCCAAATTTCACAAACCACGTATTTTTACGACGTCCCTCTGTAGCAAGACTGTGCTTCTTTATATTTTTGATGCAGGTCAAGAACGACGCAAAGCGTAAAGACGAAAGAGATTCACCAAATCCTGAGGGTCCTGCGATTGGACCTTCAACATTTCAAGTCTTGGGGCCCACTGAACAAATTCATTCGCTATTTTCCGTGGATGAAACTGAAATTTGACCAATTTATTGTTGTCTTCAAAATTGCATTTTTAGTCATCCAGTCTAGATAAGACATATTCTGTAGTGACGCACATTATGATACAATGTTGTGGGTTGGTTGTGATCCTGTGCAAAATACCCTGAACACCAGCAGGTACCTCACAATCTAACTTCCTCACAATCCAAGTTCAGGAACTATTTGAGCCTTGTATTCATTCATGGTCCAAAAACTTCATGTCCTCGGACAATCAAACTTTCACATTCAGACATCAGTGGATAATTAAGGTCGCTTGTTTTACCTCGATTTGTCTGTGTCTGAATATTTGTAAGAACATCACGGCTGCACGAATCATCCGTATCCGATGAAACTTGAGGAATAAGTCGAGGGAATTCCGGCTTGAAATCTCCTCCGATTACCGAACTGGGACGGGGACAGTGGGGCTAATGGAAGAGGAAAAAAAAAAAAACGGCTGAAAGTCAAGTACTTATCTGGATTTATTACTCATCGATTTCGAATGAAGCTACGTGAGTATGTCGAGGGTGGTTCAACTTAGAAGCTGCAGCCATTGGAATTTCATAACCGAGACGGCGAACATACAGCATATTTAAATTATTTAAATTATGTCAATATAATATAGTGTCATATTATGACAGCTATGTTCTATAATAATTATTGTTCTATAATGTGTGGTCTAGTCGAGTTTTTTCGACTGGCCTGATCAGTGGGGTATATTGTACAATTTGGAACTCGTACTTTTGGGTTTCCTCATTTTATACCAATGTCTGGCGTTAGGGTTAAACAAAAAGAAGTAGAATGAACCATTAAATTTAACATTGAAAGGGAATTCGAAGGGAAGGTTGTGTTATCATTCAGATTTATTAATACTTTGGTGGAATATGGTCACGCTAAAGTGTCAATTATTGTGGATTCCAGAATCAGGGGTAAGATTTTGAAACTTCAAAATGCACTCCTCTGAACTCCCACTTTTAGTACTTACCGGATTATTCCCACACGCTATCCAAATATGAAGACCCTTATTTGAGGCCTCCGTGCGGCTCTTATTTGGAGCAAAATGGCCAAAGACCCTGACGAATTAAAGCCTTGGAATCTAGTTATGATTTGGGCAGTCACTACTTACTGTCACTGTAATGACTAATGTCACCACCCGTTATACAAATGATTTGTACGTGGAAATTGTGTTGTTGATGTCCGTTAGCAATTTAAAGTACAGCTGATACAAAAAAAAGTCAGTGCTTTCGATAGACTGATACAAATGTCTTGGCTCGATTTTCGACTTTTCGTCAGAGATCCGTCTAGGCTCTTCCAAACCTCTAACATTCTGTCGCATGATCTCAATTTTTCATCAACTCAAAAGGAATTCCAAACCAAGGTGAACTACGCTCAAAGTGCTCAAGTTACATAGGGAATGCTCGCATTGGGTCGCTTGACTGTTCATTAGGAGTTTCCCAAACAAGTTCTATTTGGTGGGTGTCCTCGACTCTTGACTTTGCCCCTCGATCAATCACAGTATTATTCAGAAGCAGGCGCCAATTGGAAAAAAAATGATGAGATGAATTTAGTTAAGGAAGAAAAAAAGGATAAAGTGATTGAAATGCTTCCGGACCCGGACCAGTCTCGGTGATTCACAGTAATTTCGTTCGTGTTGGTTTCCTTGTCGGATTGTCAACAAGTATAAAACGACCGATAATAATACTGTAGGTACTGCTGAATAATGCTGGGGTACATACCTACGTACCTGACTACGATATCGCAGGAATTTCAAGTACTTAATCATCAATTTGGAACGCCGGGCGTTTCAATCGAGAGTACCTTGTAGTACCACCAGTTCTCGTACGTTCTCTTTTGCTCACAAAAACATCGTGTAGAAAGTGCGACAGAAAATCATCTATTGAAGTATTTCGATCTACGAAATCTGCTTATCATAGATTCGATTATATTACCTTGAGGTAAGCGGAGTAATATGTATGAAAAAGTATGACGTAATGGACGGACTGACGCAAGGATCGTTCTTGTCAAGGGGCGAACGGATTCTTGTGTGACCGCTACTAATACGATCCCACGGTCGCAACTAGTCATGGATTCCCTCCCTTCCCTATCAACAATGCCACCGCAAGTCGATTAATCAAAGCTTATCAAACATCAGGTGCGCGACATCGCACTCCTTTCTTCATCAGGACCGAACGTAAAACGAGGTACATGTAATTTAGCTACCGGTTGAGGGGGTCCTAATGAACCATTTGAATCGACCAATTTTCAGCACCCCTTCAAAACACATGCATACGGAAGACGTAGAACCCAAAAATCAAATTAAGAAAAATCTATCAGCCGTCCGGAATAGGGTTTGCATTGTTCAGAACGCTACATGTCCGATCTTATACTCCGCTCTACGGAAATAATCCGCTATAAACTGAAAGTTGTATTTGAATTGATTTAAATTCAGATAATGTTTCAAACCCACACTGAGCGTATCGTGAGCAGCATGTCGGTTTGGAAGCAGAACTCAGAGAACGTCGTCAACATGAGCGTGAATTAAACGATAAAAACTTCCGATCAATTTCCATACTGGGGAACAGCTGATTCAAATTACACGCGGTTTAGAGACATCGAGTTTTAGCGAATTTTCAAAGAAAATTCGGTCCCTTTTTTCACCAAATTTTTTCATACCAAAATCCGATTCAAACCATCCTGAATCTACTACCGAAAGACACTGAAAATGGTATATTTATATGTTTATATATAGAAGTCTAGAACTCTTGATAGAATTGAGATAAAAAGTTCAAATTTGCACAAACAATCCGTCCTGTCAATCGAAAGGCTAAGTTCGTAGATGGGCAGAATCGGGCCACTCTAAAGGGGGGTTTCGGGGAGTTTTAGGGGGGGGAAATTACCCACAAATTCCAAAAATGAAACAGTCTAACAAGTGTCACAGCTTTTTAAAGGTTTTTTTTTTTTACGCTGAACATGATGATGAAGTCACAATCGCGATATTTTATTCCGCTCCCAAACTGGAGCACTTTGAAGATGAAGAAACGAGGTTGATACTTGAGATGTTCTTCATGATTAGTCTGCTCTAATCTGATTACGGAATGAGATCTCGCAATTCTGACTGCACCATCGTGTTCAGGGTTGAAAAATCTATTATTTGAGGTTTGAAAATTGCAAAAAATGCAAAAAATGAAATAAAAATTTGTTAGATAAACCATTAAAATGGAGACATAAAACCAGTTGTTTCTTCGAAAATTCGCTCTTATTGCCATGCTGTATGACTGTTTTTTGTTGTTCTGAAATACTTTTTGTGTCTACGATCAGAAAGTAATTTCAAATGTTGGTGTCTACCACTTGATATAAATTATGGTGGGTACAAGTAAAAACTCTGAATGAATTATGTACAGTGGATATCGTTTATATAACGACAACTGGTTACCTCATACACAAATCTCCCGCACCGTGAATTGGTACAAGAAAAAAATACATTAACGCCATTTACAACGTACAAACCGTTTAGAGCGTTCACATCGATTAGAGCGTACACTTTTCTGGATCCCGTGGGGCAGAAATATCGGTTGAAGTACGACAAACGCAAAGTACAGGTACAGGTCTATTGATCCCAACCCGCTGTGTGCTGGAGCAATTCTGTATTTATCGCCGTATTGAATCGCGTATGCAACTTAGGCGGATCGATTCGTCAACAATCCAGAAAGACTTTTGAACTGAATGTAAAAAATAAATATCAGATAAAATGACTGAAATCTTCACAAATGTAGAAAAGAAGTGCGAATTAAGAAGGAATTTTGTATGCATTGAAGGTTAGGTATTTGTTATTTCATTTAGTATAAGTAAGTACATTTCTCTTTGGGTTATTACTCCCGCCATCTTCCGCAGCACATCCACTCGTATCACTACGTATCGCAATCACTAAAATCTTGTTCGCGTTATTTAATCCTTTCCCTAAACTTCCCACAGTTTGGCCCACACATTACTCGACGATATAAAAATGTGTTACGTTTCGTGTTAATGAACACTGTTTTCCCCCTCATTTCGAAATTTTCTAATTTCATTTTTTCGTTTGCAGAGACATCAGACGCACCGATGGGGACGCCTAAGGCGAGGGCTCTCGGAGGAACAAATCTGACTCATCCGGAACGAGCCCTTGACGATGTTTCAATGGATGACTCCATGGAAATGAACCAGCAATGTTTCGAAGGACAAATAGTCGACAGGGGGTGTGATGAGGTTTGTACTACCGTCACAAAAACGTACTAGAGATTATCCGATTATTTATCGACCCTCAGGGTTGATTGCATGTCATATGAGCACAACAGATGCAAAACATGATTCATCATAATCAATTTCTTTTGATATAATGTTAAGGCGGAGGTTCTTTTTAGAACGTAATTTAAAAAAAAAAAAAAAGAAAAAAAATGCACAAAAATGCAACATGGCAATATGAGCAAATTTTTGAAGAAATAACTGGTTTTATGTTAATCAAAATGTTTCCATTTTACTGGTTTTATAACAAACTTTAGTCTCCTTTTTTGCCAAGTAACACCTCAGTTTATAGAATTTTCAACGCTGAACACGATGGTTCAAATGAGACGCAAATGATATAGCAAATTTAACGCTTTTCCAACGGTATCCTCAACTATTATTTTACATAATTAATATTATTAATTTAAGGGAGTTGGAGCAGTTTTACTGAGACAAGGTCGAAAGCAAGTAATGAGAAATGAAAAAACTCTAAGAGGCGCTTTTTGTTGCAAATTAGCTGTAGAATTGATTCCTTGAGTTTGTCCAAGTAGACACCCTGTATGTAAATAATATGTTATGGTTGTTGGTGTCTTTTGGCAGTGGATTCAGGATGGTCTGGGACGGATTTTGGTATAAAATGTTTTCGGAAATTAAAGTTTTAAAAATTTTGGACTGAGACAATAGCTTCCTTTTGTTAGAAAATTCGCTAAAAGATTTCTTTGAGAATGAAGTTGTTTTCCATTATGAAGTGTCAAAATTAGTTTAAAACCCTCTATTTCGGTTCATTATCGAAGATTGGGGAATCGCCCAAAGAAAAAAATTGTTTAACCCCCCCTCAAAATTTGTTGGTTTACGTTTCAAGATACGTAGATTGAGAAAATCGAATTAAAAAAAAAAATCTGTCCGTCCGCCGTACGCCGTCCGCGGCACTTTGCCCAGTTAGCGTTGTGCTAAAATTACGAAATTTGGTTTACGAGCTCGAACCAACCCCACAAAGATCCTCGAAGCTTTTCATCACCCTAGGTCAAGAGGAAGGGGTTCAAAACGAATTTTGAAATTTGAAAATTTCAAAACTCGAAAAATTCAGATGAAAAACCGGTACATTTTTTATTTCATATTTAGATACAGTTCTTTTTTAGAATTTTGTAAGACCATCCACAGCTTTGTACGACCAGCCGTTCGTTCACAATGACGGCTCAAAGTTGGAGCAGATCGAAATCGTCAACACGAGAGTGAATCGTAAGGCAGCCTGTCGGGTCCATTTTCAAACTGGCCCAGCTGATTCATACAGCACATGGTTTTTAAATATCGAGTTAATAAATAATATATCGATCTATCGAATAGGTGCAATAAATATTGGTCAAAACATCGAATCGATCCAATGTATTGTATGGCAAGGTTCGAACGAATTCGATATATCGATGTTAACTGTCAATATATCGATGTCAATATTATCGATGTCGCTTATCATTTGCTTATCAGTTCACCGTTGTTTTGATAGTGGAGTAAGGTTCTAGTTACTACGTAGAGCTATAATTTTCATTATTTTTCCTAGATATTCACAGTTCAGTCTTTATATCTACAAATATCCTTAAATGGCAAGGTTCATCATCAAAAAATTTCATTTAGATCTTTGGTTAACCAACTGTTGCTTTAGTGCGTTATGTGCTCACTGTGCTAGTGCTGATAAAGATGTGCACATCTGCGATTATTGTCGCCAAGGAATTAAATTACGTTTCTGTTACAGATACATTTTGTATCATATTGAGAACATCTTCATTGTATTGAGATTGTTATTTTATACTTAACACGTTCAGCGCGGGAAGGAAAACAGCTGACAACGTCAGTGACGGGATATGATTTTCCCGGAAATTTGACATAAGCACCCTGACTTTTGATAAGAAAGGTAGTAAGAAGTATACGAAGTACCAAGGAAGCCATTTTGATCATTTGAAGGACTTGATGTTTTAAGACATCACTCGTAAGGAGGGAAGGATTCGTATAGGCAAACCTGCAATACACATGATTTTAGAGAGATGTTAATAACATTATATTATAACGTACTAATGTTATAAAAATGATCAAAATGGCTTCTAATACTCACATATATCACTATTTATGATATTTAGTATATGTTTGAAATAAATGTTTATGAAGTGTTCAGGCTAAGGCAAGAACTTTGGTTTTTACGACTTTATATAACAGAACATGTACTGATTGATATAGTTACGTACCTACCTATAATACCTACTTTTCCGACAGTGGTTCTCTACAGAATTGGTCATAATTGAAAGGATAAAAACAACAAAATATTAAAACGAGATTTTTATTACATGTAAGGAGGTAGGTATATACAATTTTACAAAATGGTTCAGAAGTTGGTACATAATATGTTACAGTTGAAAAAGTGAACTAATCAGTAAATAACAGATAGTCTGGAAGAAAAAATATATTATTGAAACGGAATAATATATATTTATTACAGAAAAAATACATCCCCCCCCCCTCAAAACTGGGGGGAAAGTCGTATTATGTAGCTGGTCTTGAGTAGAATTCGATGAAAACAAGACATAGATGTCTTTTATAAACACTAATACTATTTATTTTACACTAACGACAAGAAATATGATGGAAACATACCAGAAAAACTTCGTGTTTTCGAGTGGGCGAGTCTCTTGCATTGAGCGTCGCCTGGGTGGTTAAAAATAACAGTACCTACTTCCGAAGGGTATCGTTTGATAGGTAAGTGCCTATTGAATTCAAAGAAACACTCATAGCCCGTTTCATCCCTTCCTATCCATTTCTGGAGAGGAAAGAGTTGGGAGCGCTCGCAAACAACCCTTGATGGCTTATGCCATCACCCGTACCCGGCAAGAGGGTGGTGCGGACGTTATGACCACGTTTGAAATGGTTGTTATGCCTTAACATTGGAATTAGGAGATAAAAATGAAGAGCATTTCGTAGGAAAAATGTGGAAGTCAAATGTTTCCCGGTCGTGTGATTTCCCGGCATGGTGACGTTCGATGGCCCCCTCCCTCGCCCGATCTCTCCACATGCGATTTGTTTTCTTGGGTTAGGTAACTAAAAACCAAATTTTACGTTGACAAACCACGTCCTCTTGCCAATATATCCGTTCGTTTCGTCATTAGGTGTAATCTGATCGCATATATGATTTATTTACTTCATTCCTAAGTCAATGAAAATTAGGATTTTAGCGGGGGAAAGTCGAGGTTTTACCTTAATTGTCCAAAAACTACTGCCATACTGTGGGCCAAACCTGTTTGAAACTGTGGGATATATCGCATGTTTTTTTCTTTCCAGAGGTGCAAGTGCTTACACGGCTCACTCAAGTGCGCTCCCAGGTGTCCTCTACCGCTATTGAAGAGCGGGACGTCGACTGGTGACCCTCACTGTTTCCTCCAACCAGTTCGAGGTGACGAGTGCTGTGGAACCCTCGTCTGTTCCAGTGAAGCAGAAACAGGTACGTGGTTTCGGTTGTACCTGTCACAACTTAGCATTTGTTTAGTTTTCTACGTATTATGGTTCCCTAGTGCCCTAGAGTTCACAGACCTAAAGTACACAGACCTACCGGATGTCGAACTCCGGGCCGCCCGGTGACAATCCAGTGTGAACGACGCGGTCGTTGTACCACCAACCAACTAACCACGTGAGTCCCTTTTGCAATCAAGTAAATCATCGTGGTGTCTGTAAAGATGTCCATCATAAGTCCGATCTGTAGGTCTGATGTTGTAGTACACTGTACCTGGTTAAACTAAAGTGTCCAGATTAAATGTGCTGGGAATGTTGCGATGGAGTTCGTGTAGCTGCGTGGTCAGTCAGCATTGTGTGCAGGGCACTCTAGGATCAAATGCTAAGGTCTGATACAATTTCGGCAGAGGGGAGTGTCGGTGCTCCCGATCGAGAATTGGTTACTGTTAGTGTTGCCATGTCTGTTGCGAAGTCGCCTTATAGATGTTTATCATCTCCTTGGTTTGGTGTCCACTACTTGTTCAAACCAAGTGGTTTTCTTAGAGGAAGGAAAGAGAGCCTTATAGCGGTTCCCCACGTGGTAGTGTAGGTGGTACTCCTTCCATCAGCCCATCATTGTGGTCGTCGCTGAGCGCTTTAAGGTCTGATGCAGAGTAGGACTGGGAGAAGTGAGTTGCGGCGCGTTTTGCTTCTGCGTCAGCGATATTGTTTCATTTGTCACTTGAATGGCTCTTTACAATACAGACGACAACTCATTCCCTCATTTGTGGTTCACTGTATTTCCGGGGCGATGGACGCCCCCCCCCCCTCTCGATCCGCCCGTGGTAACATCTGATTGTGAGGGTTTGAGCTTGTAGCAGAGATAGCAGGCGAGGGATATTAGCTTCAGTCTCATGGCAGATTCTAAGTAAACACAACCCCCAATATCATCCAACCTACTTGTCTACTTCCCTCTTTGGGCCAGCACTCGATTCTTGCGACCTAATGTTGTGCTTTTCAACTCATTTCAACGGATTTGAACGCCAAGCTTACTGTCAAATTGTTCCTGCCACACTATATTCACCTAATCCTGGAAACATCTTCGTCATCCATATGAACGTTTAGGAACGATTGCTATTAAAATCATATTTCTGCAAGCATCCTCTTTCCTTTCTTATAATTCGACTCACATTTCATATCCTCTATTTATACAGACCACTAGATTTCGCAATTTATCGAACTGCCTGTATTTGCTATTTGGAACATAGAATGGTGATTTATAATGTCAAATTTATATATGTTTTTTGTTTTCAATCTTAGGTGAAGATGGCTGTTCCTATAAAAATCACACCTACAAGTTTGGAGAGGTCTTTCATGATGGCTGTGAATCCACCTGTAACTGTCTTGAAGATGGTTCTATCAACTGTTCAGCGAGGTAATATTCAATCAAATGATACGTTCCTCTTTTAAACATTGTGCGAAGACAAATCTCAGAACTGCTGCCAATCTTCTGGATGAGCTCATTGTGTGGGTGACGTGCACAGTGTACTAGCACAGTTTGCCTCACAAAAGTCCTATGCCACACATTGTTTAATTTCCCAATCCAAGCGGTGTGCGGATTGAAAAGTGTTGGATTCCAGGAGCATTTGTTTCAAATATGAACGAATGCAATCTCGACTGGTTTCCATTTTTACACACAAATTTTTTAATGTCTTGAAGCCAACAGTTTGTGGCTTCATTTGAAATGCAGTGCAATTTAAACCGAAGATGTCTCTGTCCATGGGCTAACTCTGCATCTTTCATACGATTCATCTGATTCTGCTCAACATTGAAACGTATTACTGACCTGATATTTCTGTGATCTCGTTATTGTGTTATCACGTATAGACCTATGCAACACACCTTGACAGAAACATAATGACACTACTACCTATATGTTTCCACGAATCTATATCATGACTTCGTATAAGGTATTTCTATAACATCATAAAACCGTTGAAATGTTGTCTATTACAAGTATGCTAATAACCAACAATGAAACGAATCCACCACCTGCCTGCTCACTTAATTGAAAAATATCTATATTCTATTCCAGGTGTCCTCAGCAGAACAGAACCACTTCAGATCGTTGTCTGTCCGTAGCCGATCCAAAAGATTCTTGTTGCAGCATCCTTTATTGTGATGTCAATGGTGATGATTTGGGTAAGTAGTTGACTCCTTGACTCACTTGTTTTAACTCACAGTGAATATCAACGTTAAAAGGGGTATGTTTATTAATCAATCATTATTCGTATTGCTAGTTGGAAAGGAGTAATGTCATATCTCCATGTTGGTACTCGAGAATTTGTCTCCAGCTCAGTTTGGAAATTCAACCAACAACGTTGCATTTGTCCTTAGCGGTCTACAAATTATGCTCCTTAGTGCCATAATCATCATAACTGTAGTATTAAGAGTCACCAACAGATGGCGCGGGATGTACCTTCTGGCAGCTCAGCTGTTATCGGATTAGTTGTTCTGTGTGTCCGCGTAATAAAAGGTATTGCTCCCCATTTGAATAGTTTTCATAATAACCCGGTAATACTTCAATAACCTACCGCGAATCGAACCCAGGTCGCCTCGTGCGGAGCCGGTTCAAACAACGCGGTCGTTGATAATACTAACCAACACACCACGCCGGTCCCCTACCAACCTCCAAAGCCCTTAGATTTACTGAAACTGACGTTGAGGCAACCCTTATTTTGAAAGTAACATAATATGTTATGGCCATATTATGGCCCGCTGGGTTACTTAATCTTTTTGAATGAGCCCTAAGAGGCCACCTCATCATTAGTGTATGTTGTTTCATGACATCACATGCTTAGGGTGTATCCAAATATGTCTCCTACTCATTTCTCTGCATACTTGTACTAGTAATCTATTGTACTTGTGATTAAAAACTAAAACATTGTCTTCAACTCTTAATACAGACCCGTCAAGGTAATTTGCTATGTTAATATTGGACGTAGAAAAGTATGTAATGCATTTTCAACTGATTTACCGACTGATTTGGAGATTGAGAGATAGTTGTTGGTGAGCCTTTGAGTTGCTACAGGAACCTGACTCCTATTATAGCTCCTGTTTATAAATGTTGAATCTCTGTTTAGCTCTTGAAGATGACATGGAACGCCCGAAACTAGTGTCTGCTATCCCTGCCAATGTATCTACTGTCCAGTTGAATTTCGAGAAGATGAGTGTCATCGATAAAGTTAATGCTGAACAATCAGTTGATCAGATGACTTGGAAACATGCTGTAACTGTTGGTCAGGCGGTTGTTGGATTGGATCCAGGAAAGACTTACTATTTCAGAGTTGTGTCCGAAGATGGTCTCCCGTCTAATGTTGTATCTGCTACTTTACCGAATTTGACAAATAACACGACTGTATGTGAATTCAAAGGCAAAAAGTATGATATAGGTAAGATAGAGTGTTCTGTACTTGAAACTATTTGTAATCCTATGAATATATTTTGAACTATTTCAATAATTCGATTGAGCCTTCGCCCTGTAATCTGACGGATGCAAACCTGAAGCATTGTCTCAGGAAGAAAGCAACGCTAGTAAACCTGTGATTTCAGGTGAAGAATTCCACGATGACTGTACTGCATACTGTGTTTGCTCTTCCACTGGGGTTGAGTGTGCTTCAATTGACTGTCCCACTGATTTTGGGCTAGACGTGCTTGACCCTTCGTGCCTTGAATGGGAGCCAGTCCCTGCGGGTTTCACACCAAAATCTCCAAACTGTTGCCCTCAGTCTGTTGTATGCAAGAATAACGGATCTTGTATTTACCAAGGAATATTGTGAGTTCTGTTCCTTACATTTCCACTAGGACTTGGCTTTGAATTATAACTATTTATTGTCAGTCCTCACTAACAAAGTAGTTGATGATCAAACCTGTACAACATTGATGACAGCTACTGGGATTGTTGGTAAAATATTTACAGTGACTAATTATAACGATTGTTTCAGATTCGAAAACTGGCAAGACATACCTGACAAGCTCTCTGGTTGTGAAGAGAAGTGTTACTGTTCAAGTGGCAATGTAACATGCAGGCCTAGATGTAATCAGGTGTCCAAAACTCCTCCCCTAGGCCTACCTTGCTCACCTAAACAAGCTGTTATTGGTCACCCGCCTGGTGATGAATGCTGCCCAACTTGGATGTGTCCTGAGGATGGTAAATCAATATTCCATATTTTTGGTTTTCTTCCATTCTCCTTTGTAGGACAGATCAAAGATGTCAGTAATTTACTGGAAGCTGAGCAAAACCCATTAAAGTTTCAGAGCCTCTTCATTTGATCATTGTCTCTCTTTCCTTTCATAGTCGCGTTCTTAAAATTTGTTCAGGCCTGTTTACAGCATCAATATTAAATATTATTTTTACAATTTGAGCTTTGATAATCCAGATATTTGTTTTTGAAACCTAAATTGATACAGATGTCAGTTTTTGTCAGTTCAGGCCTGTTTACGGCATCAATATTAAATATTATTTTTACAATTTGAGCTTTGATAATCCAGATATTTGTTTTTGAAACCTAAATTGATACAGATGTCAGTTTTTGATTAGACAAGTTTGCGAGGGTTTCCTTTCTTTTTTAATTACAAAATCTAGAGTTTTCATTTCTACTCACCCAGAATTCTTGGTTATAGTGTGGTATGGAAATTTAAGTTCATTTGTAAAAAGAACATGATGGGTTTCAAGGGTTAATCAAATTTGACGAAGTTACTTTGTTAACTGGGCGAAATATCTAAATGAAAATTTCAATATTGGAATTGTGTGATTTGAGGACAGGTTCCATCTTGCTATTCCTCAGCTTAACCCTCTCCCTCTGATAAGAGTCTTAATATTGTAACGAAATACTCCAGTTGTAACAAATCTTAGCACAGAGCTATTTCTATCATTAAACTTGACCTAATAACAAATTTGTTCAAACCATCGCTTACAACAATCAACGAACTTGTATTTTTGGGGTTAGCTCCACAATATCTTGAAACTTCTAGGTGATGCAAACAAAAAAAGACAGTATTTCCTCACAGATTATATACTAATTTACGGCATGGACTTTCTTATTGCATTTTCTGTTGTTGCGCAAAGTACACATAACCTAAATAAGACAGATGAAGGAGACACTTATTTATTCCAAGAGCCAAGTTGATTTTAAAGACATTTTTTAGAATATGAAATGAGAAGCATTCAACGTTGTCTGAAGGCTCCCTGGAATATTTAACTTGCTCAATACTTACAATAAGTTATAATTTATTCATGGCAATACCCCTTCACATCACATAGCTTGTATTTGCTTGTTCTCGTGTGGCTTTTCTCAATTTGTTCCTTAAAATTATGCATGTTGCTAATCTTGTCATCAATGTTGATGAAGTCTTTTGTCGTAATTTTTCCCTACAGTCTGTTAGTGTGACAGACTGTGATTCGTTATGTGTTATTTTGTAAAAAGCTGTGCTCTTTCAGGTAATGGAGCTAACGTGACGAATAGCTCAGTTAATGAAACCACTACAGCCCTCCCCAAAGTGGGCCCTTCCATTCCTTTTCTTGGTCCTTACAATCCAGACCTCATGACAACCAACAAATTCAGTAATGTTACACCTACTCCTTCATCGAAAGAGAAATTCAATTACCCGGGCCCATTTATCACGAGCACATCCACATTGAAACCTGCGGTTTCAACAGGGCTGATAACAACCACAGCACCTCTCACGAATATGCCTTTGCTTACTAACACATCCAATGTCGTGGCATCCGTAGTGGACCACGATATCTCTTTGACCAACAATGGAGCTAATCACAGCTCTTCTAAAACGATACCCTTCTTACCAAACCCCTTTTTCAATACAGCAATAACTCCCTCGCCTCACATCCCTATAGGAATTATCAATCCTAACAAGCTCCCTAACGACAAGGAATTGAATGAAGAGAACTTGACTCACAATGTCCCTCTCAAAGGACCTCCTAAAGGACCTACAGTTGATCCAGCATTTCTGGAACATCTGTTGGAGTACCACAAGTATCAAGATGACGTGGTAGGGAAAGTCAAACCGCAACATTCTGCTCCTCAACAGTCTTTGCTGCCATACCAACCTAACCCTGTTACTAATCAAAATGTCAATGTTCCCCACCCTCCGAAGGTCAGACCTGGAGAGCATCAAAATCAAATCATTCCTCCTTATGGGCAACCGGCACAATTGCCAGGTCTTGAGGGCAATCAAGATTACAATGATCATCATTATGTCCCAGGCCATGATCAACATCAACAGCCGATTCCACCTGAACTGTATCATTTGATCAACCAAGGGCACAGAGACCCTTACTTACAGCCTAACCGTGCCTCACAGCCTCCGGCACATCATCAGTATGTACCAGCCAATGAACTGTACCAGGTCCCTGACAACCTAAATAGACTACCTCAAAAACCTCCTAACCATCCTTATTTCAACCATGGTCCTCCCAATCATGAGCCCCGCCCTTACCAACGCCCAGGTGCCCCTATAGGACTTGCTGACATTATTGATCACATAAGACAACATGAGGATACTGACTCACGAACTAAAGACACTCACGTTTACCTGCTTGCCTCACAGCCATCAAATGTCGGACAAGGTTCGTCAAATCAATTCATATTCTAACTTATCATTTGGGTAACACTTCCATTATCCTCTATGTGTACCTCCCCTTGCAACTAATTTCAAAATGAAAAGCATGCGCCTTTCTCTGTATGAGATCTTCTTAAGTGATGTTCATATCAAATGGATGATTTATTGTAAGTACCTGTGTATGTTTCAGCCTCACCACATCCGGGATTCAATATACACCAACCTGATGACCCTAGTAGGTGGCATAAACTCTATAATAGATAGTGCATGTTACATTGATGTTCGTATCCTTTCAAAAGTCTTACAAAGTGTTAGGAACAGAAGAAGTCCTACGATTTGTTGCATCCTTATCATATGAAATTGAACTTTAAGGATACTAAATATGAAACATAGATGATACATATCTTAATAAATTTCTACTTCTACCACAATCGTAAATTATTTTTTCCTTCTGATGAAAACTAGAGAATGTTGCCATTTTCAATGGGAATTGGAATATCAAGCGTGTTTCTGAAATTGGACATCTTCTTGTTTCAGATGAAATCGTTGTTCACCATCTTGATGCTTTGGGCGATGGTACAGTACGATTGGTATTTTCGGTCCCAACAGTTCTTGTTGGGTTGCACGGGAGAGTCGAGCTGAGATACACGTCAGATCGCAAGTGAGTGCCAATGCGATTGGGTGAATGTATAATAACAATGTTGAATAAGAATAAGTTTAGTTGTCTGGGATAAGTTTATTGAAAAAGAGGAGGTTATTATTATGTTACGGGAGTATCGTTTTTGTTTAATTACACGTGCTTGGAATGATCAGTTTATTCATTATTTAAATAACTACCTATTAACACAGTGAACCTCAGAGATACTTTGATAGTTCCCATGCAATTTATCAGTTTGTTTCGAGATAATTTTTATTGTGTATCATCACTTCATGCAGCTAACCGACCCCAAGTTTTTTAGCAATTTAATTCTGCCTATTGCAGAATTAAAAAGCCTAGAGCGTATAAGGCATTACTGACTATAACTGAATTTCTGCCTAACTCCTACTTGTACGTGGCCAAATCAATGTTTTTGAGTGATTTTTAAAACAAATAAAACACTTTTTGCAGGCCAAAGACGTCCATGTTTAAACTCACCTATTGCGTAACCCCTGATATTTAGGAGGCCTCACTGTTTTGAAAATCGAGATATCCTCCCAAAACTTTGTGGCCAAAGAACAATAAGGCTGCGCTTAGCCCAGACATCTACTATATGATCACCATGCCCCCCCCCCCTTGAATCCTTCTATCACTGCCAGTATCATTATGAATGATGACGATAATTTTCCAGCAATAATGACCCATCTACATGGGAACAACAAGTTCTCGCCCCACCTGATGATATGATTGCCACTCCCGAGTTGGAGTTTGAGCTTAAAGGGTTGCAGCCTGAAACAGAATACAAAATTAAAGTCACTGTCGTTATGAGGGACCTGGATAATTCGCCAACCAGTCCAGTCTTATCAGTCAGAACCCTTCCTTCAGGTTTGTTATAAATTTGGCACGTTTAATTTTTCCTGTCTTTGTGTATGCATCATCTTCCATCCAAAATATAAAAAATATCGTAGTTTTCTTATTAAAAAAGATAAACGTTTCTTCTACGTTAAGTGGCTGCACAGATCTCTTGTGTCTTATCACCAAACTCACCTTGATAAGAAATTGTGTGGACAGCAGAGATCAGTGTAGCCACTACGTCTGTAGGTAAAACTGCACCTGCCAAAAATGGGAAAATAATCAATAAAGTGTTTGTTTGTGAATGTGTGATTGTTAATTTATTCTATTTTATTTTCATTTTTTCAGTTCAATTGACCACTCTCCCACCAATAATTCCTGTTGAACCGCTGCTGCGGGTCGCCAAGCTCAACTCGACGTGGGCTACTCTTGAATGGAGGAAATTCACCGACTATGAACTTCAGTTCATCGACGGTGTCCAATTGCGCTATAAAGAAATTGATGGAAAGGTAATACCAGAAGAGGATTTGAAACTTGTATATCAATATCTGACTCCTACCCTCTCCCATAATCAATAAGTACATTGCGTATTGACACAAAAGAATTCGTATATTTACTAACATCGCACCTTATGATTTTCAGGTTTACCAAGCTACCCCGTTGATTCACAGAGCTGTCACTGCATATACTATTGAGGATTTGAAACCTGATTCTCAGTACGAAATTGGAATATTCTTCATTCCATTCCCAGAACAAAACACGGAGCTTCAAGCCCAAAAGACGGTGCTATTGAACACAACAATTGAAAACGGTATTTTTAAGTTCCAGTATTCACTCTAAGGGTGGAGAGTGGGATCCAGACCTCGCTTCCATTACTTATTCCAGTTCTGTATGTCCGCTTCTTACTCATTGTGTTTCAATATTAAATTCAACACCTTAATTGGTCGCCACAACTAAGTTGAGACAACAGGGACCCAATAATCGAATCCTCTTTCTATTGCTTGGGGTGTCAAGTAATAAGAGAAATTTCGTCTCTTCATCACTGTGTGGAGGAGGAACGTCACTGTTGCTCTCCTCATAATTTTGGAAACCAAGTGCGAATTCGCTGTTCTCTCCAGCTAATTCAATCTTTCCCGTCAATACAAACAACCATTGAGAAGCTGGAGATGATTAAGCCAAGGTCATACAAGTGTGAAATATAAACTCATTGATGTCTTGAAAAATATGTACCAAAAATGTGTTCATCTACGAGTTCATCTAATAATGTGCTGAAACATACGGCACCAAAGCCTCATTAAGAAAGAAATTATCTGAAAATATGAAATCCTTATTTTTATTCAATGTCTTTAAAACCACTCAAGTCGTAATGAGCCACCTCCTGATGTTAATAATTTCTTCAACATCATGTTCAAAAGTTTCTAGTGCCTTCTAATGCATTCTGAACTTGATGATAGTCTGTAAGTTTTCATGTAGTAAGTTTTTTGTGAGACTTTCTTTAATGAGAGTACAACTAGATGACATAACTATCAGCTGAATAACATGCCTTTACGCTATTGATCTGCATGATATGATAACATATTCATGTTTTTTCTTTCTTAGATCCCTACAAATTCGAGCTTATGCTGGATATAAATTCCATCAAAAGTACATCCGTAGAACTCACCTGGAGTGGTGTACCTTATCCAGAAGATAAATATGTGAACATATTCAGAGCAATCTACCAGTACGAAGGTGGGCGGGAAGATATGAATAGCTTCAAAGTAGCCAAGCGTGATTCTCCTGCTGGAACTCTTATCACAGGACTAAAACCTGATACAAGGTGAGTTGCTTCAAATAGTATGAACAAAGCTGAACTGGAAATTTTCTATGCGTACTTTCATTTCAGCAAGGTGGTTAGTTCTATTGTTTATCTGCACCAGGATCTATATTGTATCAATTATATCGAACTAAGATGTGTTTTCTTTGATTCTCTAGGTATCGATTATGGTTGGAGGCCTACTTGACAAATGGAAGAACAAAGAAAAGTAACGTCAGAGATTTCACTACCAAGATGGGACTATACTCAGCCAATGATGTCCAAGAAGGTACAAAACTGTATAATACCAGTAAATTGTGTATATTGGTATATAACTGATGATACCAATTGGGGTGATTGATCTGACTCTATGCTCAATTCAGAACTAGTAATAACAAATGGCATTGTGATATGTAAATGGCTTACTGCTCCTCTATTGGGACTCAACATCCAAATCATCAACATCTAGAATGGAATTTTTATAGCATTCACCTCCCAAGAGAAGTTCAGTTGTCCTCTTATGAATATTAGCGCAAACTGGCAAGCATAATGAGTACATTATCCCCAAGTGGAAGGTTCCATTGAATATGTATGACTTACTCAATAAAACCATATCTTAATTGGATGTTAGGGTTTGTAACTTGAAGAATATTTCATTTTTGTATACCCTCAGTTAACTGCCAATTGTCAAAACCCCAATTTGCAATCCTTGACCAACCTGTTCGGAGTCGTATTTGGATCAGTTATATGCAATTTCAATTTAGTTTTCACTGACACGTTCCCACCGATGAAGAAACTTTTGCAATATCAGCTTAAAAACACTAATAAACGATCCAACTGTCCCATGAAAGTTATAAGTCACGCAAACTGTGGAACAATCCCAAATATCCGGAGTATCCCCGTACCCCGAAATTTCCACCTGCTTTCAGGACTGTATTTCATAGAACCTTAAACCTAAGACTGGGTTCTGGAACATTCCTTTGCCAACTCATTTTGAATCCCTGCTCGCAAATTTTTGATCAGTTTTGCTCATGAATTGTTATTGTTGAATATAACATCCTCATTCAATATGTTTTTGTACCTATGTAATTTACAGGAAAGTTAGAAGGGACTCCGATTCACAAGGATAATGACTATTACGGCCCACTCGTTGGAGTTTCAATATTGGCCGCCATTACTACACTTGCTTGTGTAGCCCTTCTAGTCATTATAACCAAAAAACACGGGCATAACAAGGCACCAATAACAGCCGCTGTTCAAAGAAAGACAGCGCCCCACACAGCAGCGTACGACAATCCGTCCTACAAGGCAGAGATGCAACATGAGACTATGGGTATGACTCGCTTACGAGATTCTTCAATCGAAGTTTGGTAATCAAATTCCCCTTGTGAGTTTCGTTAGAAACTGCTCTCACAATGTGAAATAAAAATCGAGTGGGTATTTACTTCATGTTGTAAGATGGCAAATTTATTGCTATGTGGTTTACCTAATCACATTGGACGTCTCTAAATTAGTCACCTAGTTCATTATCATTTGGATGGATTATTCAAAATGCGTATTGTGACTATACTAAAACACTAAATACTTAAACACCTGTATTGGATTCATTGAGTGGTATTTTCTGAATAATTTATTGTGTTTTCTTTTTTACTGCAATTTAATATAGTTCTCCCTTCCGTACATTTTGAAACTTGCGTTGCTTATTTCTGATGTTACATTCCAATCTACTGCTTGAACAAATGTATTAATTTATTCCTACCTTTCGACTTTCCATACTAGTATTTACTAATCTGGTGGATGGGCTTTTATTTTAACTTATAGATAAATCGAAGATGGTGAAAGATTAAGTTGCTTTCAATTAAGAGAGAGAAGATCCTATGGATGCTATGCAATCAGTATTTCTCAAAGCTGAAAAAATAACTGGAGTTATGGTACGTTGGTAATTTTTATTTAAGTCGATATTCATTAAGTTTCAGTGTTCCGTCACCTCTTAGTCAGTATTTAGGGGAAGCTGTAGGAAACGAAATGAGTCTTTTTATCATTATATCAACTACGAGTATTATCATTCTTCATCAAAATATAATTCAACTGACTTAAATGTCTTTCTGGATCGTTGAGCGAAATTCAACATCATGTTGTTATGTTCTATATTTATTGTGCCTAAACGGTTTGATGCTGCAGGAAAAAGTCCAAATTCAACGTCCGCAATTTATTTGTTTAAACAAATGGAATATATCAATCGACACTTTCGTAATGTCCTCTGTCCGCTTTTACAAGCATTTCGAAAATGTCTTTTTCTACTCCTCTCCACGTTTTCATCGAATAGTTCCGAACTTTAGTAGTAACGTAGTTCAAAAACGCCGTCACTTGTTCGTCTTTGTTTGTACAAAGGTTTAACTGCAATGGAACCTCGGGATTTTCTTCGCGTTCGGGTTCCTCTCACTTTATCCGCTTGTTTGTTGGAGGAGTTGTGAGCTGTTCGGAACGAATTTCCACCGGAGCGCTGACTTCCCGTACGTATGAAATCTCTTCGTCGACGTTGGGGTCTTCCAAATATTCCTGGACAACAATATTCATCATGGGTTAATATAAATCAACCTTGTACGAGGTGAAATTGTGAGGGGTGGTGCAATGTGTAGATAATAAACGAAAAGGTCGATGTCGACGTTGAAATGTTAATGATTACACAATGCTGCCTTTTAAATTTGTTGGAACGATGTCTAACATCGTCTAAATCGTCGCTCAAGAGGCAACACCACGTATCCAACATTTTGTCAAAAAATGAGATTTTTACACCAGTGATCACAGTTTTATTTTTTTTAAATCGCTTAGATGTGAACACGACTTATCTACATTGATAAACCAATACCGCGTATCTAACAATCCCACCCTGTCATCTGCCTCAACTGGTTTCGCCGTTCGTCCAACTCGAGAGGAGGAAATTATCGAATACTGATTATTATAATAAACTCACCTACTTTTAAAGCAGTAGGTATTATATTATAATACCTAACTATATATGAAACACTCACTAGACTATCAATTCTGATGAAAAGTAGGGCTAACTCCATAATGTCCACTCGTTCATTATGGTTAAAGTTCAGTATTGCTCTCTTTACTTGTCGATCTATTATAGCTCTGAATTGATATTGATTGTTTAGAAATTAATTCGAGTTGATTGTTAAAAGTCGAGTTCATTTGAAATTACTATCGTCCAGGCCGATCATCCAAGCATCTCCAATCAAGGACCAGAATGGATCATGGGTTAAAGACAACCAGAGCAAGGCTGATGTTTTTGCAACTTATCTACCAAACATTTTTATGCCTAACTCCCCTGTATCAGGTGAACAACTGGAGTACACAACTCCAGTAGAACCCTACATCACAATTCCACCAGTTGCAATCAAGGAGGTGGAAAATACAATAAAGGTTGAAGTTAATACAAAGAAAGCACCAGGATATGACCTGATCACAGGACAAGACCTGATCACAGGACAAATCCTAAAGCAACTGCCCCGAAAAGCCATAATAAAAATTACAAAAATAATCAATGCTGCGCTTCGCCTGAAATACGTACCCCAGCTTTGGAAGATAGCCGAGGTTATTATGATTCCAAAACCAGGAAAACCGCCTGTGGAATGCACATCGTACAGACCGATTTCCCTGTTGCCAGTATTGTCCAAGTTATTTGAAAAACTGCTTCATAAAAGGCTCATTCCGCTCATTGAAGAACGTCAATTAATACCTAACCACCAGTTTGGATTCAGACAAAAGCACTCAACAATAGACCAAGTTCACAGAATTACCAGCATAATAGAGCAAGCGCTTGAAGAGAAAAAGGTCTGCTCTGCCATCTTTCTCGACGTTACCCAAGCGTTTGACAAAGTGTGGCATGACGGCCTAAAGTTAGGGTCATACTTTACTGACCGCTACTTCTGCGTTAAACTTGATGACGCCTACTCCGAACCTAAACCAATTGGTGCTGGTGTACCTCAGGGTAGTGTACTTGCCCCACTCCTGTACCTACTCTTCACCAGTGACCTACCTGAAATCAGTAGTAATACAACCGCCACTTTTGCAGATGATACCGCAGTGTTAGCTGTGGGGGAGAGCATTGACGCTTCTATGAGCAAGCTCAACCAATCTATTACACAAATCCAAAAATGGACTGCTAAATGGAGAATACGGATGAATGAGGCAAAGTCGGTCCATGTTAATTTCACGAACCGCAAAATCAGCTACTTGCCCGCTTACCTCAATGGCAAAGTCATCCCTTACGCCAACGAAGCGAAATATCTTGGGATGACGTTAGATGCGAAGCTGCGATGGAAATCGCACGTAAAGAAGAAAAAAACCGAACTGACTCTTAAACTCAGAAAAATGTCGTGGTTAATGGGCAGGCGATCAAAACTGTCTGTGCAAAATAAACTAACCCTGTACAACCAAGTCCCAAGGCCAGTATGGACTTCTGGAGCGCAGCTGTGGGGCTGCACAGCTCAGAGCAATCGGAAAATTATTCAGCTCTTTCAAAACAGTGTGCTCAGGAGCATAGTTAATGCACCCTGGTACATTCAGAATGATAGACTTCACCATGATCTAGAGGTGGAATCTATCGATGAAACTATCAAGAAAGTTGCCAACGCCCACCAAGAGCGACTAAGGGGTCATGTCAACATCGAAGCTGTCCATTTGCTGGATGTAAGTGACCTACTGAGAAGATTGAAAAGAAGGAAGCCTCACGAACTAACACAGTGAATGTGAAGTAATGAATAGTTCAACAGTTATCTGACTAAACAATTAACAAGTTCTGTATCTTGTTTCGATTGCTACACGTAGTAAATAAGATCAAAATTAAATTGCTAATAAGTTGTAAACTTGGTGTAATAAAGAATGTTTTAAAGGAAAAAAACAAACTTGTTCGTCGTTGTTTGTACAAAGGTTTAACTGCAATGGAACCTCGGGATTTTCTTCGCGTTCGGGTTCCTCTCGCTTTATCCGCTTGTTTGTTGGAGGAGTTGTGAGCTGTTCGGAACGAATTTCCACCGGAGCGCTGACTTCCCGTACGTATGAAATCTCTTCGTCGACGTTGGGGTCTTCCAACTATTCCTGGACAACAATATTCATCATGGGTTAATATAAATCTACCTTGTACGAGATGAAATTGTGAGGGGTGGTGCAATGTGTAGATAATAAACGAAAAGGTCGATGTCGACGTTGAAATGTTAATGATTACACAATGCTGCCTTTTAAATTTGTTGGAACGATGTCTAACTTCGGTGTCCCGGGTATGACGTTAAACTGCGACCGTGGTGATGGGCAGCAGCGCCACCACTATTGGTATGAGGCGGAGGTGATATACTCACTAGAACGGCTCATCACCAAACAGTCGAAGGCACCTGTCAAATCTAGACATCAGTGGCTTCGACACTGCGAGGGTAGGCCAGACTCTCTAGATAATTCCAGCTGGCCTAAGGGAGGGAAACCCTGAGTAAAAATGACCCGGTCCTCCAGGTTGGGGGTTTGGCGTAGGGCTAACGACCCTACCCTGTAAAACAAATCTTGTTACGATATCTCGACAAAAAGAAAAGAGCCGGATTGATAAAAGGAGACGGACATGGCGCGGACACGGACAAACCCTTACATTGGCTACATGGAATGTTAGAAGCCTGTACAGAGCTGGAGCTAGTAGGAACCTGGAAAGGGAACTGGCAAAATATAAAGTGGACATTGTTGCTCTTCAGGAGATAAGATGGAAGGACACAGAGCTCGTCGAACTGGATCAATATATACTCATTAATAGTGGCCATACCCAAAACCAATTTGGTACGGGTTTCATGATTAAAAAAAGTTTAAAGCACACTCTGATCAAATACGAAGCAATAAACGAAAGGCTTTGCACCCTGAGAATAAGAGGGAAGTTTCGTAATGTTTCCCTTATCTCAGTGCACGCACCAACAGAGGAGAAGGATGAAGAAGTGAAAGACGAGTTTTACGGAACGCTGGAGATGGCCTTTGACCGACTGCCTCATTATAACACCAAGATGGTTTTGGGTGATTTCAATGCCAAGTTAGGCAAAGAAGAATACCTGAGACCCACGATTGGAAAGCACAGCAAGCACGAATTATCTAATGAAAATGGAATGAGGTTAGTGAATTTTGCTGCTGAAAGAGATATGCGCATAAGTAGTACTTACTTTCCTCATAAAGATATTCACAAAGAAACATGGGTTTCGGCAGACGGCTTCACAAAGAACCAGATTGATCATGTCCTTATTGACAGTCGTCATGCCACAGATGTCTTTGACGTCAGAACCTGTCGAGGGGCCGACGTAGATACAGATCATTTCTTGGTCAGAGTTAAATTTAAGCAAAAACTCACTGCACGTCCAAAGAATGAATTAAAAAATACAACCAAATTTCACGTTGAAAAATTACAAGTAGAAGACATAAGAACTAGGTTCCAGACGGCCGTGTCGGAAAAACTCACTCCAGCACAAGACACCCTCCCTTCATATGGAAATGGAAATAATAGCCTCAATGAGCGATGGCATACTCTCAAAAGTACTCTGGCGACAACCGCGGAGGAGATACTTGGAGAGAAAAAAGGCAAGCCGAAGAAGGATTGGTTCGATGGGGACTGTGAAGAGGCCCTGTACGAGAGAAACGAGGCCAGACTGAAGAAACTGAATCGTTGTACAAGAACCACCCGACAGGAGTATCAGCAGAAAAGAGCAATGGCCAAGACAGTATGCCGTAGAAAGAAGCGTATACATGATAGAAAACAATTACAGAAGTTAGAAGACGCTTTTGAGAAACAAGACCCTCGCGAGTTTTTTAGTGGAGTACGTGTTCTTAAAGGTGGATTCAAGCCGCAAGTAGTACTCTGTAAAGACGATAGTGGAAATGTAATCGCTGACGCCCAGGGAGTTGCTGAAAGATGGACTGCCTATTTCCAGGTCCTGTTCAACCAGGGTGTGGAAATGGTGCGTCAAGAGGAAACTATAGGTGACCCGAGTAGGGGAAATGACGGCGTGGAGCCACCACAGAGAGAAGAAATTTTCCAGATAGTTCAGAAAATTAAAAACAATAAGTCACCCGGAGTAGATGGTTTACCTGCAGAGTTGCTCAAGTATGGAGGTGAAAAGGATTGGGAGGAGATCTTCCAAATAATCCTCATCATCTGGGAGTCTGAAAGGATGCCGGACGAGTGGACAGTAGCTGCAATCTGTCCAATTCACAAGAAAGGAAATAGGTTGGACTGTAGAAACTATAGAGGGATTGCCCTTCTCTGCACAGCATATAAGGTTTTCACTACTTGGCTGAACAAAAGGATCATCCCCATTATGGAAAATGAGTTGGGTGAATACCAGTGTGGTTTTCGCCGGAATCGCTCGACCATAGACCATATTTTCACTCTTCGTCAGATTCTAGAAAAAATGTACGAGTATAATATCGATCTACACCATCTTTTTATTGATTTCCGTCAGGCATACGACAGTGTGGTACGAGAGAAGCTCTACAATGACCTCGTTGAGCTCGGGGTTCCCAAAAAGCTTGTCCGACTCATCAGCGTCACCATGAAGAATGCCAAGGGAAGAGTGAAAATAATGGGTCTCCTAGGAAAAGAGTTTCCTGTGAGCGTCGGACTGCGACAGGGAGATCCACTCGCAACGACCTTGTTCAACTTTACAATGGAATCAGTGATAAGAGGCGTCCGAACAAATCCAGGAGGAACAATCTTTAATAGACTTACTCAACACCTGGCGTACGCAGATAATGTTGACATCTTTGCAAGAAAGGCCTCTAGTCTTGCCGGGACAATGGAAGAATTTGAACGCATGGCCAAAATTAGAGGACTACAAATAAATGAAACTAAGTCTATGTACATGAAAACCTCTAGAGAGCCACCTCCAAGTCACCTAAACACTATTAACATCAATGATCACAATTTCCCAGTCTGTAATGAGTTCAAATATCTTGGCGCCTTGATAACAAAAGACAACGACGTTACAGTTGAAATTAAAGCACGCATCGCCGCAGGAAGTAGATGTTTCTGGAGTGTCCAAAAAGCATTAAAATTCCGTGGCCTGTCAAGAAAAGCCAAGCTAACAATTTACCGGACCATAATAAGACCAGTTGTCACATACGGCAGTGAGACTTGGGTACTTACCCACAGTAGTGAACGGATGCTCAATTGCTGGGAGAGAAAAATACTTCGAAAAATTTTCAGTCCAGTGTGTGAAGGTGGAAGATGGAGAATTCGGCATAACAGTGAATTGAGGGCATTGTACGGAGAGCCAGACCTGGTGGCCTTCATAAGGAGAGGAAGGCTTAGGTGGCTCGGCCATGTGCAGCGTATGGAGGAAGATAGGCACCCCAAGAAGGCCATGAATGGAACGCCAGGTGGTAGAAGGATTAGAGGTAGGCCCCGACTACGTTGGATAGATGACGTCGAGGGGGATCTAAGCCAGCTCCAGATCCGAGGTTGGAGGAGAAGAGCATTAGATAGGAAGGACAGGAAGGACATAGTTGAGAAGGCCCTGGTCCTTCAAGGACCGTAGTGCCAAGAAAGAAGAAGGAAGAATGTCTAACTTCGTCTAAATCGTCGCTCAAGAGGCAACACCACGTATCCAACATTTTGTCAAAAAATGAGATTTTTACACCAGTGATCACAGTTTTATTTTTTTTAAATCGCTTAGATGTGAACACGACTTATCTACATTGATAAACCAATACCACGTATCTAACAATCCCACCCTGTCATCTGCCTCAACTGGTTTCGTCGTTCGTCCAACTCGAGAGGAGGAAATTATCGAATACTGATTATTATAATAAACTCACCTACTTTTAAAGCAGTAGGTATTATATTATAATACCTAACTATATATGAAACACTCACTAGACTATCAATTCTGATGAAAAGTAGGGCTAACTCCATAATGTCCACTCGTTCATTATGGTTAAAGTTCAGTCTTGCTCTCTTTACTTGTCGATCTATTATAGCTCTGAATTGATATTGATTGTTTAGAAATTAATTCGAGTTGATTGTTAAAAGTCGAGTTCATTTGAAATTACTATCGTCCAGGCCGATCATCCAAGCATCTCCAATCAAGGACCAGAATGGATCATGGGTTAAAGACAACCAGAGCAAGGCTGATGTTTTTGCAACTTATCTATCAAACATTTTTATGCCTAACTCCCCTGTATCAGGTGAACAACTGGAGTACACAACTCCAGTAGAACCCTACATCACAATTCCACCAGTTGCAATCAAGGAGGTGGAAAATACAATAAAGGTTGAAGTTAATACAAAGAAAGCACCAGGATATGACCTGATCACAGGACAAATCCTAAAGCAACTGCCCCGAAAAGCCATAATCAAAATTACAAAAATAATCAATGCTGCGCTTCGCCTGAAATACGTACTCCAGCTTTGGAAGATAGCCGAGGTTATTATGATTCCAAAACCAGGAAAACCGCCTGTGGAATGCACATCGTACAGACCGATTTCCCTGTTGCCAGTATTGTCCAAGTTATTTGAAAAACTGCTTCATAAAAGGCTCATTCCGCTCATTGAAGAACGTCAATTAATACCTAACCACCAGTTTGGATTCAGACAAAAGCACTCAACAATAGACCAAGTTCACAGAATTACCAGCATAATAGAGCAAGCGCTTGAAGAGAAAAAGGTCTGCTCTGCCATCTTTCTCGACGTTACCCAAGCGTTTGACAAAGTGTGGCATGACGGCCTAAAGTTAGGGTCATACTTTACTGACCGCTACTTCTGCGTTAAACTTGATGACGCCTACTCCGAACCTAAACCAATTGGTGCTGGTGTACCTCAGGGTAGTGTACTTGCCCCACTCCTGTACCTACTCTTCACCAGTGACCTACCTGAAATCAGTAGTAATACAACCGCCACTTTTGCAGATGATACCGCAGTGTTAGCTGTGGGGGAGAGCATTGACGCTTCTATGAGCAAGCTCAACCAATCTATTACACAAATCCAAAAATGGACTGCTAAATGGAGAAATTTCACAAACCGCAAAATCAGCTACTTGCCCGCTTACCTCAATGGCAAAGTCATCCCTTACGCCAACGAAGCTAAATATCTTGGGATGACGTTAGATGCGAAGCTGCGATGGAAATCGCACGTAAAGAAGAAAAAAACCGAACTGACTCTTAAACTCAGAAAAATGTCGTGGTTAATGGGCAGGCGATCAAAACTGTCTGTGCAAAATAAACTAACCCTGTACAACCAAGTCCTAAAGCCAGTATGGACTTCTGGAGCGCAGCTGTGGGGCTGCACAGCTCAGAGCAATCGGAAAATTATTCAGCTCTTTCAAAACAGTGTGCTCAGGAGCATAGTTAATGCACCCTGGTACATTCAGAATGATAGACTTCACCATGATCTAGAGGTGGAATCTATCGATGAAACTATCAAGAAAGTTGCCAACGCCCACCAAGAGCGACTAAGGGGTCATGTCAACATCGAAGCTGTCCATTTGCTGGATGTAAGTGACCTACTGAGAAGATTGAAAAGAAGGAAGCCTCACGAACTAACACGGTGAATGTGAAGTAATGAATAGTTCAACAGTTATCTGACTCAACAATTAACAAGTTCTGTATCTTGTTTCGATTGCTACACGTAGTAAATAAGATCAAAATTAAATTGCTAATAAGTTGTAAACTTGGTGTAATAAAGAATGTTTTAAAGGAAAAAAACAAACTTGTTCGTCGTTGTTTGTACAAAGGTTTAACTGCAATGGAACCTCGGGATTTTCTTCGCGTTCGGGTTCCTCTCACTTTATCCGCTTGTTTGTTGGAGGAGTTGTGAGCTGTTCGGAACGAATTTCCACCGGAGCGCTGACTTCCCGTACGTATGAAATCTCTTCGTCGACGTTGGGGTCTTCCAAATATTCCTGGACAACAATATTCATCATGGGTTAATATAAATCAACCTTGTACGAGGTGAAATTGTGAGGGGTGGTGCAATGTGTAGATAATAAACGAAATGGTCGATGTCGCCGTTGAAATGTTAATGATTACACAATGCTGCCTTTTAAATTTGTTGGAACGATGTCTAACTTCGTCTAAATCGTCGCTCAAGAGGCAACACCACGTATCCAACATTTTGTCAAAAAATGAGATTTTTACACCAGTCGATTCAAATTTTCGCGCCTCGTTGGCCAGTGATCACAGTTTTATTTTTTTTAAATCGCTTAGATGTGAACACGACTTATCTACATTGATAAACCAATACCGCGTATCTAACAATCCCACCCTGTCATCTGCCTCAACTGGTTTCGCCGTTCGTCCAACTCGAGAGGAGGAAATTATCGAATACTGATTATTATAATAAACTCACCTACTTTTAAAGCAGTAGGTATTATATTATAATACCTAACTATATATGAAACACTCACTAGACTATCAATTCTGATGAAAAGTAGGGCTAACTCCATAATGTCCACTCGTTCATTATGGTTAAAGTTCAGTCTTGCTCTCTTTACTTGTCGATCTATTATAGCTCTGAATTGATATTGATTGTTTAGAAATTAATTCGAGTTGATTGTTAAAAGTCGAGTTCATTTGAAATTACTATCGTCCAGGCCGATCATCCAAGCATCTCCAATCAAGGACCAGAATGGATCATGGGTTAAAGACAACCAGAGCAAGGCTGATGTTTTTGCAACTTATCTATCAAACATTTTTATGCCTAACTCCCCTGTATCAGGTGAACAACTGGAGTACACAACTCCAGTAGAACCCTACATCACAATTCCACCAGTTGCAATCAAGGAGGTGGAAAATACAATAAAGGTTGAAGTTAATACAAAGAAAGCACCAGGATATGACCTGATCACAGGACAAATCCTAAAGCAACTGCCCCGAAAAGCCATAATCAAAATTACAAAAATAATCAATGCTGCGCTTCGCCTGAAATACGTACTCCAGCTTTGGAAGATAGCCGAGGTTATTATGATTCCAAAACCAGGAAAACCGCCTGTGGAATGCACATCGTACAGACCGATTTCCCTGTTGCCAGTATTGTCCAAGTTATTTGAAAAACTGCTTCATAAAAGGCTCATTCCGCTCATTGAAGAACGTCAATTAATACCTAACCACCAGTTTGGATTCAGACAAAAGCACTCAACAATAGACCAAGTTCACAGAATTACCAGCATAATAGAGCAAGCGCTTGAAGAGAAAAAGGTCTGCTCTGCCATCTTTCTCGACGTTACCCAAGCGTTTGACAAAGTGTGGCATGACGGCCTAAAGTATAAACTGAGAAAATCACTACCATCACAATATGCCGAGCTGTTAGAGTCATACCTTACTGACCGCTACTTCTGCGTTAAACTTGATGACGCCTACTCCGAACCTAAACCAATTGGTGCTGGTGTACCTCAGGGTAGTGTACTTGGCCCACTCCTGTACCTACTCTTCACCAGTGACCTACCTGAAATCAGTAGTAATACAACCGCCACTTTTGCAGATGATACCGCAGTGTTAGCTGTGGGGGAGAGCATTGACGCTTCTATGAGCAAGCTCAACCAATCTATTACACAAATCCAAAAATGGACTGCTAAATGGAGAATACGGATGAATGAGGCAAAGTCGGTCCATGTTAATTTCACGAACCGCAAAATCAGCTACTTGCCCGCTTACCTCAATGGCAAAGTCATCCCTTACGCCAACGAAGCGAAATATCTTGGGATGACATTAGATGCGAAGCTGCGATGGAAATCGCACGTAAAGAAGAAAAAACCGAACTGACTCTTAAACTCAGAAAAATGTCGTGGTTAATGGGCAGGCGATCAAAACTGTCTGTGCAAAATAAACTAACCCTGTACAACCAAGTCCTAAGGCCAGTATGGACTTCTGGAGCGCAGCTGTGGGACTGCACAGCTCAGAGCAATCGGAAAATTATTCAGCTCTTTCAAAACAGTGTGCTCAGGAGCATAGTTAATGCACCCTGGTACATTCAGAATGATAGACTTCACCATGATCTAGAGGTGGAATCTATCGATGAAACTATCAAGAAAGTTGCCAACGCCCACCAAGAGCGACTAAGGGGTCATGTCAACATCGAAGCTGTCCATTTGCTGGATGTAAGTGACCTACTGAGAAGATTGAAAAGAAGGAAGCCTCACGAACTAACACAGTGAATGTGAAGTAATGAATAGTTCAACAGTTATCTGACTCAACAATTAACAAGTTCTGTATCTTGTTTCGATTGCTACACGTAGTAAATAAGATCAAAATTAAATTGCTAATAAGTTGTAAACTTGGTGTAATAAAGAATGTTTTAAAGGAAAAAAACAAAAAACAAACTTGTTCGTCGTTGTTTGTACAAAGGTTTAACTGCAATGGAACCTCGGGATTTTCTTCGCGTTCGGGTTCCTCTCGCTTTATCCGCTTGTTTGTTGGAGGAGTTGTGAGCTGTTCGGAACGAATTTCCACCGGAGCGCTGACTTCCCGTACGTATGAAATCTCTTCGTCGACGTTGGGGTCTTCCAAATATTCCTGGACAACAATATTCATCATGGGTTAATATAAATCTACCTTGTAGGAGATGAAATTTATAGATACGTGTGAGGGGTGGTGCAATGTGTAGATAATAAACGAAAACGTCGACGTTGAAATGTTAATGATTACACAATGCTGCCTTTTAAATTTGTTGGAACGATGTCTAAAATCGTTGCTCAAGAGGCAACACCACGTATCCAACATTTTGTCAAAAATGAGATTTTTACACCAGTCGATTCAAATTTTCGCGCCTCGTTGGCCAGTGATCACAGTTTTAAGCGCTCCAGTTTGAGAACAGAATGAGATATCCCAATTCTGACTTCACCAATAAGTTCAGCGTAGATGAGCCTTTAAAATGAGGTGTTTCTTCTTTGGAATTTATGGGTAATTTTTTCCCCCCTAAAAAGCCCCTAAACCCCCCCTTAGAGTGGCCCTTTTCTGTCCATGTACGAACTTGGGCTTTGGATAACCAAGACAGACTTTTTGTGCAAATTTGAACTTTTTAACTCAATTTTATCGAGAGTTATTGTCTGGAATGTTACATACATATGTGTAGTATACTTATGATTTTTGGTGTCTTTTGGCAGTGAATTCTTCGAAAATTCGCTAATATGACCGAAGGAAGTGAAGATATACGCTCATGAGAGACCAAATCTGGTTCTTTCTAGCAATGTTCAGTCTGGAAAGGTTTGACCACTTTCAGCTCATAACGAGTCATATTGAGGAGTCTAGTGTGGCACCGAAATTGTGCGTGATAGAGGAAAAATTTCAACGGATTTCATCCAAACACGCCCACCGAGCTTTTCTTAGAACAAAACTGTCGATCCGTCAAACCGTCTTAGCTATGACTGGATTCGTTCGAAAGTCCTTCGAAAACACAGAATCACAAATTTACCTCTAAATTACTCACCGTGCTAACTCGTCGCTTGTATCTGTTTTCCAAAAAACTCATCGCCTCGTAAGCAAACCATTTGCTCGTATAGGGTTCCCTTGGATCTGCAATGCAAAAATAAAATTAATGATGACTTCTCCAGTTATCGCATACAGTTCAAGTTGTCTTGAATCGGACCTACCACCCTTACAGAGTGGGTTGTTTTCTGACCTTTATCTTTGTTGTTGGTTCAAAAACAGGATCTATTATTAAAAAGTTTCAACACGAGAAGAAGTGTCTTTATGTATTTGCACAGAAACTGTGCTTTTTGCTTGATGTGGTAATGAAGAAGCAAAAGCAGCACTTTTGGGTTTTGACAGTTGGTCGAAAGCAATCTCGGAAAATAATGGAGTTCTTAGGACCTCTCACCATGTATAGCTCAACTTCTAACGCCTGTACGTCGAAAATGACAGCGCCGATTGAAAAATGGCATGGGACCAAAGTTGTAGGAAATCTGATTTAGTGTGAGATGCGTTTTAAAATTTGAAATTAGCTCAGTGTGGAGATATGGATTATAAACCACGGCGCCAAATTTTCGCTTTAGTCTAGGAGCCTTGTACAAACAAAAATCGGGATGTGCTGGACTCAATTTCAAAGTTAACGAAAAAATTGAGGGATAGTTTAGAGATGGTAGAGTTTGGGTATGTTTGCTTAGATTTCGAACACGAGGACCCTGAAGTCTTCACTGAGGGGCGAAAAACGCCGATTTAATGGTTTTGGTTTATTATCTTCGATAATGAACCTTTGGAATCGCCCAAAGAAAAAAAATGTTTCGCGGTTGAACGGCTGAATCGATTCCAATGTTTGAAACGCCATCCGACGAGGAATTTGATGCTCATTCACAAAAATCGAGTGACAATTTCTGTAGAATGTGTACTTCTCGAGTTATAAGCGAAAAACTGAAAAAAGTGCGACACTTTCTCAAAGTATTCGAAACATCCCCAAAACCCCTTAACTTTGGAATTGAATCCTGCACACCCCGAGTTTTTGTACAAAGCTCCTAGAATAGCAGGGAAGTTGACAGAAACGAGATTCGTACGGCATGTATTAGAGGCGTACCTGCTACGAAGGTTATACAGTACATAACATTCCGTAATGGATTTTCCCTCACCTTTGGTAGTTTTGTACAACTCGTATCGGTACGAACCAACCAAACTCAAAAGTTTTCTTTTAATTTGGACTACCGACCGATGGAGAGCAGCCCCGATTTCACACCACGCTACTTCCTTCAGACTACGGTTGTTATGATCGGCGTGTTTAAAATCCCATAAAATATCGTACCCGCGGTACATTTCTATGAGATGCAAGCAGTCTTCTTTCTTCCAATTTGGAATCATCTTGTCGCACCGAAAAGGACTCCAAAAACAGATCGTGTTCTAAACTGTCGACTCACCGCGAACTTCCGCTTTCACTACGAGCACAGTGTTGCCATAACTGTGGACCTCTTGTCCACGGTTGCCAACCTTAGAAGACGTTGGATTCCGGCCTGCTGTGCTACTCCACTAGCGCTACCTCGCGGCCTGGAGGTCAACTTGTAAGAACTCCTTCCTTCGCGGTTCGTTTCAAACCGTGCAATTCAACCTAAAATGCCCAATGATGATCACACTTCTTCGGTGTGACGCCCAGTGAACTCGATTATCGAGATAATCGAATGTTGCGATTATATATAGATTTCACTTGTTTCTCCCAGTTTCTCCCAAACTGACATAATATTATTTGACTAGCATTGAGAGCTGGGCTCGCCAACATGCGCTAACCCTGAACCCTGCTAAAACTCAAGTAATGCTGTGCACCACAAAACCGGTTATTACGTCCTCTCTTCCAGCAGTCGAAATTTATTCAGTTCCCATCCCATTTTCCGAATCCGTAAAAAACCTCGGCATAATTTTAAGTCCAGATTTATCTTGGTCAGCCCAAACTTCCGCCATTTGCCAAAAAGTCTATGGGTCGCTTTATGCTCTGAAAAGACTTGCATATAGCACCCCTCAGGATCTCCGTTTGCTGCTGGTGAAGACTCTCATAATTCCCTTGTTTACCTATGGTGATCTCCTTTATGTAAATTCTTGTGATGCTGAATCGAGGAGAAAACTTGAGGTTGCATTCAATGGATGCATCAGATATGTCTACAAGCTTAAACCACGGGGGCATGTCTCCTCCCACATTAATTCTGTATTAGGCTATGACCTTTTTGATTACTTGTCCATCCGTTTCTTCAGATTCATCTTTCAAGTCGCCCATAAAACGAACAATGTCCCTTCTTATCTTCATGGAATTTTTTCTGTTAGTTTGTCCCCTCGACTGTTCACTCTAGTGCAAACATTTGCAAAAACTAAAGCATTTAGTAACTCCTTACGTGTGGCAGGAGCAAGAGCTTGGAACCGTCTGCCTCTCGCTGTCAGGTCTCTCCCCACTCTCGGAGCAATTACCAAATCACTAAAAGAACATTTTACCCACCAATAGTCTCTTCATCACGTTTCAGTAATCCTCTTTCCTCCTTCATTTCTACTGCATTTTTTTTTTTTTTTCTCGTTATCTCTTTTTTTTTCTAACCCCCAATTGGGTTCTTATAAAAATAGTATAGTTTAGTTGTTTTATATTATTGTCCAGGCTCGGCGGGAACTTTGTTCCTATTTGGATAATAAAAGAGTTTATTATTATTATTATTATTTTCATTTTAGCGAATTTTCGAAGAAAATGAAGCTATTGTTCTCGGTCCAAAATTTTTAAAACTCGAAATTCCGCAAAATTTGTATACCAAAATCCGTTTCAGACCATCCTGAATTCACTGCCAAAAGACACAAAAAATCATTTATGTATACATATATTTATGTATTTATGTATGTGTCATTCCAGACGATAACTCTCGATAGAATTGAGATAAAAAGTTCAAATTTGCACACAAAATCTGTCTTGGCAATCGACAGGCTAAGTTCGAAGATGGGCAGAATCGGGCCACTCTAAGGGGGGTGTAGGGGAGGTTTAAGGGGGGGAAAATTACCCATGAAGTCCAAATTTGAAACAGTCCGACATGTGACACCTCATTTTAAAGGTTTTTTCATGCTGAACACGATGGTGAAGTCAGAATTGCGATATCTCATTTCATTTCCAAACTGGAGCATTTTGAAGATGAAGAAACGTGGTTTTACTTGAGATGCTTTTTGCGGTTCATCTGCTCTAATCTGATACCGGAAAGAGATATCACAATTCTGACTTCATCATCGTGTTCAGTTTTGAAAAAGCTATATCCTGAGGGGGGGTTTTTGGGGAGTTATGGGGGGGGGGAGGAGGGGCATTACCTACCCATCAATTCCCAAAATGAAACAGTATGACAAGTGACATCTCAATTTAAAGGTTTTTTTTAATGCTGAACACGATGGTGGGTTTTTGGAATTTTAGGTATGAGGGGGGGGGGGGGGGATCACCCATAAATTCCCAAAATGAAACAGTCAGACATGTGACACCTCATTTTAAAGTTTTTTTCTTATGCTGAACACGATGGTGAAGTCAGAATTGCGATATCTCATTCCGTTCTCAAACTGGAGCACGTTGAAGATGAAGAAACGTGGTTGTTACTTGATATAATCTTCATGTTAACTCTGCTCTAATCTGATAACGGAATGAGATATCGCAATTCTGACTTCATCATCGTGTTCAGCGTTGAAAAATCCATAAACTGAGGTGTTACTCTGCACGAAATGGAGACAAGATTTTAAGATTATGATGTATGGGCTCAAATGAAAGTAGTTGACGAGGGGATTTAAAAAATCGATGTTTTTTGAACCCTAGGTACCCCTGCTACCCCTTATGGCGGTGAGGGGGGGGGGGGGTAGAAGATTGCCTATATTTCAATGAGACATCACATTTTACATAAAAGCGGTTATTTCTTCGAAAATTCGCTCTTATAGCCATGCTGCATGACTGGAACTTTTTACAATGCAATATACCTATGACTTTAGATTGATCTATATGTCCAACTAATCTATATGGTACTAATCAGTTGTTTGGGGGATGTTTTTATTCCGCAACCACGTCCACTTTATCTATATGTCGAACTAATCTATATGCTACTAATCAGTTGTTTGGGGGATGTTTTTATTCTAGATTAGTTGGACACCAAGTGGACGGGGTTGCGGAATAATAACATCCCCCAAACAACTGATTAGTACCATATAGATTAGTTGGACATATAGATCAAGTGGACGGGGTTGCGGAATAAAAACATCCCCCAAACAACTGATTAGTACACAACTGTTACCATCGAATGTTGACATCATCGATATATAATCGACTTCATCATCGATATATAATCGAGGTTGAATTGCACGGTTTGAAACGAACCGCGAAGAAAGGAGTTCTTACAAGTTGACCTCCAGGCCGAGAGGTAGCGATAGTGGAGTGGCACAGCAGGCCGGAATCCAACGTCTTCTGCCAACCTTACTCAAAACCCTATACTGAAAAACCCCTAAAACCTTCTTGAAGTGAAGCCTGCATCCCAGAACTGGCAAAAAAAAAATTCCAGTGTGAATTGAAAGAAATACCTAACTAAATATTATGGATTACAGATAGGTAGGTACAGACAATAGAATCAGAGAACAGGTACAGACATTTAAAAGAGACGAGTGTTAAAACTATCGATAGTATTATCGATAGTATTTGGAAAAACCATCGATACTATCGGAAACCGAAACTATCGATAGTTTACCACCACTACCTCTCCCCGGCCACCCTTCGCGAAAACAAACGCACCGCGCCCGCAGCTCCCACCCCTCCAGTGTTGTAAACCCGTGGGATTTTTCCCATATTACGGGATTTTTTATTGCAAATGGGGAAAAAGGGACTTAAGCGTGAAAAATGGGATTTTTGAGATTTTTAGGGAAAATAAGTCAAAATAACTAGGAAACTGTTCTAAAAATATTATTGGGACGGATAAAATGTAAAACTAAACAATACTTTTTGGCAAAGGGGTCGAGCGTTCGATTTTAGTTGAAAAACTCTGCAAATTCTTGACACAACGGTTCATTATCTTCTTTGTACAGATCACCCTTCTGTCTAGATCACTAGGTGTAAATGTCTAGATCCTAAATGTTTGATTAATTATTATTATGAATAATTCATTATTATTCATAATTCATAATATAGTGATAATAATTATTATAATGATAGTGATTATTATTATAGTGATAGGTAATGATCACAAATCAATATTTTTCACTAGGTACTTGATAAAATTATTAATTATTTTATCAAGTACCTAGTGAAATTATGATAATTTATTGTTAGGTATTAATAATTTGTATTTATTATTAATAATTATTATGATTAATTATGATTAATTAATACGATATCTGGCTGTTGGAATCGACTGGGTTCCTTTGTGCAGAACCTGAATGATAGAGATGATGAATTAATTGCAAATAAAATGTACCGATATAATTCTGGGGTTTTTAATACTCCGTCAGCAATAATGTTTCTATAAAAGAAGTACCTACCAACAAACATTCGAAATTACCTTCATTTCCGTAGCACAAAACGTACCTCAGAACAAAAAACTCGACATCACTAAAACCATATGATGTTCCAAACGGCTCGTTAGTATGAAAATTGACCTGTATTTCAACCGTTTGATTCACGATCGTGTTGACAGGCTCAACCTTTGAGCCGTCATTGTGAACGAACGGCTGGTCGTACAAAGCTGTGGATGGTTTTAAAAAATTCTACGGAATAAATATGAAATAAAAAACATACCGTTTGTTGGGAATTTTTCGAGGTTTGAAATTTTCAAAATTTCAAAATTCGTTTTGAACCCCTTTCCCTAGACCTAGGGTTACGAAAAGTTTCGAGGATCATTGTGGGGTTGGTCGGAACCCGTAACAAAAATTTCGAAATTTTAGACCAAAGCTAACTAGGCAAAGTGCGGCTGACGGCGTACGGCGGACGGACGGGTTTTTTTAAATTCGATTTTCTGAATCTAGGTATCTTGAAACGTAAACCAACAAATTTTGTGGGGGGTTAAATTTTTTTTTTTTTTTTTTTTGCGATTCCAATGGTTCATTATTGAAGATAATAAACCAAAAATCGAATAACTTTTCTCATTTAACATATGTACTTGATTCTTGAATGATGTATTGTACAAATGGTGTTGAATAACGATTTCGCATGTTTTATCAATCTCTAACTTCTTGAGCTAACTACTGTTCTTTGCAGCGATTACTTCTCCTTCTGAATACTTCTTATTAAATCTACCCTCATCCATTGTAGTAAGTAGTTTGTGTCCTGAGTCTGAATCTATTTATTTGTCTCAACATGGACATACATCTCTTATACAGTTCAGCTGTGACTGAAATAGTCAGTGCTGGTTGAGAGTGGTAACGAGGAATGGCCAGTATGTTCTCAGCACGCTTCCCCTAACATTTACTCTCTTCCTATACCTCATATGATTGGAGTAGCTACAAATAATTTTAGTTCATTTTGCAGTTTTTTTTTTTTTTTTTCTCTGTCCTGGTCATTGGTCAAGTACTAAATTTCTCTAGAGGCAAACCAATCACCTTCCCTGGAAGAAGCGGATGATAATCGCAAAACGTGGTTTGTGTGATTTGAAACGAAACCTTCATATTTTATATAGACACCCTTCATTTTGTCTTACTCTACTGTAAGGTCAAGTTCCCACGTACTTCAGATGAAAGTGATCTGACACTGTGCTCTAGGGATGTATAAAAAATATCGATATATTGAAATAGCCGATATTTTTCTTGCGATATATCGATGTTTATTGCCGATATTTTTTATCCCGATATATTGGAATATCGATATCAAACTGGCACTATCGGGTCCGATATATAATAAAAATATATTATGTTTGCATAAATGTATAAATATTATTAGGTATATTATATCGCATTTAATGTCCAATGAGTAGCCAACAAGTTTCTTCGCCCTAAGGCTTCTATCCTTGACCTTCCCTTTGACTGATAGTTTTGAGAATTTTTCTGCTGAACCTGAAGGTTCTGGTCCACTGTAGATCGTATCCTATCACGGACACCCTTGGCAACAAAAATGAGCATCTGGAAGAAGAAATAAAGGTAACAAGCGGAAGAAGAAGAAGAGCATCCATCCATCCGCCTTAGAGCACTTGTAAAATTACAATTTTGCGAACCACTCCAGCGTGGAGAACAACATGGAGCTACACTGGGTTGGAAAAGGAAATGGAAGGGACAGAGCAAACTTTACGGGAGGATAACCAACCCTCTAACGTGAAACCTTCCTCATTTTGCTGTAATGCAAAATGCAATCAACTGCTCTTCGGCGACCTTCTCATCCGCGTAAACACCATACAAGATTATTTACGAAACGACCACTCGACAGACTCTACGACTACATTACCGACAATAACATCCGCCTATAACCGAAATTACCAATAAAAAGAAATCAAATATTACCTCACCTATGTCCAACATGGCCGTCTGCTAGGACAATTAAAACGAGAAAGGAGAAGAAGAAGCTATTATATTATATTGAAGACCGATGTATCGAAATATCGATATTTTTTACCGATATATCAAATTACTATTTCGATATATTTCTAAAGTATCGATAGTCGATATATCGATAGTTTTCTCCGATACCTACTGTGCTCTCCAGTTGTTTGGGGTCTAGGATGACGTCATAGGATGAGTTAACAATCTTTAAAACATGGTGTCAGGTGTATTCGAGTCCCGTGCCGTAATTAGTTTAGTCCGCGAGTCGGTTTCTGTGTTCATTTGATCGTTCGTTTCGCGTCGTGCAACGTGCCCTTGTTTACCTTTTACACGGCCGTCTCGTCGTTGTTTCCGTCCTTTTCGCGAGCGAAAAAAGGGGAAATAATACAATGTCGAGTATCCCGTTACCGTCGAAGATGTCCCTAGAAGGAAATGCGGTGGAAAATTGGAAAACGTTCAAGGAAGAGTGGTCGAACTACTTGATCGCTTCCGGACTTGATGTGAAGGGTGAGAGGGTACGTGTTGCTACCCTAAAGTGTGTGTTAGGCCGTGAAACTAACCAGATTCTGAGGAATTTAAAGTTGGAAGGTGAAGATGCGCAGCAGATTGAGAGAATAATCTCTGCGCTAGATAGTCATTTTTTGCCCGCTACGAACGTCATTTATGAGCGATACATTTTTGGGTCAGCTCTCCAGAGTGCATCTGAATCCGTAGAAGCATACGTCGGTCGCCTTCGTCACCTAGCCTCAACTTGTGAATACAAGGCTTTCGAAGAAGAAATGATCCGTGATAGGCTAGTCCTTGGAATCCGTGATGAAGAAACAAAAAAACAGTTAATTTGCGACCCTAAGCTCACTCTGATTTCGGCTATCAAAACATGCCGTGTTAACGAGCTGGCCAGTACACAGATGAAGCAAATGCAAGGTACGTCTACTTCAGAACAGGTAAATAAGCTATCTCATCGTAAATCACAGAGTGATTCCAGAAAGTCGCAGCCAAAAAGAAGACCAAATGAAACTGCTTGTAAATACTGTAGTACTATACACAAGCGTAATCGAAATTCATGCCCTGCGTATGATCAACGTTGTGAACTATGCGATAAATACAATCACCTGGAGAAAGTTTGTTTTTCGTCTGAAAGAAAGTCTTATAATAAACAGAAGTCACAGGTCAAACAAATAGACGGTGATTATTTGAGCAGCGATACTATGTGGGATGATTCATCAAGTGACCAGCATTGCAGGTAGAATCGGTAAAGAATCTCAGAGATCCCAAGCCAAAAAGAATATGGTCAACAGTTCTAGATTTCTACTTGGGTAATCATATCAAATCTGTCAAATGCCAGCTGGACAGTGGCGCTACAATAAATGTGATTGAGGAAAGAACCCTCAAGCAGGCCCTTGGGGATAAAATCCGTGTTTTTGGCGGTGGGATTGTAAAGCCAATTGGAGAAATAAAATTGCCGGTCGCAAGCAAACACGCTAAATGTGCATTGACATTTCAGGTGGTTGGTAAGCTCAACACAACCAAGCAAGAGTTACCCTTGATTTCTGCCGAAAGTTGTGAAAGGTTGGGTCTGGTCAAACTCACAGAAGTCAGGCAACTCCAAGAAGGTAAGCCAGCAGAGTCTGCCGAACAAATATTAAGCTCTTACTCGGACGTTTTCTCCGGTATTGGGTGCCTCAAGGGAAAATGCAAGCTCAGCGTAGACCCGAGATATCATCCAGTGAAGCAAAAGCCCCGCAGGATTCCAATACCTTTGCGTGCAGAACTGAAAGCTAAGCTTGAGGTAATGACTAAGAAAGGCATTATATTAAAGGGAAATGGCCCCACAGAGTGGATTAGCAACATAGTACTGGTCAAAACACCAAAGAAGCTGCGAATCTGTTTAGATCCGTTACACTTGGATCAGGCTTTGAAACGGACTGAGTATGAAATTCCCACAATTGAATCCATAATGCCTGAACTCAGAAATGTTAGATACCTGTCCGTTTTTTATACAAAGGATGGATTCTGGAATTTAGAGTTATCGGAAGATAGCTCCAGATTAACAACATTCTGGACGCCCTTTGGTCGTTTCAGGTTCCTGCGTTTACCTTTTGGTCTTGCAGTTTCGAGCGATGTTACATCGCCGATGTATATCAATGCCGCCTACACGAGATCTTCACCGACATTGAGGATATTGTGGTAATCCAGGACGATATTTTGGTTATAGGTAGAGGCGATACTGATGAAGAAGCGTCACAAAACCACGATAGGGCGCTTAGGAAACTGCTTGAGAGGGCCAGGCGAGCCAATATAAAATTCAACAAGGATTAGGTCAGGCTGAAGCAAAGAGAAGTGAAATATATGGGTCACATCCTGGGTAAAGACGGTCTTCGTCCAGATCCTGCAAAGGTGGAAGCCATAAAAGGGATGAAACATCCAACTGATGTCACTGAGGTCAAAAGTTTCATTTGATTGGCTACCTATATGTCCAAGTTTGTTCCCCATCTGTCGGCAATATGTGAACCCCTTCGGCAGCTAACCAAGAAGGATCAAGAATGGGTTTGGGGAGACCTTCAAAAGAATGCAGTCGAAACCGTGAAAGAGTGCGTAGCCAAAGCCCCTGTATTGGCGTACTTTGATCCTGATAAGCCAATTGTCATTCAATCGGATGCTTCTCAAAGAGGTCTGGGATGTGTTATGCTTCAGTCTGGTCGCCCAGTCGCTTATGCCTCAAGGAGTTTAACTGATACTGAGCAAAGATACGCTCAGATCAAGAAAGAATGCCTCAGTCTGGTATTTGCCTGTTCAAGGTTCTCTGGTTTCATCATTGGATGCAAAAACATAACAGCTCAAACAGATCACCGCCCATTAGTGACAATTTTCAAGAAGCTCTTGATTGCAGCGCCCATAAGACTACAACGGATGATGTTGCGGCTTCAGCGTTTCAATTTAGATGTTCAGTTCATTCAGAGATCAAAAATGTATATAGCGGATGCTCTCTCAAGGCTACAACTGGGAACAGTAGAAGATACATGTCTAGAAGAGGTGTATAGAATCGATCCTATTCATAAAGAACTTGAAAGCATAAAGATTTCAGACAACGTTAATATTTTGCAAGCAAGCTTGGACAAAGTCAGAAGCGAAACAGTCATAGACGACGTCCTGCCACTGCTGGCTTCTGTCATAAAAGATGGCTGGCCTCACAAGGAAGGAACGGTTGCCATCGTGCTTGCAGGTCTATTGGGATTTCCGCGACGAACTAAGCATCCAGGATGGAGTAATCTACAAGGGAGCTCAAATTGTAGTTCCGCAGGCTCTACGCTCAGAATTTATTCGGAAAATTCACTTATGTCACTTGGGACAAAATTCATCCCTCCGACGGGCAAGAGACACACTTTTTTGGCCCTTTATGAGCTCGCAGATTAAAGACACTCTCAAGAACTGCGATATTTGCCAAGAATTAGCTCCAAATCAACCAAAGATGCCTATGCAGTCCCACAAAATCCCTTCACTGCCGTGGGAACGAGTATCATTGGACACTTTCGAATTTCAGAAATGTCAATACATCCTCCTGGTTGATGGATACTCTGATTTCTTTGAAGTGGAGCGGGTTCAAGACATTAAGAGCTCTACAATCATAGAGTTTTGCAAAAGAAACTTTGCCAGACACGGAACACCTCAAGTCCTAATCAGCGACAACGCACCTCAACTGATGAGCAATGAATTCAGGTCTTTTGCACAGGAGTGGGAGTTCCTACATTCGACGTCGGCTCCTTATCATAGTCGTGGGAACGGCAAAGCGGAGGCAACAGTCAAAATCGCTAAGACCATGCTCAGAAAATGCAGTCGTGAGGGTTCAGACTTTCTGGCCGCTTTATTGGAATGGAGGAACACTCCTACGATTGGGGTGGACACTAGCCCAGTGCAGAGACTCATGTCGAGGAGGACAAGAACATCGATTCCAACTTCTAATAGGCTCCTGATTCCAGAGGTAGTGCCAGATGTACAAGAGATAATCACTTCAAAACGAAGAATTGCCAAGTTTTATCATGACAAAACTTCAAAAAAATTACCGGATTTGGCTGTAGGCCAGGAGGTATTCATTCAGCCTCAAACAGGGAAAATTTGGAGCAAAGGAGTTGTAGAGAAGACCTATGGTGGTTCGTATGATGTCAGCACCAGTGATGGAGGAATCTATCGTCGGGATCGAACATGGTTACGACCCTCCACGTCAAATATGTCGCAATCTCGCAAATCAGTGACTATCCCAAAGTCACCTTCGAAACCATCTCCTCCTTCCACTGTTTCAGTGGGCACTTCTCCCATCAAGATTCAACAGAGTCAACCAACTACTGATCTACCAGGGAAGCCCAGCAGGTCTGTAAGGGACAGGACTCCGCAGCAATCCAGAATTAATCCACTGTCGACTAATAAAGAAACTAAGCAACAAAATACACCTAGTCAACAAACATCAAGGGAAAACTCTATCTCTCGGTTTGGTCGTAAATATAAACCCAATCCAAAGTTTTCTTTTTCAAGTGAGGAATCGGGGGGCAAGTAGAATAAGGTGCATTTGTGTAAAAAAAAGGTGCAGAATAAGGTGCATTTGTGTAATAATGTTAATAAAGGTAATATGTAGTAAAAGGTAATATGGTAACCAAAAAAAAAAAAGTTATTAAGTCTTGCTAAAAAAAAAAAAAAAGTTATTAAGTTATTAATGAAGTTATTAAGTAAGTATTATTCTGGTGTTATTCTATTACTAACACATTGTTCTTGGGCTGTTTCTATGAATGCTGTTGGTTTTGGGAGACGCCACCTTTCCCTTTCAAAAAAAAAAAAAAAAAAATTGTTTGGGGTCTAGGATGACGTCATAGGAACATCAACGATAACAATAAACGTGAGGTTACTCACTTCTTGCTCAACCTGCCTACCATCATTTAACCTAACAAATCATCTTAAGTTTTAAGTTGAATGTCTAATTAGGATGAGTTAACAATCTTTAAAACACCAGTGACAGGAGATGAAACTACTACGTGAGAGTTCCTCCCATAGCGCTTAGAGTCAGAAGAGGTCCTCACAACATTGAGTAAAACTACAATCTGTTTCCTTTCTCCTGATGAACCACATCTGAACTGCTCCAAGCACCCACTCAGTTCACACGCCTTGACTCCAATGCTATAACTTGTACCCATTATTTAGGTCACTCACCCTACGAATGTAATTATCGGCTATAGAAATTCTTGTTTTCTCTTCTGTATGGTCATTAACGTGGGGAATTCTCTACCTTTGCGACTGTTGCAGCTAATGATACTGATGGTATTCTTCTGTTTTCAGATCTGTGAGCTGAAATCACATCGAATTTCAATTAATTGAGGTCTCAACTGCGACCTTCCTCCTAGTCCTCTTCCCACTATTAGTTTATTTAAGATGTGAATTACGCTAACATGAAAAAATTGTACATTGATTTTCTTATTATCTTTTACTTGTTATTTATTATTTTAGTTAGATTCACGTAGCACGCTACGTGAATCGAGCATTAAAATTGGAAAATGAAAACTTCAAGTGTCTTGGTTGACTAGTTGCAATCATGTTACGTATTCGTGTATATTATACTTTTTGTATATAGGAATTGTTATTTTTCATGTGAATTTTGTTTTTTGTACATAATCTATATTTCTGTAGTCTATGTACCTACCTTGTTTGTAAAATGCTCATGCAGATTCTGATTTTGGGTACTCGAGACGTAAAAGCATTCCCAACCAAAGAGCAACCATTAGTTACTTGCTTCATGTTGCGGTTATTTTCAATTAATCAATGTTTTCTTGAATGCCTCCCATAGTATTTTGATTGGTTCAATTAATTAGAGATTCAATTTTTCGTCTAGTTGTTAGACCCTCGAGCATCAAATTCCTCTCCTGTGTACTATCAATCATTGGGTTTTCAGCAAGATCATGTGAAAATTTTACCAAACAATTCAATACTCGTCAATCTTCAGTTCATGGACATTTTCATTAGTGCCTAACGCCAAATGCCGGTACTAATTTCATTGGTCAATCGATGAGTGAGTAATTCAAACGTTAGTCCAGTCGTGAATTTTATATACCTACCTGATGTGCACTATCAACTGTTTTATCAACCTGATTTTCAAGATGAAGTAAAGATTGTATACACAACTGCAACAAACTGATCAAGTTTGTTATTTTAAACTAATGTTTCATTTACGTATTTTAAGATAATTAACAAGAAGATATGGAACAATGCAATATGCACTTGGTTTCCCAGTTTCATTGTTGTTTGTTTTTAACATAATATAAGTATAAATATTACGACTGCTTGTCTGTGATTTAAGAAAATTAACCGTCTTGACTGACGTTCTTGAGTATGTTGATTGCATATTCAGAGGAGAGTAAGAAGCAATTGTATTCAGGTTTACAAAGCCTTGATCTTCCACAGCACAACCCAGCAGTGGTCGTCACCTTGCAGTGCAGTCCTTACATTATAACGGCCGTAATGTATAACTATGTATAAATGCCAGTAGGTGAGATGTCATCACGATTTGAGGTTGGTCTTCAGTTGAGATTTGTGAGTCTGGAGATCGCTGAAATGAGTACGTACCATAATAACGCATGAAATTCGTCCAAAAAACATTTAAATATACTTCTCTTAAAACAAAACGTTTTTTTGTAACCTCACACTGAAATGCAACCCTCACTAGCTATGTCGTAGTATTCATACCTGGCGCTATAATCACCTACAAGTGCACGACAGATTTTGAAGAATATCTAAAACTGTTTTGGAATCCTACAATTTCAACTATCCAAATATCCACATCTTCGCGCCTGACAACCCCTATTTATTTTATATATATCAAAGTGTAAACAAACAACAAAGAAAGTGTAGTTATCCCTATGAAATCAACTAGAATGTCATTTCCAACGCGGCCTTTGATTGAAACTTATGGGGTAATTTGTAGAATGATGAGACAAGGGGGTTCCAAAAAAGGGTGAATTTGAAGGTCTGCAGATGTGTTATGCAGTTGATGATTAAAACCAATTCACCTAAGTGAGTGCTCAGCAGGTGGTTTGACGTCTAGATATTTCTGGTTGATGTTTCTAGAGAATCTCACAGACACAATCAGCGCATTAATGAATGAACTGCCTATTACTTGGGTGAATGGACAAGAATAACTGTCTTCACTGAAGTTATTAGTGGCCACTAGGTTTCAAAAGAATTGACTTAGTTCAGGACTTCTAAAGAGACTATCATGATAGGTAATGGTTACCAGGCCTTTTCAATATTACTGTTTACAGTCGTGTATATTCCTCCAGTACCTACCTACTTTGATCTGATAAGTTTAGATGTTGTTAGATACTTCGTTCATTAGTAAAGATTCAATTCCCTGGTTAGTAAGGCCAATTTTATTCCCTTCTTGCCTTTGCAAGAACAGTCATAAAGGGTTTTCACTGACAAATTCTAACTTGGTTGGAAACAAACAAACGCAACTTATTAGGACCTAGAATTTTCCATTCAGTTACCTATATAAGTTTGAGAATAAGAAGCTGCATGATAGCAATGGCTGGCGATAGGCTAATTGATTTGTCTTCTCATCGAGAAAAAACCCTTATCACTTGTAATGGTTGACAGGGGGCATAAAGCCATCTTGATAGAATCTCTATTGACCAAGAATTTGATGGTTTTGGTTTATTATCTTCGATAATGAACCACTGGAACCTACCCCACCCCCTCAAAATGCTGGTCTACGCTACAAGATACGTGGATTCAGAAAATCGAATACGGCAATAAGTACCTACCTACTGTTTTTATTTATTTATTTGTAATTAAAACGGAACCAGTCAAAACCCTTGAAGTCGGTCCCAAGTTTCAAATTTTTACATTCCTCCAGTAATTATTTACTGCCAATTTAAATTTGAAGTCCGGTTTTGCACCTAATATCGCAAAAGTCCGATTTTGAACCTCACCTGACCTTTCCCAGACATCTGAAATGGCTATTGAGGGGTTAAAAAAACTGAAAACCCCATTTAAACCAGTCTATAAAACTTTATTTAAACAATTTTTTTAATTTCAGTATTTTCCTTCTTTTTAGTATCACATTCCACGATTTGACTTCGTCTTCCATCTTGATTTTCTTTACTGGCTAATTCCGTTTCATAAGGACTCTGGTATTCATTTCAGACTCGATTGTCGATATACCGATGAGGGTCTTGTCACCTCCGTCCTATCAGGCCCACTATTCGGAGATTTGCCGAGGTCCGGACTGTGCAGATGTTGTCTGCAGATTTTGCATTCATCTACGGTTGAATCATTTTCGTCAAAGCGTACAACCTGGTCTGTGATCCGAGTTATCCCAGAATGTGATTGAGGTCTTGAAAAGTGGCAGCTTCCTCATTTTCCACCCACCATTCGGAGATTATAATAATACCGCAATCCAAAGGTCCAGGATGGTCATTTTCCTCCGTTTGTATCCTACAGTGCTGTGGTCACAAGCCATATCTTATCATGAAAACACGAATGATGCAGATATTCATACTATTGACTATCACTTTACTTGGTCACTTCGTTGGGATAGTTGAGCCGAAACCAACCGGGAGAAACATACACCACGAGTACTTTGTGCGATATCAAGTACCAGGGAATTTCCAACTTCTTTTAATGTTGTCGATAGTTCTTAGTAAAATAGAAAAACAAAACTGTTGTGTATTGCTAAAGATTTCCACCGGCAGTTGGTCCTCTCTTGAACGGCTCGTTTTTAGGTGCTCTTCGCATATATTGCTGTACTGATTCAAAATGGCCCAGAAGTCCGATCCCATCTACATTCTGATGGAGAAAGCGTTGAACCTCCTCGTCGAAAGCAGCGCAGAAAATTGATTTCCTCTTCGCGAAACTGGAAGATCATATGAGGGACTTGGACGACGAGGAGATGGCTCGCGTCACCCAGAGAACGATTTTACTGGAAGAGGAGCTCGATTTTTCCGTATTGGATAACGACGGAGGATGGCAACTGCACAAGGACAGAGCATTCAACATTCAGAGTTCACTTACGGCCTGCTGTGAAAACTGCACTGATCTCATGGATCGACTGCGAGAGCTGATCGATATGGAAGACACATTGCTCTGCAAATTCATGATTGAGCGTCCTCAAGGCAATATCGAGCTCCTTCCGGGCGGCTATAGAATCGATAGGATGATCTTGGAGCTGAAGATGGAATCCATCGAATGCAGCATCTGCACTGAAAACGTCCAAAACAGCAGCAAATCTGGTCTTGCAAGAAGTGTTTCAACATTTTTCATCTGGAATGTGCCACAAAGTGCATGGACGCTACAAAGAGAGAAGGGAAATGGGCTTGCCCTTACTGCCGCGTCTCACTTGACGCCACTACTAAAGGTTTACGTTACATTTGCTTCTGTGGACGTACTCAGCAACCAAGGAGTGCTTTGAACGTCACTCCTCACGGATGCGGCCAGGGCTGTGGACGGGGATGCGGGAAGATCTGCCACCCTGGGCCGTGCTCTAGCGTCACCGACGTTGCTCTCAAACGCATTACTATCAGTGAAAGAGAAATTAAGTTGTGTTATGATTACGAAAGTTTTTACCGCAAATCCTCAAACCATCAAATAATCAATAAATAATTATACCTAAGTGAGACGATTTCACCCATGACTCGTGAACACTGGAAAACTGTTTAGAACGTGGGGAGAGCGATTACATTACAAAAGGCAATATGGCGTCCAACTTGCATATTGGTGAGCGAGGGAACAGTGTTGCCAGCCCGATCTTCGATCATTAGCACTCAACAAATATTAATAATTGAACCTAGTACTGGTCTGAATCCCATGATCCATTCATTGTTGAACTTACTTATTTATAGAACTAGAGGGGAAAATATGACCGGGAGTATTAGAACTGATATTTGATGGTCTGAGTGGTGAGTGACGGTGTCGCTCCTAGTGGGGAATAAAGATGAACTCGAAGGATGGATCTACACCGGGCGACAGAAGCGCCTCCGGTGATGAACTGGAAACTAGTGCAAGGTGGAAGTGGACATCAGAACTGTGAAGCAGAGCTGAACACCACCAAATGTAAAAACATTTGGGATGTACCTAGGTATGTGGGTTTTATGGATTTCACTTCGCTCACTTTTTCTCTAGGTATTACTTATTTTATGCCCTTTTCCAGGGCTTGTCAACTATTTTCAGATGCTGAAGATTTAGCGAGGATCCTTCAAGATCTATCTGATGTAGAGCAGGATCAGGAAGGTCAAGTTGAGGCACTCTCACATCAGTCCTATGATTTTTCCGACGAGAGTGAAGTTTTATGATAAAAGCTCAATCTTAGTTCCTACTAGCTGTGTACCCGCGCTTCGCAACGGTAGAACAGACACCCCCTTTAGGACAGACACCCCCTTTAACCTTCCCCAACGTTCACTCAACATTTTCCCTAAGTTTCATTCAGATCTGTCAAGTAGTTTTGAAATCGCTGAAACACCCCCCCCTCCCCCTCACCACGAAACTCGTCGAGCTGAATCCAGAGATTACTTACAATCGGATTTACGTTCAAAAGTTATAAGCATAAACGTCCTCATAGAAGTGATTATAACACGTTTTTTAGTAGTATTTCATTCATAGCGTTTCAACGGATGGACAGATTTAAACGCGGATTTTTCATAAACCTTCCCAGATAAATTCTGCGTCAAATGGTACCAGCCGCAACTTTCTCCGTTCAGCCGTTCTCAATTGATGATGAGACAAACAGACAGACAGACACGATTTTATTATATAGAATAGATATAGATGATTTGTTGAAAAAAATATTGCTAGATACCAACTTTTAAAATTTTTTTAAATTCTTTTTGGTTTATAATCTTCGATAATGAACAATTGGAATCGACCAAGAAAGAAAACACGTTTTAACCCCCCCCCCCCCCACCCCTCAAAATTTGTTGGTTTACGTTCGAGGTACGTAGATTCCGAAAATCAAAAAAAAAAAAAAACTCTGTAAATTCTTGACACAACGGTTTATCATTTCCTTTGTACAGATCACCCTTCTGTCTAGATTACTGAATGATAGATTAATTATTATTATGAATTAGGTATCATTGATTATTAATAGTTATTATCAAGTACTGTAAATTATTAATATTAAATATTAATCATTTACACTAGTTGATAATAACTATTGATAATTTTAATAATAATTTTACTGTTGGTTATTAATAATTTTTATGCTTCATTATTAATAATTATTATTAAATATTGTTTATTAACTCGATATTTGAAAACCATGTGCTGTTTGAATCAGCTGGGCCAGTTTGACAATAGACCCGACAGGCTGCCTTACGATTCACTCCCATGTTCATGATTTTCGATTGCCTCCGACTTTGAGCCCTCATTGTCAACGAACGGCTGGTCGTACAAAGCTGTAGATGGTCTTAAAAAATTCTAAAAAATAAACTCTATCTAAATATGAAATAAAAAACATACCATTTGATGGGAGTTTTACGAGTTTTGAAATTTTCAAAATTCGGTTTGAACCCCTTCCCCTTGACCTAGGGGTTATGAAAAGTTTCGAGGACCATTGTAGGGGTTGATCGGAACCCGTCCGAAAAATTTCGAAATTTTAGCTCAACGCTAACTGGGCATTGAGCTGCCGTCAAAAAAAAAAAAAAAAAAAAAAAAATCCGTTTCTGCCTGGAAAAGGAGTCCTGACGGATTTTTTTTTTTTTTTATTCCATTTTCTGAATCTACGTATCTTGAAACGTAAACCAACAAATTTGAAGATTATTGTTGAAGATAATAAACCGTCTGCGGCACTTTGCCAGTTAGCTTTGAGCTGAAATTACGAAATTTTTTTTACGGGTTCAGACCAGCCCCACAATGATCCTCGAAACTTTTCATAAGCCTAGTTCAAGGGGAAGGGGTTCAAAACGAATTTTGAAATTTTAACAATTTAACTGAACGGTGTAATTTTTAGTTCACTTTCGAATGACCCGACAAATTACAAATTTTTTAAAGCCAATCGGATTTTTGTACGACCAGCCGTTCGTTCACAGCGAGCGCGCAAAGGTTTAGGAGAAACACCAAACTTCGCGTCTAAAACGGCCGTTAGGTGGGTCAACATCAATAATTGAATTATTGAATAATTGAATTATTCGACCCGCCAGCCGCCCAACGTGCCGCCATCGTGTTCGACTGTCAGTTGTGAATTAGTTGTGAATTCACTCGGTTTCTTGTCTGTAAAATTGTTTAAATAATTAATACCTATTTGTTTAAACAAATTAAATTTGGACGTTGAGCTAGCGTTTCATCTATATTATTAGATTATAATGATCTGCTCAGAGAAAATATTAGACCGTTGTGTCAAGAATTTGCAGAGTTTTTAGTTTCCTATTGGTACTTATCCAATCTATTACAATATAAGAAAAGTCATCTCAATTATTCTCACTGTGAAGAAAAACGTAGTTTATAAATTGTAAGTACTACGAAGTAATTCAGTAGTCTGAATGCCAAAATTATCATGCAGTTTTATCATAATACTATGCATTATCTGTTAATCTACCACATTTTTTTCAAACGAATAAAACTGTTTGCCTTACACCCAGCAATTACGTTTTTTTGTTTTGTTTTTTTTTTTTAAACAGCAGTACGGCACTTTGTGACGTAGGCGTGTGGGTTTGTCAGTATGGATGACGCGTGCAGCGAGAGTTCTTTTACTTATTTTGCTACCAAACAAACGTCACAGTAACCTGGCATGGGTGACTAAAGTACACCAGGCTTTTTTTTGGGGGGGCCATAGAAACCGTAGAAACCAAAGAAATCTATTCAAGTGTCAATTCAGGTTCGGGTAGAGCTAGAATAGGAAAGAGATTGTGGAAAAAAATCATTTTTTTCTGCTTTTGCCCGGAAGAGAGTTGAGAAGAACTTTTAAGTTGAGCCAGTAACCAACTTCTCTTTTATACGTTGATAACTTCTTTCGTCATCTTATCAGCTGAATGGTCACACTATCTGATATGACATAAGTAACTCTGCAGAAGACATTCCCAAAACACCCAGAAGACATCCGCCCGAAAACATTCAAAATACAATGTACAATGTCATACAAATATTCGACTTGCGAGGAGCCTTTCGATGGCAGTGCTGACTGGCGGCAAAAAGTTGCATGTGACGAGTGGCGGAGCCGTTTCCCGCACCGGAGAGAGCAGCCTTTGTTGTTGTAGTGTCTATTTGTAACCTATGTGCGCAACTTGTTTTGAAACGTCCCATTGTTATCAGTCTTATCCCTCGAACAATAATTTAACTGGACAATCAACTATTTCGATGCGGATAGTTTAAAAATTTCCTTATCCCCGTCAAATTTGTTGTGAGTTGAATTTCGGTTGGGTTTCCTTTTCACCGAACGGAAGGTCGGATCCGTCTTGTCTATTCGGTGTAGTCTGCTTAACTCCTTCCTCCTCATATGTCGTGCTCAATCCGACCCTACGTTTAGCTTTTAAGTGATGTTGAGCTCCCGCTTTGCCGTTTGTGAAGTTCATCTTTGATGAGATGAGTTTGAAATAAACTATGATCTGCATTTTGTACGCTTTGATTGTTCTATGTTGCGGAGTTCATGTTTATTCAGAAACAGGTTAGTTTTGCAATGTTTTTATTAGACCTACACTCGGTGTGGTTTTCAGTCAAACAGACGAGTCAAATGTGCTTTCGTTGTGTGTTTTCAGCGTCGTTCTACGGAGCCAGTTATATATCAGTTCCTCTGTTGGAAGCGAAAAACAGCACCGATATCGCGTTCAAAATATTCACAAAACGATCGGACGCGCTACTGCTCTTCACTGCTGGAGACATTGACTACTGTTTGATCAAGCTGACAGCCGGACGCCTGAAGGTGAATTTAAACATTTGGCTTAACGTTGAAATGATCATTTCTCATATCGATAAGACCCTCTGTCGACTGATTACGATGTGCCGTGCAACCACTTCCATCAGTCAGGAGTACCTATCTTTAGAACCGTTTAACCACTTGATTCATACAAAATCACATGTTGTTAGTAGCAACTTACACTTGATTGATACAACAATAAACACAACAAGACTCGCAGGAAGCCAGTTCCGTTAATCTTAATTCGTTGACATTCATAGGGCTCATTTGAGTTGACTGTTGGATGTGCACGTTTGTAGTTCATCAAAATCAGACTGTGACATTCTTCTGAGCATGCGATCAAGTTGAATCCGTACAAAACGCTAATCTTATGTATTATTCTAAGCACCAATCCATGCAAAGGTTGCAGAACTAGATGTACCTAGTAGTTCCACACCTAATTCAACGTCTCCCGAGACTTCAGCAAAAAATATACATTTCAATAAACTGAACTGTCTTACATTTTTAAGGCTTGAATTGGACAACACTGGTGCAGGTGCTAGGTATGTGTGTTGTAAGGAACATAACTTTGGCGTTGGCTAATTCTTCGTGTTGTACCAAGAAAATTACTTCTTTAATGCCTATTTCGTCGCCAATCAATCTTTTTGATTTTTGTAACGCACCACATCTAATTCCATACAAAACGACCAGTGTAGGTATAATCTGCAACACAGATTATGTCTTTGCAACGCTATTTAAGGTAAAGTTGTAGATATACCACACTTTGGCTGAATTTTTATTTTACTGAGCCAGTGGTTTCAGGATTGGATTATTCTTTCAAAATTATTTACTCATTTCACGTTTTTAACCCACCGTCAGTGAGAACCCATGGAATCACGCCACACCTCACGGTTTTTCAAGCTCAACCAAGATAATTTTAGTGCTGACGACTTTTCAATATGAATATTCATTAAAAAACCATTTTTTGTCACGTTTTCTTCTGGGAAAAAATCTAAACTGACATTTCTTACTAAAGTTTCCTGACATTTCAAAAATTTATTAGAACAATTAATTATAATAATTATTAATTTGGAAGTGTTTATTCATATCGAGGGTCTCACGGCAACTTCCCACATCGTCATTTCGGCAACTTTTCAGCAGAGCCAAAAAACCATCTGCCAATGACTATGTTTACTGAGTAATTCAGTAAAATAAATCGTGAGAAATCTTTGTCCTCCCATAACTGCTTGATAAATTTCTGGAGCTGTTCCATTTTTTGAGAATAGCTCGTTAGTATTCACATGAGAATCATTTCTTACAGCCATCAGATAAAGGAGGCCAAATAATTCTAGTATTTCTGTATCATCAGTCGGGCGGCAAATACTTGGGTTTTCGTACTTCTGGTTCATGGCAAGAAGTTTCTGACTAGTTTCTCACGCCCGCGAATCACAGGAATAATTTCCAAACAGTTTATATAAAAAAAAAAAAAAGTTCTAGATGAAACGGAATGGCAGTCGTGAAGCACGGATCCAAGTAGACTGACGGGACCGGTGAGAAAAGAGCAGTTTCATTAACCTTACCGTTCTAAAAATATTGGCAAATTACGAAAAATGGCGAGGGAATCGCTCACGGCTCACCGACGCGTCGCGACGGCAGGTTAAATTGGAGAAGAAAATTGGCATCACAGGTGCTAAATTCAAAGATGAATTGTGAGAACGAAAAATCTATTTAGACTCGTTCCTCTCTACCACACAAAACTCGTCAATTAAACTACTAGAAATTATTTATATGCTTCTATTTATCATCATCCTATACAATGGAGGTTTTGACTTTATGGATGTTCCTGTGAGCTAGCTACTAACTAAATACCTAGTAGTGGAACCTAATTTCCAATGAGTTATTGAAGTGTTTATTGTCTGTTTCCACCCATTGAAAATTTCATATTTGAAGTAATTTACTACATGAGCTGTTTCAATTTTTAGGTCCATATCAATTTGGGTTCTGGTGAGTCAGTCATTTCATCCCCTCATGGTTTGAAGTTGGATGACCTGAACTGGCATAGCGTTTCATTTTCAAGACGGGATGCTGATGTAACACTAACTATAGATCAGATCCACGTTACCAGGTACTGCAAAGTTATATACTGTTTTGTTACTTGTTATTAATGTTTTACATCGATCTTCTTTGTGATATTGAAAATAACGTACCTTCATTTGTCTGTCTTTTATTGTTTCAGAGAAAAACTTCCTGGTAAATTTTTCACTTTGAACATTAATTATGGATTATTCATCGGAGGACAAGGGGAGTTTTCAGAATTATTTCTCGGACATGGTGACTGGTTAAGGGGTTGTATCTCGGACATCGTTTATAATGGGGTGTTCCCATTAACATTGGCGAGGAAGCGTCTTGAACAAGCGAACGCTCATGACATCTCATGGAACTGTGCTGCAGAGTTTCGTGCTGGCTCTAGTACTGAAATAAGTTTTGTTGATGATGGCTCCTTCATGTCACTACCAGTATCCATACCGAGGACAGGTGACAGGTAAAAGTTACAAGTTTTAATTTTTGTAGAATAATTTTTTGAAAGAAAACATGGAAATACCTCATAGGAATATATTCAATTCTAACTGTCGTTTGTTTCAATCTTCTGTTGGTTCGTCCTACACACTCAAGAGCTCATACAAATCATCACAAGATTCATTTTGAATTATCAGTCTCAAATTTCGGAAGCAGTAGCTACATATTTTCTGCAATAATTCATCAGCGCTCATGAATGGAAATGAAGGAGATTGGTCGGGGAAGATCTGGGTTTTGGAATATGTACAACCCTCATAACGCTCCCCTGGGGTACTCCTGCCTTCATTTTTAGGAGGGAAAGATTATTCTGTACAACCAGTTGACAATTAAATTAGGTCTGATAGCTTTCCTTTAGGCAAGCCTAGTTGTAATGTACTTCCTTGGTTTCCAAAGAAATCCCTTGTTCCATCAATGGTGAGTGTAGAAACACGTGTTTGGTATTGTATGCAGTTTTTGGCCTGTATTTTAGCTCAAGTTTACATTTCAAAGTGATGGATGATTGTTAATGGCCGGCCTGACAACTGGGTTGTTAGTTAATTTGAATCGATTTTTTTTAAGGGCGTATGTCCTCGCAACCAAACTTTTGGGAAATCAAATAAAACTTCTTGTATGCAGCTCTTGATAAAATTGTGGTAAAAACTCATTTTTCCCTACAACAGTACTCAATTTGACCGCAGATCTATCTCATGGACTTACGCCCTTAAAAAAAAAAAAAATCGTGTACTTACCTGACTTTTTTGAATTGCTGCTGTTCGGAAATCATGATAAATTACTCCACTTAGCTTTGGCAACCCGGGAATTTGTGAAATTAAGGAACACAGTTGCTATGAAATTGAAAAAACTCAGAACTGTTTATTTTTGAAACGTCTGAAGAAACACAACACTAAAAATACTCAAAATAAAAATACTAAAAATACTTTTATACAATATATTTTACCGAAACTTGTTTTGTTGATCATTCTCAAAAAAAAGAAAAAAATTATCGCTGAGATCAGCACCATGATTTGCTGACCAATTGGTGGTTTCTGCGTAGAATGCAGCATGCTCCTCTGGAATATAGGTACTGCATGATCTTCTCAATATCATCAATCTTGTTTCTATTGATCGGGACTTTTCTGCTGGGGTGTTGGGTAACGCCACTCTACCAGAGACAGTTTTCTTCATGAAGAACGTGTGTTTCGTTTGTCCTCCAAGAATGGGGAATGCCACAACCATTCCAGCATGATTAGCGAAAAACTCAAACTGGAAGAACTTTGACACAGAAAACAATATTCGATCCTTCTTTGGTTCCCAGCTGTTTCACTCGAGACGACGACTTTTTTGTAATACTGGGACCACCATGTACATGGAAAATCCTTGATAAATTCGAAAGAATCAACAGAGTGCAGTTCCACTTTTCTTTTAAAGGGGCGTAAGTCCGGACTTAGGCCTTTTTAAAAGAAACCAGGATTTTCAAGAGCGATTTCAACCATGTTAGAGACCGCGTTCGCATGTCCTTTTAATTGCAAACGATGCGCCTAAGGTTGTAGTACTGGAAAATGAAAAAAAAAAAAACTAAAATGGCGTTTTTTGTGGACTTACGCCCTTTTAAAAAATATCGATTCATTAAGAGTTTTCTTAATAAGTCATAGTGTATGGTTGGAACGTTTTTTCAACAGGTTCAAGTCTCCTCTCATAGCATTGCCCAGTTGATTGCATGGTCTTTTTTCACTAGAGCTCCACAATAATCACCTTTTCTATTTGCCATTGTTCCATGTAAATGGCAAATTTAACGGAAAATGTATGCATGTGGAGTGTATTGGATATTGCAGGGAATCTCTTGTTAAATGGATGTGTGTGAAAGGCTTGATGAGTATAATTCCTAGGATTACTGGTGGTATTCCCCTCTGATTTTTTCTTTCACTCATTGTAACATGTTCTTTTTCAGATGGGAGTTGGAGATTAAGACTGTATCAACCGATGGAGTTGTGTTTTATACCTCTGGTGGCGGCGAAAACTCGGATTTTGTTGGTGTTGAGCTGATTGGTGGGAGAGTCCATGTCATTTTAGATAAGGGAGGTGGACCAGCTGAAGTTATCAGTGACGTTAAGATATCCGATGGCGTGTGGCATCATATCACAATCATTTTCAACCCCAACGTGGCACAACTCATAGTCGACAATAAATCCACCAAACAGAAACTGACTTTGAGTGCAACTAAATTTTTCGACTTGGGAGTTGTGGTAAGTGAATCAACTGTTGTTGTGGAATGTTTTCAATTAGTTATCGTTATCATGGAACTTGGGGTGTGCCTTGAGACATGATGAGAGACCTCCTTCACAGTTTCACGAATCTCCCAAATTAGTGGAAGATATAAGGTTGTCCATCACGTAAAACTAGTGAAACTAGGGGCAGGGAACAGTTTTGGCTTTTGCTTTTGGTTTATTATCTTCGATAATGAACCATTGGAATCGCCCAAAGAAAAAAAAATTTTAACCCCCCCTCAAAATTTGTTGGTTTACGTTTCAAGATACGTAGATTCAGAAAATCGAATAAAAAAAAATCCGTCCGTCCGCCGTACGCCGTACGCCGTACGACGTACGCCGTACGCCGTCCGCCGTACGCCGTACGCCGTCCGCCGTCCGCGCCACTTTGCCCAGTTAGCGTTGAGCTAAAATTACGAAATTTGGTTTCTGGGTTTGGACCAGCCCCACAATGATCCTCGAAACTTTTCATAACCCTAGGTCAAGGGGAAGGGGTTCAAAACGAATTTTGAAATTTTGAAAATTCCATATCTCGAAAAATTCATATGGAACGATATGTTTTTTATTTCATATTTAGATAGAGTTTGTTCCGTAGAATTTTTCAAGACCATCCGCAGCTTTGTACGACCAGCCGTTCGTTCACAATGACGGCTCAAAGATTGTGCCTCACTACACGATCGTGAATCAAACTGTTGAAATACAGGTCCATTTTCATACTAACAAGCTCTTTGGAACATCATATGGCTTAAGCGATGTCGAGTTTGTTGTTCTGAGGTGCGTTTCGTGCTACGGAAATGAAGGTAATTTCGAATGTTTGTTGGTAGGTACTTCTTTTATAGAAAAATTATTACCGACGTAGTATTAAAAACCCCAGAATTATATCGTATTAATAAATCATAATTAATAATAATTATTATTAATAATAAATACGAATTATTAATACCTGACAATAAATTATAATAATTTTCACTAGGTACTTGATAAAATTATTAATAATTAGTGATAATTCATAATAATAATTAATCTAACATTTAGGATCTAGACATTTAGACCTAGTGATCTAGACAGAAGGGTGATCTGTACAAAGAAGATAATGAACCGTTGTGTCAAGAATTTGCAGAGTTTTCCTTATTGTTTTGCTAGCTCTTCTGAAACCGCCATCTAATAGAGTAAACACTCAGAATCTGATAAAAACGTGATACCGGCTATCATGTTTTGATTTACATAGTTAATAAAATGCTCAAAAAACTGGATGGTCATTCTTAGTGGTCATCAGTATTGATACCTGGTCTTTATTTATATTGATAATTGTGGCCTGGCGGTATTCTCTCATCATTTTCCTTGTAGATGATCAATAGTTCCCACACCGTTTAATTCACTAGTCCAATACCTACACTCAAGATTGTCTTGACCATACCCATCTGCTGTCCATATGGTTTACATTATATTTTCTAACCCGTTTCTCAATCATCATACTGATATTCACACAGGTATTGTAATTATCCTTTTTGTAATAAATTATTATTGGTTTGACAGGTGTATGTAGGTGGCATTGTACTTAATCGTAGAGCTCGTGCACTTGGGCAAGGTCTGAAAACTGCGGATACAAGCTTGAAAGGGTGTATAAAGAACATTAGGATGTCGATGCAAGATGTTGGATTCCCTCAAGCCAAGGTAATATTTTATATACTTAGTCCACTTATTTAACCCTTGGTAAATTTGTCTTTTTATTTCAACATGGGCGTGATTCTGTTAGGAAGAGCATGGTCGTCCTATCCCACATTCGGCCGCGCGCCCACCTCCTTGCCTGTTCCTCCTTCTCTCCAGGACTTGAACGGGACCAGTCCTCCAAAGTTGTTCCTCCTTACAGGGATGGGTATCGATACATCAAATATCGTTACTATCGATATAGGCCAGTCATCCAAGACATATGTCATCGCAAAAAATGGCGCCCAGCTGCCGTTTTGGGATATTGTTAGGATACATACCAGTAGTATATAACCAAGTTTGCAGCTTCGAAAGACCTGTGCTAGCTTCAGGGTGCTCGAAAAACCTCGAAATAATCTGACTATTTTCAGTTTTTGGCCTATACCTCCCGAACGGTACGTCCCCCGTAAAAACTCACCCTATTCTTTTTTAAAGTAGACTAAATGAGCTACAATTTGAGATCAACCCCAGCTCGGTAGGTTCAATACTTTCGGAGATACGGCACATCGAAAATCGACGACTTTTTCCAGAAAGTTAAAAATTGTAGTTTTATTGGTATTTCGTGCGAAATATTGGCTGAAGCGCTCATTCTACGTATAAAGTCCATTAGAAGAATTTGTAGAGGAGGTATTTAGCTTCAATTCAAGCCCAGACGGAAGTCTGTAGGCCCCATAGTTACCGTGTAATTTTGAAAAAAACAAAAATGGAAAAGAAAGGATTCTTGCAGAGTTGCGCCTGGCAATATGTGGTACCTATTGTGAAGGGAAAAGGGGTTAACACAGTCTAACTCCATGTAAAAAACATGCCGATTCATTTCACGCATAAAGATTATGAAACAAATTGTATAAGAAAAAATTGGATTACGAAACAAAGAAAGTTTTACACACCAAAGCACATAACAACATAAGCAATAATAAATTATAATCTTCAAGTTGCCATCAAATGAGCGACACAAATAAGTATTAAACAATCATTTTAAAATTGGAAAAACAGAAACAAAATAAAGACACACTTTACAAACACAGTCAATTCTTTTGTTGTGGCCTTTTTGAGGGGCCTGGTTCGTCTGGCAAAGTTGGAGCGATCTCAAATGGCTCGACAAGTGTTGGAGGATTGTCGACGTCTTCCTTATCGTCGGTTTCTTCAATCGAAGTGGGTGGAGCATTGAGACACGTCTTTCCCTGGCAAATTTTGCAAAAACCTGAGCATTTGAGGCCATCTTTTTGACAGGAGCAGATCCCTCCCGCACATCCTTTTCTGCACGCGCAGGACAGCAATTTCAGTAGGTATGGTGCCTCTGGGTCCTTTGTTGTCGTCACGGGTAGCAGCCCCTGCTCAGTCCTCGTCCAGCCCCAGTTGGTAGGCTCCATGTCTACCCCCAACCACTTCTGCACCTGGTGGTAACAGCGAAAGGAATGCTGAGCGGCAGCCTCTTCGGTTGGGGGTAAACGAGCCAGTTGAATCTTTGTGTTGGCGGCTGATCGGACAAATGTAGAGTAGCGGAGGGTGTGAAGTGCATCCTCTTCACCCCCACCATACAGAGCCACGAGGCATCTTTGTCCAGCCTTGGCTATCTCCTCGTGAGTGGCATCACGCTGGAGGAAACTGGAAGCTACGTCAATCAGGTGAGTACTTTTGGCAAGGTCCTCCATCATCTTCATCTTTCCTTGCCAAAAAATGGCAGAGGTGGTATCACAGCCCGTGAATGCGTGGATGACCAACTCCAAGCCAGGGTGAAAAATAAGCTCTCCGCGATTGAAGGACTTCGTTGAGAACTGCACCTATGCCACTTTTTTGGAAGTACACGTTGTCAGCATTGGAGCCCAATGCATTAAGCAGTACCAGCAGGTCTACATCCTCTCCTATAATGATAACTTGCTGGTACTCCAGGCTCTTCCCAAGTGCTGTTCTGACGATGAGGGAGTCCGCATCCTCTGGAGCGATCTTTGTTTCAATTCCCTGGCTTTGGAGTCCAGAGCAGAGGAAATCAATAAGGCGCCGCTTGTTGTTATTAGAAAGAAGTTTTTCTTGAGGCACCTTGATTAATGTGTTCTCCTCAAACATAATATCGCTGCATGATGCAGGGGATGTGTACCGACGCAGCCGCTCGGCAGTTTTTGTGCTTTTTGAGGCACCATCATCAGGATAGCCGTCGGACACAACTACCACATTCTTTCCAAAGTGGTTGCAGGTGTAGCTAATGTAAGCAGCTATAATCGCCCTGATGGAATCATTCCTGTGCCAAATGACCTTATGGAGTAAGTAGCCTCCATCTACTACAACGCACGTTGTATCTCCAATGGGGACATTTTCAGGTAGTGGAGTGAAGGCTGAATAAAATGATGATTTTGTGCCTTTACGCATTCCCTCTTCACAAAATAAAGGCATTGGGTAGGGGGCCTAATTATATTAACGTTACATTGTCTTAAGCCCCTTTTCCTTCACAGTAGGTACCATATTATGTTGCCAGCCACCATCCCTGCAAGAATCCTATCTTTTTCAATTTTTGGTTTTTTCAAAATTACACGGTAACTATCGGGCCTACATACTTCCGTCTGGGCTTAAATTGAAGCTAAATACCTGCCCTACAAACTCTTCTATATGGACTTTTAACGTAGAATGAGCGCTTTAGCTAATATTTTGCACGGAAGACCAATAAAACTACAATTTTAAACTTTTTGGAAAAAATCGTCAATTTTTGATGTGCCGCATCTCCGAAAGTATTAGAACTACCGAGCTGCCATTGGTCTCAAATTGTAGCAAATGTAGTCTACTTAAGTAAGAATAGGGTGCGTTTTTACGGGGGACGTACCGTTCAGGAGGTATAGGCCAAAACCTGAAAATAGTCAGAAAATTTCGAGGTTTTTCGAGCACCCTGAAGTTACCACAGGTCTTTCGAAAATGCAAACTTGGTTATATACTACTGGTATGTATCCTAACAACATCCCAAAACGGCAGCCGGGCGCCATTTTTTGCGATGCGATTAATTTTTTATGTCTCTGGTGACTGGCCTAATATTTCTCCTCAACTATCGATAATTATTTTTATCGATATTTAAAGATTCCGATATATCGGATATCGATATTTTCCCTACGATATATCGGTTTTTTCAAAGCCTTTGACTGTCACCAGAAATTTTTCAATTCATAATAATATTACATTACCAATCACCTGCTCAGAAAAAATAAATAAAATATAGAAACCTTACTCCATGACTAGATGTTCATGTTACCAACAATAACTATGCCGTCGTAAATTACTCAAGGATTGAAAATGAATTAATAATTATATTCCACTTCTTCCATGATCACACTGCGTACTGTGACAATATTGTTGAAGGCGGAAGGCAAATGTGAAAAAAAGCACTCACACCTGCTTACGATTATTGTGAGCAGGTGTGTGTGTGATTTTTTTTTGAGATTAGAAGAAGGAAGAAGAAGGCTTGTTGGTCGGCTTTATTCTCAGGGACCAAAGGAACCGGTTAACACCGGAGACGGGCAATATTCTGCTTTTCCTCAAGGATACTGATGATAGACTTTGGTGAATTAAATTGAAATAATAATAAAATCGTGATTTTATTATAATTATTTCAATTCAATTTCATTAGGTACCTATCGATATTTTCTATCAATATTCAACTATTGACAATGTATCTTAAAATTTCATTTAAAAAAAATTTTAGTTCTATTAGTTCTTTGCATATTTCTAATAAATTACAATTTTCTTCTTTTATATATTTTTTTAATATCTATATTATTCCAACAACTAAAAATGTATCATAAATATGCCATACCGAGCTATTTCTATAAATTTTGATGATGTGTCATAAACTACGGTTTTTATGACATTTTTTCCATTTATCAATATATCGATATTTTTGCAGCCGATATATTGGCATATCGATATGAATGCAAAAATTATATCGATATACTAAATATAGATACATTTTGCTTCGATACCCATCCCTACCATCTTATGTTTCCTCTGTTATTATGTACCCAATCAAAAACATGTTCTAGGTTTCCTTGGTTTGATCCTTGATCTAAACTGTAATAATCCGGCTAAAATATTATTATTGATTTTTAGATTACTCAAGGCTTACTGGCCAGCTGCATTTGGTCTTACCCTTGTAACGATGGTCCTTGTAAACCTGGGGCAACTTGCGTACCTCGAGGAATTAGTTCGTTCTTATGTTTATGTGATGAAACTGATTGCTCCAGGAAAGATTTTCATCATTCATATACGGTATGCCTCCCACACTCAATCTGTCAGAATGTGCTATCGTGGATGATTACTGAATGACTTATCCTTGGTTTCATTGTGCAATTCTCAGGTTTACAGCAAAACGATGCAACTAGAGTTACTCGAACTCACACCTCTCATGATATTCGAAGGTCAAAATATTCTTTTGACTTCATCCCACATTAATGTGATACTCGACTATGCAAAATATGGCATTCGTGACTCAGGCGTTTTGTTTTCGACTGTGCCAACACAGTTACCTAAGCATGGCCGTCTTGCTGTTGAAATATGGGAGAAGGCTGGATCCCTTCAGACCTTCACGCTCCTTGATCTAATTCGTGATAAGGTATTTATTGAAATCATTTCATTATATCCCCAGTTGTTTGCCAACATGACATTCGTTGAATATTGGATAATTGTTATAGGTTCGCTATGTTCATGATGGTTCTGAAAGTACTTCAGATAGCATATCATTGGACTTGGAATTATCGCCTGGACCTAATTTTATTCTACCCGGCTATCTCCAAGGTCAACACAGATTCAAAGTATACATAAACATCACAGCTGTGAATGACCCTCCATCTCTGGTCATATCATCATCCAAGACCCTTCATCTGGCAGTGGTATTTTATTTCTCTATCCATGTATTCAGTTAATTTTTTAAGGTAGTCTCTAGTTCGATATCTACTCCGATTTCCGTGCATCCATCCTGACGTCATGTAGTAGGTACTTTTTACTTGACAGTCCATATTGTAGCTTGAAGAGCAGGTTGATATCCATCCAACTAATTGGATAAATGTGAATTTAACGTGAAAGTTCATTCTAAAAACATTTCAATGAAAATGTGGCACTATCTTATATGGAGTTCATTATTCTGCCGTAATACTCGTATATAACAAAGGTATTCAGTGTCTGTAGAGTTTGCGTTTCTTCATACAAATTTTGAGCTCTGCATTCATCATCTTGAGTCTGCCCAACTGAATCCTCACTTGTATCTTCTTTGTTCAAAATCAGCTTAACTTGAAGAAGATGTATTCCTTTGAAGATTAGCTAAAAAAAACGATGTTTACTTACATGTGTCACTTGCTCATTGACTAATTAGATTGGAAGATGAAAATGCCTGTAGCTGATAGTGTTTGTTTTGATTTCGTACTCGTATATTTGCATGTTTGAGTTGAATAAATGAATTGAAGTGAAATCACATTCTTTTGTGATAAGTAGTGATTTGTGGATTTTCTGCTAAATGATTATTCATTATATATTTAGCTTACAAATTGAAATGGAAAATTTCAACCAGCCCCTCATTAATGACTTTGGCTTCCTCACTCTGAAAGCCGATAGTCTGAGTTCTACAAGATTTATTGTCATTCACACTTGCCTGAATAAATTTGGTTCCATATCAGTCTATGGTCAAATCCTTGACCCATGCATAACTCCGAAACTGTTGGACCGATCTTGATGAAATTTCCTGGGATTTTATAGGTTGGACTGTAGATGTTCTTCAATTAATTCCATTCCAATTGAAACAATAGTACGGTCTGCGCATGCTCAAACGTAAAATCCTGTAGTCAGCCATATCTTCTGCAATTGATCAGATTGATGTATGTGAGAATGGTTTAATGAGCGTCCCCTAATTAACGAATTCCATCTACTGTTATTTTATGTTTTGGTCAAGTTTTCTCCTCCACAATTGTTAGGCAAATGGACACATCAGCTCATTGATACATGATGAAGTCAGTGTTAGTAACTTGTGTACTCAAAAGTGCAGATGTCTGGATACGAACATTCATCATCATCAGGGATTGATGTGATCATCATCTGTTCAACCCCTTCACAGCCGATGTAGGATATTTTGTCCATTCTCCTCAAGTTATATTCAAAGAATTATTTTCTTCATCTCATTGTTGCATGGCGTCTTATGCAGCGTTCGAGGCATGTCGCATTTTGATTGCTCAGGTCTTATACACTGAGAGGTCTTATACAATGATCCCCCAATCATCAGTTTCTCTGGGGGAACCTTGGAAGCAAGCTGGCTCTCCAAATGCCATTTGATTCAAATGAATTTATTTGTATCACTTCAGCTGTGATGATGAATCCAATTTGTCCTGTCAGTCGACGGATTTTGTTCCCCTCAAAATTAATTTTTCCTCATCATCGTACTCTTTTATTTGTGTATACTCAATCCATTTCTCTTCCAAGTTATTACTAGTATTTTATGTTCTATTTCATTGTTTTGTGTGTAATTCTATATTTTTATTTTTTATTAACTTGTGAATTTTAGTTTTGGCATGCTTTAACCTTGCTGAAATCGTTATTGCACACATCAGAGATCTGCAAGCTTTCTGATACGTAAGTAATTATGTATTTTGCTTTCCTGTTTAAGATTGTTCTGGTTGACTCCTGCACCATTTCAATAGTTCAAGTATTCACATTGCTGCCTTTTAAATGAGGTTGCTTCATTTCAGTTTCGGCATGTTGTGATAATCCGACTCGTGACTTTGATACAAGCAAATGTCTATCACATGTTGTCTGAAAAAATTATGGATCTTTTACTTCAACAATCTGAAGTTCTTGACAACAAATAATCACTCTTACTACCTATTATAATGAACAGTTGGCTTATGGAATCCATCAATCTGAACAAATCCCGATATTAGTCATTTTAGTGACCAATTTGGTATTTGGAGTGACCACATTATTAAAATGATTTCGAGTGGAATCAATTGGCTTTTACGATTCCCCAAAAATTTTAATTCATTTTTGTGTTTGTAATTTATCAGTACTTATTATTGGTTTGTTTAGGGTTCAAGGAAGCTTCTTCCGCCATCTATCTTGAATGCATCTGATCCTGATAGTTCAAGATCCAAGTTATCATACACGGTCATCAATGATATCAAAGGGAGAATAGAGCGACTTGGGCAACCTGGCATACCATTGAAATCATTCTCTCAAGTAGATGTTGATAATCTGTCGATATTTTTCTTCAGTGATGGGCCTCCTGATGTGACTCAGAAAATATCTCTTCAGGTTTGTCTCAATTATTACTTCTTTCAAACTCATGATGTGTTGGCTGCTGTATTTGTCACTTGAAGTCTGTCTGACTTGCTAAGATTTCTTTGTAAAACTCCTGATAATATGCTGGGGAATTT
>OY986048.1:2054223-2233661 GCA_963920205.1 Stenodema calcarata
CTCGTCAAAGTGGACAGAATTTTCCTAAGGTTTCTGTTTTTTTGTTTCTAAAACTTTTTTGGGTTGAGATAATGGGTTAAATCTTATATAAGGCTCTGTCTCAAGGTTAAATGAAGCTCTGTGCAAAATTTCAAGTCAATCGGTCAACGTGGAGAGGCTCCAGTCTTGCCTGTCTGAACAAGGAGAAGAAGAGAAGAAGAAGGAGAAGAAGGAGAAGAACAATCTAAGGCCGAAAAACCGGGTTTTTGAAGTTATGAAGCTCGGCTCCCTTTAGACCTATCGATTTGAAACTTTCAGGGCTTTCTAATATACACTCAAAGAAGACCCACACCAAATTTAAAGTTGATCGGTCAAATAGGAGCCGAGATATGGATACCTCGAAAACGCGTTTCGTGACGTCCGGTAAACATACACTCGGCATCGTTCGTTTTCTCAACTTCTTTGCTTGGCGGGGCGGAACGCTACCGCGTTCCTAGATTTCAACTCTCGGGACCATCAGGTGTCGAGGGTATAGCAGTTTTTAAAACGCTATTTTTCACGTTTCTATGTTCTTCTCGTTGTTCTTGTTCATTGACGGGGCTACAGCCCACCAGACAAAACGGACACAGGTTTGTTATGCTCCTTGTGTACATTTTGTCCCCCTCCCCCATCCCCCCTATTCAGGGGGGGAAGAGCAATTTTCAGGAATTTCAAATGGTCATAACTTCTTCAAAAGTAGAGCTATTTCAAATTTTCTTTTTCAGTTTTATTCAGCTTACTGAACTTATTCATTTAAAATAAAAATGAGCTTCCTATGAAGGAAAAAAGGAGTTGTGATGGTTTTCCTATTTTCAACGATAACTGCCGGACAAATTGATCGAAATTGGTGCGGTTGGTCCTAAAATGTCCGTTAGACTGTCTAGTAGGTAATCTCAATCGATTTGGCTAACCCACAACCAAAAATTAGTGAATAAAAAATCCAACATCTACTAATTTCCGAAAACATCAAAGTTGAACGGTGGTCAGAAAAATTGTCGTAGAATGGCGCCTGTTAAATGATCGATAGGAAATTTAATGGGCTTTCGAATAAGTGTTACACACTTTGTCACTTTTCCCAACGGTTCTCAAGTTATTCGCGAATTTTTGGTCAAAAATCGTGGGTTTTTACGTTCTGCAAACTTTCTCTAATTCTCTTCCGCACCAATTATAATGATTCTTAACAACAAAAATTTGCGTAATTCAACAAATTTTCGAGAAAAAAATTGCATTTTTTTATGCAATAAATGTTTGAATTTTTTATGTTCAGAATTTTTGAACCATCATCATATTGAACCACCATCACTGTACCAATGAAAACAGATGTGATATCCCCCAAAAAAACAACTCCGTCCATGGCCCGCCAAAAAACCTGCTCAGCCGCAAAAAGGAATGATATCCATTTTGCCCATCAGCCAACCTGATCCGACCTGATCCTCCTACCCCAAACCACTAATACAAAGGTTTTCTGTTCCCTGTCTTCTTCCCACAACCCCCCTTTCATGCTGTTGGTTGTTGATTATTAGAAACACCATCAGGTGTTGATTCTGTTTATAGGAAATTCCCGTACTTTAAAAAGGTCGGTGTTATTCCAACTAACTTCATAAAATGGTACACATGCGAAAAATAGAAAAACCTTGTTGAATTTTCTAGTGCGATATGTTTGTGACGTTTTAAAATGGTACCCGATGCCGTGCAATAGTGTTGTCGGATGGAACTGATGAAACTGGGGATTTGAGATTGATCCGTGGTTGCTACCTCTGCCATAAGTGTGTGTGGTTTTGTTGACCGTCAGTAACAATGATGTTGAGGGATGTCGAGGGTCGGTCAAATGAAAATTGATTTATGTGCCAACGTTTCGAAGAATATATTTCTTCATCTTCAGGGCCTAAAAACAGTTTCATAATATTGATTACAGTTCTATTGTGAGAAAGTTGTTGTAGTTATTTAGTTATATTTAGTTACAGTAATAATTTAGTTGTAGGTAGTTTTTATAAACAATTTGGTTAAACGAATGACGTTAAAACAGATAGCTAAAGAGATAAATTGAAATGGTGTGTGGGCTGTACAATAATTTGTGACTTACAGTGGGAAGTTCTTTCCTCCAGGGCACCGGAGTTACAACTTAACAACTTAGCTTAAAGTTACCTATATATATATACGGATGAAAGTATATCCAAGAGTGGGGTAACAAAAGCCAGGACATCGTGGCGCCAAGAAACGTGTGAAAATTGAACAAACAAAGTCGTAAAAAGCAGGTACTTTAAAAAGGTCGGTGTTATTCCAACTAACTTCATAAAATGGTACACATGCGAAAAATAGAAAAACCTTGTTGAATTTTCTAGTGCGATATGTTTGTGACGTTTTAAAATGGTACCCGATGCCGTGCAATAGTGTTGTCGGATGGAACTGATGAAACTGGGGATTTGAGATTGATCCGTGGTTGCTACCTCTGCCATAAGTGTGTGTGGTTTTGTTGACCGTCAGTAACAATGATGTTGAGGGATGTCGAGGGTCGGTCAAATGAAAATTGATTTATGTGCCAACGTTTCGAAGAATATATTTCTTCATCTTCAGGGCCTAAAAACAGTTTCATAATATTGATTACAGTTCTATTGTGAGAAAGTTGTTGTAGTTATTTAGTTATATTTAGTTACAGTAATAATTTAGTTGTAGGTAGTTTTTATAAACAATTTGGTTAAACGAATGACGTTAAAACAGATAGCTAAAGAGATAAATTGAAATGGTGTGTGGGCTGTACAATAATTTGTGACTTACAGTGGGAAGTTCTTTCCTCCAGGGCACCGGAGTTACAACTTAACAACTTAGCTTAAAGTTACCTATATATATATACGGATGAAAGTATATCCAAGAGTGGGGTAACAAAAGCCAGGACATCGTGGCGCCAAGAAACGTGTGAAAATTGAACAAACAAAGTCGTAAAAAGCAGGTACTTTAAAAAGGTCGGTGTTATTCCAACTAACTTCATAAAATGGTACACATGCGAAAAATAGAAAAACCTTGTTGAATTTTCTAGTGCGATATGTTTGTGACGTTTTAAAATGGTACCCGATGCCGTGCAATAGTGTTGTCGGATGGAACTGATGAAACTGGGGATTTGAGATTGATCCGTGGTTGCTACCTCTGCCATAAGTGTGTGTGGTTTTGTTGACCGTCAGTAACAATGATGTTGAGGGATGTCGAGGGTCGGTCAAATGAAAATTGATTTATGTGCCAACGTTTCGAAGAATATATTTCTTCATCTTCAGGGCCTAAAAACAGTTTCATAATATTGATTACAGTTCTATTGTGAGAAAGTTGTTGTAGTTATTTAGTTATATTTAGTTACAGTAATAATTTAGTTGTAGGTAGTTTTTATAAACAATTTGGTTAAACGAATGACGTTAAAACAGATAGCTAAAGAGATAAATTGAAATGGTGTGTGGGCTGTACAATAATTTGTGACTTACAGTGGGAAGTTCTTTCCTCCAGGGCACCGGAGTTACAACTTAACAACTTAGCTTAAAGTTACCTATATATATATACGGATGAAAGTATATCCAAGAGTGGGGTAACAAAAGCCAGGACATCGTGGCGCCAAGAAACGTGTGAAAATTGAACAAACAAAGTCGTAAAAAGCAGGTACTTTAAAAAGGTCGGTGTTATTCCAACTAACTTCATAAAATGGTACACATGCGAAAAATAGAAAAACCTTGTTGAATTTTCTAGTGCGATATGTTTGTGACGTTTTAAAATGGTACCCGATGCCGTGCAATAGTGTTGTCGGATGGAACTGATGAAACTGGGGATTTGAGATTGATCCGTGGTTGCTACCTCTGCCATAAGTGTGTGTGGTTTTGTTGACCGTCAGTAACAATGATGTTGAGGGATGTCGAGGGTCGGTCAAATGAAAATTGATTTATGTGCCAACGTTTCGAAGAATATATTTCTTCATCTTCAGGGCCTAAAAACAGTTTCATAATATTGATTACAGTTCTATTGTGAGAAAGTTGTTGTAGTTATTTAGTTATATTTAGTTACAGTAATAATTTAGTTGTAGGTAGTTTTTATAAACAATTTGGTTAAACGAATGACGTTAAAACAGATAGCTAAAGAGATAAATTGAAATGGTGTGTGGGCTGTACAATAATTTGTGACTTACAGTGGGAAGTTCTTTCCTCCAGGGCACCGGAGTTACAACTTAACAACTTAGCTTAAAGTTACCTATATATATATACGGATGAAAGTATATCCAAGAGTGGGGTAACAAAAGCCAGGACATCGTGGCGCCAAGAAACGTGTGAAAATTGAACAAACAAAGTCGTAAAAAGCAGGTACTTTAAAAAGGTCGGTGTTATTCCAACTAACTTCATAAAATGGTACACATGCGAAAAATAGAAAAACCTTGTTGAATTTTCTAGTGCGATATGTTTGTGACGTTTTAAAATGGTACCCGATGCCGTGCAATAGTGTTGTCGGATGGAACTGATGAAACTGGGGATTTGAGATTGATCCGTGGTTGCTACCTCTGCCATAAGTGTGTGTGGTTTTGTTGACCGTCAGTAACAATGATGTTGAGGGATGTCGAGGGTCGGTCAAATGAAAATTGATTTATGTGCCAACGTTTCGAAGAATATATTTCTTCATCTTCAGGGCCTAAAAACAGTTTCATAATATTGATTACAGTTCTATTGTGAGAAAGTTGTTGTAGTTATTTAGTTATATTTAGTTACAGTAATAATTTAGTTGTAGGTAGTTTTTATAAACAATTTGGTTAAACGAATGACGTTAAAACAGATAGCTAAAGAGATAAATTGAAATGGTGTGTGGGCTGTACAATAATTTGTGACTTACAGTGGGAAGTTCTTTCCTCCAGGGCACCGGAGTTACAACTTAACAACTTAGCTTAAAGTTACCTATATATATATACGGATGAAAGTATATCCAAGAGTGGGGTAACAAAAGCCAGGACATCGTGGCGCCAAGAAACGTGTGAAAATTGAACAAACAAAGTCGTAAAAAGCAGGTACTTTAAAAAGGTCGGTGTTATTCCAACTAACTTCATAAAATGGTACACATGCGAAAAATAGAAAAACCTTGTTGAATTTTCTAGTGCGATATGTTTGTGACGTTTTAAAATGGTACCCGATGCCGTGCAATAGTGTTGTCGGATGGAACTGATGAAACTGGGGATTTGAGATTGATCCGTGGTTGCTACCTCTGCCATAAGTGTGTGTGGTTTTGTTGACCGTCAGTAACAATGATGTTGAGGGATGTCGAGGGTCGGTCAAATGAAAATTGATTTATGTGCCAACGTTTCGAAGAATATATTTCTTCATCTTCAGGGCCTAAAAACAGTTTCATAATATTGATTACAGTTCTATTGTGAGAAAGTTGTTGTAGTTATTTAGTTATATTTAGTTACAGTAATAATTTAGTTGTAGGTAGTTTTTATAAACAATTTGGTTAAACGAATGACGTTAAAACAGATAGCTAAAGAGATAAATTGAAATGGTGTGTGGGCTGTACAATAATTTGTGACTTACAGTGGGAAGTTCTTTCCTCCAGGGCACCGGAGTTACAACTTAACAACTTAGCTTAAAGTTACCTATATATATATACGGATGAAAGTATATCCAAGAGTGGGGTAACAAAAGCCAGGACATCGTGGCGCCAAGAAACGTGTGAAAATTGAACAAACAAAGTCGTAAAAAGCAGGTACTTTAAAAAGGTCGGTGTTATTCCAACTAACTTCATAAAATGGTACACATGCGAAAAATAGAAAAACCTTGTTGAATTTTCTAGTGCGATATGTTTGTGACGTTTTAAAATGGTACCCGATGCCGTGCAATAGTGTTGTCGGATGGAACTGATGAAACTGGGGATTTGAGATTGATCCGTGGTTGCTACCTCTGCCATAAGTGTGTGTGGTTTTGTTGACCGTCAGTAACAATGATGTTGAGGGATGTCGAGGGTCGGTCAAATGAAAATTGATTTATGTGCCAACGTTTCGAAGAATATATTTCTTCATCTTCAGGGCCTAAAAACAGTTTCATAATATTGATTACAGTTCTATTGTGAGAAAGTTGTTGTAGTTATTTAGTTATATTTAGTTACAGTAATAATTTAGTTGTAGGTAGTTTTTATAAACAATTTGGTTAAACGAATGACGTTAAAACAGATAGCTAAAGAGATAAATTGAAATGGTGTGTGGGCTGTACAATAATTTGTGACTTACAGTGGGAAGTTCTTTCCTCCAGGGCACCGGAGTTACAACTTAACAACTTAGCTTAAAGTTACCTATATATATATACGGATGAAAGTATATCCAAGAGTGGGGTAACAAAAGCCAGGACATCGTGGCGCCAAGAAACGTGTGAAAATTGAACAAACAAAGTCGTAAAAAGCAGGTACTTTAAAAAGGTCGGTGTTATTCCAACTAACTTCATAAAATGGTACACATGCGAAAAATAGAAAAACCTTGTTGAATTTTCTAGTGCGATATGTTTGTGACGTTTTAAAATGGTACCCGATGCCGTGCAATAGTGTTGTCGGATGGAACTGATGAAACTGGGGATTTGAGATTGATCCGTGGTTGCTACCTCTGCCATAAGTGTGTGTGGTTTTGTTGACCGTCAGTAACAATGATGTTGAGGGATGTCGAGGGTCGGTCAAATGAAAATTGATTTATGTGCCAACGTTTCGAAGAATATATTTCTTCATCTTCAGGGCCTAAAAACAGTTTCATAATATTGATTACAGTTCTATTGTGAGAAAGTTGTTGTAGTTATTTAGTTATATTTAGTTACAGTAATAATTTAGTTGTAGGTAGTTTTTATAAACAATTTGGTTAAACGAATGACGTTAAAACAGATAGCTAAAGAGATAAATTGAAATGGTGTGTGGGCTGTACAATAATTTGTGACTTACAGTGGGAAGTTCTTTCCTCCAGGGCACCGGAGTTACAACTTAACAACTTAGCTTAAAGTTACCTATATATATATACGGATGAAAGTATATCCAAGAGTGGGGTAACAAAAGCCAGGACATCGTGGCGCCAAGAAACGTGTGAAAATTGAACAAACAAAGTCGTAAAAAGCAGGTACTTTAAAAAGGTCGGTGTTATTCCAACTAACTTCATAAAATGGTACACATGCGAAAAATAGAAAAACCTTGTTGAATTTTCTAGTGCGATATGTTTGTGACGTTTTAAAATGGTACCCGATGCCGTGCAATAGTGTTGTCGGATGGAACTGATGAAACTGGGGATTTGAGATTGATCCGTGGTTGCTACCTCTGCCATAAGTGTGTGTGGTTTTGTTGACCGTCAGTAACAATGATGTTGAGGGATGTCGAGGGTCGGTCAAATGAAAATTGATTTATGTGCCAACGTTTCGAAGAATATATTTCTTCATCTTCAGGGCCTAAAAACAGTTTCATAATATTGATTACAGTTCTATTGTGAGAAAGTTGTTGTAGTTATTTAGTTATATTTAGTTACAGTAATAATTTAGTTGTAGGTAGTTTTTATAAACAATTTGGTTAAACGAATGACGTTAAAACAGATAGCTAAAGAGATAAATTGAAATGGTGTGTGGGCTGTACAATAATTTGTGACTTACAGTGGGAAGTTCTTTCCTCCAGGGCACCGGAGTTACAACTTAACAACTTAGCTTAAAGTTACCTATATATATATACGGATGAAAGTATATCCAAGAGTGGGGTAACAAAAGCCAGGACATCGTGGCGCCAAGAAACGTGTGAAAATTGAACAAACAAAGTCGTAAAAAGCAGGTACTTTAAAAAGGTCGGTGTTATTCCAACTAACTTCATAAAATGGTACACATGCGAAAAATAGAAAAACCTTGTTGAATTTTCTAGTGCGATATGTTTGTGACGTTTTAAAATGGTACCCGATGCCGTGCAATAGTGTTGTCGGATGGAACTGATGAAACTGGGGATTTGAGATTGATCCGTGGTTGCTACCTCTGCCATAAGTGTGTGTGGTTTTGTTGACCGTCAGTAACAATGATGTTGAGGGATGTCGAGGGTCGGTCAAATGAAAATTGATTTATGTGCCAACGTTTCGAAGAATATATTTCTTCATCTTCAGGGCCTAAAAACAGTTTCATAATATTGATTACAGTTCTATTGTGAGAAAGTTGTTGTAGTTATTTAGTTATATTTAGTTACAGTAATAATTTAGTTGTAGGTAGTTTTTATAAACAATTTGGTTAAACGAATGACGTTAAAACAGATAGCTAAAGAGATAAATTGAAATGGTGTGTGGGCTGTACAATAATTTGTGACTTACAGTGGGAAGTTCTTTCCTCCAGGGCACCGGAGTTACAACTTAACAACTTAGCTTAAAGTTACCTATATATATATACGGATGAAAGTATATCCAAGAGTGGGGTAACAAAAGCCAGGACATCGTGGCGCCAAGAAACGTGTGAAAATTGAACAAACAAAGTCGTAAAAAGCAGGTACTTTAAAAAGGTCGGTGTTATTCCAACTAACTTCATAAAATGGTACACATGCGAAAAATAGAAAAACCTTGTTGAATTTTCTAGTGCGATATGTTTGTGACGTTTTAAAATGGTACCCGATGCCGTGCAATAGTGTTGTCGGATGGAACTGATGAAACTGGGGATTTGAGATTGATCCGTGGTTGCTACCTCTGCCATAAGTGTGTGTGGTTTTGTTGACCGTCAGTAACAATGATGTTGAGGGATGTCGAGGGTCGGTCAAATGAAAATTGATTTATGTGCCAACGTTTCGAAGAATATATTTCTTCATCTTCAGGGCCTAAAAACAGTTTCATAATATTGATTACAGTTCTATTGTGAGAAAGTTGTTGTAGTTATTTAGTTATATTTAGTTACAGTAATAATTTAGTTGTAGGTAGTTTTTATAAACAATTTGGTTAAACGAATGACGTTAAAACAGATAGCTAAAGAGATAAATTGAAATGGTGTGTGGGCTGTACAATAATTTGTGACTTACAGTGGGAAGTTCTTTCCTCCAGGGCACCGGAGTTACAACTTAACAACTTAGCTTAAAGTTACCTATATATATATACGGATGAAAGTATATCCAAGAGTGGGGTAACAAAAGCCAGGACATCGTGGCGCCAAGAAACGTGTGAAAATTGAACAAACAAAGTCGTAAAAAGCAGGTACTTTAAAAAGGTCGGTGTTATTCCAACTAACTTCATAAAATGGTACACATGCGAAAAATAGAAAAACCTTGTTGAATTTTCTAGTGCGATATGTTTGTGACGTTTTAAAATGGTACCCGATGCCGTGCAATAGTGTTGTCGGATGGAACTGATGAAACTGGGGATTTGAGATTGATCCGTGGTTGCTACCTCTGCCATAAGTGTGTGTGGTTTTGTTGACCGTCAGTAACAATGATGTTGAGGGATGTCGAGGGTCGGTCAAATGAAAATTGATTTATGTGCCAACGTTTCGAAGAATATATTTCTTCATCTTCAGGGCCTAAAAACAGTTTCATAATATTGATTACAGTTCTATTGTGAGAAAGTTGTTGTAGTTATTTAGTTATATTTAGTTACAGTAATAATTTAGTTGTAGGTAGTTTTTATAAACAATTTGGTTAAACGAATGACGTTAAAACAGATAGCTAAAGAGATAAATTGAAATGGTGTGTGGGCTGTACAATAATTTGTGACTTACAGTGGGAAGTTCTTTCCTCCAGGGCACCGGAGTTACAACTTAACAACTTAGCTTAAAGTTACCTATATATATATACGGATGAAAGTATATCCAAGAGTGGGGTAACAAAAGCCAGGACATCGTGGCGCCAAGAAACGTGTGAAAATTGAACAAACAAAGTCGTAAAAAGCAGGTACTTTAAAAAGGTCGGTGTTATTCCAACTAACTTCATAAAATGGTACACATGCGAAAAATAGAAAAACCTTGTTGAATTTTCTAGTGCGATATGTTTGTGACGTTTTAAAATGGTACCCGATGCCGTGCAATAGTGTTGTCGGATGGAACTGATGAAACTGGGGATTTGAGATTGATCCGTGGTTGCTACCTCTGCCATAAGTGTGTGTGGTTTTGTTGACCGTCAGTAACAATGATGTTGAGGGATGTCGAGGGTCGGTCAAATGAAAATTGATTTATGTGCCAACGTTTCGAAGAATATATTTCTTCATCTTCAGGGCCTAAAAACAGTTTCATAATATTGATTACAGTTCTATTGTGAGAAAGTTGTTGTAGTTATTTAGTTATATTTAGTTACAGTAATAATTTAGTTGTAGGTAGTTTTTATAAACAATTTGGTTAAACGAATGACGTTAAAACAGATAGCTAAAGAGATAAATTGAAATGGTGTGTGGGCTGTACAATAATTTGTGACTTACAGTGGGAAGTTCTTTCCTCCAGGGCACCGGAGTTACAACTTAACAACTTAGCTTAAAGTTACCTATATATATATACGGATGAAAGTATATCCAAGAGTGGGGTAACAAAAGCCAGGACATCGTGGCGCCAAGAAACGTGTGAAAATTGAACAAACAAAGTCGTAAAAAGCAGGTACTTTAAAAAGGTCGGTGTTATTCCAACTAACTTCATAAAATGGTACACATGCGAAAAATAGAAAAACCTTGTTGAATTTTCTAGTGCGATATGTTTGTGACGTTTTAAAATGGTACCCGATGCCGTGCAATAGTGTTGTCGGATGGAACTGATGAAACTGGGGATTTGAGATTGATCCGTGGTTGCTACCTCTGCCATAAGTGTGTGTGGTTTTGTTGACCGTCAGTAACAATGATGTTGAGGGATGTCGAGGGTCGGTCAAATGAAAATTGATTTATGTGCCAACGTTTCGAAGAATATATTTCTTCATCTTCAGGGCCTAAAAACAGTTTCATAATATTGATTACAGTTCTATTGTGAGAAAGTTGTTGTAGTTATTTAGTTATATTTAGTTACAGTAATAATTTAGTTGTAGGTAGTTTTTATAAACAATTTGGTTAAACGAATGACGTTAAAACAGATAGCTAAAGAGATAAATTGAAATGGTGTGTGGGCTGTACAATAATTTGTGACTTACAGTGGGAAGTTCTTTCCTCCAGGGCACCGGAGTTACAACTTAACAACTTAGCTTAAAGTTACCTATATATATATACGGATGAAAGTATATCCAAGAGTGGGGTAACAAAAGCCAGGACATCGTGGCGCCAAGAAACGTGTGAAAATTGAACAAACAAAGTCGTAAAAAGCAGGTACTTTAAAAAGGTCGGTGTTATTCCAACTAACTTCATAAAATGGTACACATGCGAAAAATAGAAAAACCTTGTTGAATTTTCTAGTGCGATATGTTTGTGACGTTTTAAAATGGTACCCGATGCCGTGCAATAGTGTTGTCGGATGGAACTGATGAAACTGGGGATTTGAGATTGATCCGTGGTTGCTACCTCTGCCATAAGTGTGTGTGGTTTTGTTGACCGTCAGTAACAATGATGTTGAGGGATGTCGAGGGTCGGTCAAATGAAAATTGATTTATGTGCCAACGTTTCGAAGAATATATTTCTTCATCTTCAGGGCCTAAAAACAGTTTCATAATATTGATTACAGTTCTATTGTGAGAAAGTTGTTGTAGTTATTTAGTTATATTTAGTTACAGTAATAATTTAGTTGTAGGTAGTTTTTATAAACAATTTGGTTAAACGAATGACGTTAAAACAGATAGCTAAAGAGATAAATTGAAATGGTGTGTGGGCTGTACAATAATTTGTGACTTACAGTGGGAAGTTCTTTCCTCCAGGGCACCGGAGTTACAACTTAACAACTTAGCTTAAAGTTACCTATATATATATACGGATGAAAGTATATCCAAGAGTGGGGTAACAAAAGCCAGGACATCGTGGCGCCAAGAAACGTGTGAAAATTGAACAAACAAAGTCGTAAAAAGCAGGTACTTTAAAAAGGTCGGTGTTATTCCAACTAACTTCATAAAATGGTACACATGCGAAAAATAGAAAAACCTTGTTGAATTTTCTAGTGCGATATGTTTGTGACGTTTTAAAATGGTACCCGATGCCGTGCAATAGTGTTGTCGGATGGAACTGATGAAACTGGGGATTTGAGATTGATCCGTGGTTGCTACCTCTGCCATAAGTGTGTGTGGTTTTGTTGACCGTCAGTAACAATGATGTTGAGGGATGTCGAGGGTCGGTCAAATGAAAATTGATTTATGTGCCAACGTTTCGAAGAATATATTTCTTCATCTTCAGGGCCTAAAAACAGTTTCATAATATTGATTACAGTTCTATTGTGAGAAAGTTGTTGTAGTTATTTAGTTATATTTAGTTACAGTAATAATTTAGTTGTAGGTAGTTTTTATAAACAATTTGGTTAAACGAATGACGTTAAAACAGATAGCTAAAGAGATAAATTGAAATGGTGTGTGGGCTGTACAATAATTTGTGACTTACAGTGGGAAGTTCTTTCCTCCAGGGCACCGGAGTTACAACTTAACAACTTAGCTTAAAGTTACCTATATATATATACGGATGAAAGTATATCCAAGAGTGGGGTAACAAAAGCCAGGACATCGTGGCGCCAAGAAACGTGTGAAAATTGAACAAACAAAGTCGTAAAAAGCAGGTACTTTAAAAAGGTCGGTGTTATTCCAACTAACTTCATAAAATGGTACACATGCGAAAAATAGAAAAACCTTGTTGAATTTTCTAGTGCGATATGTTTGTGACGTTTTAAAATGGTACCCGATGCCGTGCAATAGTGTTGTCGGATGGAACTGATGAAACTGGGGATTTGAGATTGATCCGTGGTTGCTACCTCTGCCATAAGTGTGTGTGGTTTTGTTGACCGTCAGTAACAATGATGTTGAGGGATGTCGAGGGTCGGTCAAATGAAAATTGATTTATGTGCCAACGTTTCGAAGAATATATTTCTTCATCTTCAGGGCCTAAAAACAGTTTCATAATATTGATTACAGTTCTATTGTGAGAAAGTTGTTGTAGTTATTTAGTTATATTTAGTTACAGTAATAATTTAGTTGTAGGTAGTTTTTATAAACAATTTGGTTAAACGAATGACGTTAAAACAGATAGCTAAAGAGATAAATTGAAATGGTGTGTGGGCTGTACAATAATTTGTGACTTACAGTGGGAAGTTCTTTCCTCCAGGGCACCGGAGTTACAACTTAACAACTTAGCTTAAAGTTACCTATATATATATACGGATGAAAGTATATCCAAGAGTGGGGTAACAAAAGCCAGGACATCGTGGCGCCAAGAAACGTGTGAAAATTGAACAAACAAAGTCGTAAAAAGCAGGTACTTTAAAAAGGTCGGTGTTATTCCAACTAACTTCATAAAATGGTACACATGCGAAAAATAGAAAAACCTTGTTGAATTTTCTAGTGCGATATGTTTGTGACGTTTTAAAATGGTACCCGATGCCGTGCAATAGTGTTGTCGGATGGAACTGATGAAACTGGGGATTTGAGATTGATCCGTGGTTGCTACCTCTGCCATAAGTGTGTGTGGTTTTGTTGACCGTCAGTAACAATGATGTTGAGGGATGTCGAGGGTCGGTCAAATGAAAATTGATTTATGTGCCAACGTTTCGAAGAATATATTTCTTCATCTTCAGGGCCTAAAAACAGTTTCATAATATTGATTACAGTTCTATTGTGAGAAAGTTGTTGTAGTTATTTAGTTATATTTAGTTACAGTAATAATTTAGTTGTAGGTAGTTTTTATAAACAATTTGGTTAAACGAATGACGTTAAAACAGATAGCTAAAGAGATAAATTGAAATGGTGTGTGGGCTGTACAATAATTTGTGACTTACAGTGGGAAGTTCTTTCCTCCAGGGCACCGGAGTTACAACTTAACAACTTAGCTTAAAGTTACCTATATATATATACGGATGAAAGTATATCCAAGAGTGGGGTAACAAAAGCCAGGACATCGTGGCGCCAAGAAACGTGTGAAAATTGAACAAACAAAGTCGTAAAAAGCAGGTACTTTAAAAAGGTCGGTGTTATTCCAACTAACTTCATAAAATGGTACACATGCGAAAAATAGAAAAACCTTGTTGAATTTTCTAGTGCGATATGTTTGTGACGTTTTAAAATGGTACCCGATGCCGTGCAATAGTGTTGTCGGATGGAACTGATGAAACTGGGGATTTGAGATTGATCCGTGGTTGCTACCTCTGCCATAAGTGTGTGTGGTTTTGTTGACCGTCAGTAACAATGATGTTGAGGGATGTCGAGGGTCGGTCAAATGAAAATTGATTTATGTGCCAACGTTTCGAAGAATATATTTCTTCATCTTCAGGGCCTAAAAACAGTTTCATAATATTGATTACAGTTCTATTGTGAGAAAGTTGTTGTAGTTATTTAGTTATATTTAGTTACAGTAATAATTTAGTTGTAGGTAGTTTTTATAAACAATTTGGTTAAACGAATGACGTTAAAACAGATAGCTAAAGAGATAAATTGAAATGGTGTGTGGGCTGTACAATAATTTGTGACTTACAGTGGGAAGTTCTTTCCTCCAGGGCACCGGAGTTACAACTTAACAACTTAGCTTAAAGTTACCTATATATATATACGGATGAAAGTATATCCAAGAGTGGGGTAACAAAAGCCAGGACATCGTGGCGCCAAGAAACGTGTGAAAATTGAACAAACAAAGTCGTAAAAAGCAGGTACTTTAAAAAGGTCGGTGTTATTCCAACTAACTTCATAAAATGGTACACATGCGAAAAATAGAAAAACCTTGTTGAATTTTCTAGTGCGATATGTTTGTGACGTTTTAAAATGGTACCCGATGCCGTGCAATAGTGTTGTCGGATGGAACTGATGAAACTGGGGATTTGAGATTGATCCGTGGTTGCTACCTCTGCCATAAGTGTGTGTGGTTTTGTTGACCGTCAGTAACAATGATGTTGAGGGATGTCGAGGGTCGGTCAAATGAAAATTGATTTATGTGCCAACGTTTCGAAGAATATATTTCTTCATCTTCAGGGCCTAAAAACAGTTTCATAATATTGATTACAGTTCTATTGTGAGAAAGTTGTTGTAGTTATTTAGTTATATTTAGTTACAGTAATAATTTAGTTGTAGGTAGTTTTTATAAACAATTTGGTTAAACGAATGACGTTAAAACAGATAGCTAAAGAGATAAATTGAAATGGTGTGTGGGCTGTACAATAATTTGTGACTTACAGTGGGAAGTTCTTTCCTCCAGGGCACCGGAGTTACAACTTAACAACTTAGCTTAAAGTTACCTATATATATATACGGATGAAAGTATATCCAAGAGTGGGGTAACAAAAGCCAGGACATCGTGGCGCCAAGAAACGTGTGAAAATTGAACAAACAAAGTCGTAAAAAGCAGGTACTTTAAAAAGGTCGGTGTTATTCCAACTAACTTCATAAAATGGTACACATGCGAAAAATAGAAAAACCTTGTTGAATTTTCTAGTGCGATATGTTTGTGACGTTTTAAAATGGTACCCGATGCCGTGCAATAGTGTTGTCGGATGGAACTGATGAAACTGGGGATTTTCCGAGCTTTCGGCTTTAATAAGCCATCTTCAGGGGTAGGTAGGTATTGTTTCCTCAACCCGGTCTCTTTCGTTCAGAATAAACTACATGTCAGGTTATTTTGTTTCTCAGTAGATTGTAAATTATATTTGATTTATTTGTATTGATACTTGTAATATGGATTATATCCTATAGCAACATCGGCACTTTTTTGAACATCAAGAAGTACCTACCTACTAACAAAATTCGAAATTACTGCCTTACCGTAGACTTCTAATCCAGCATAAATACTTTCGACAGAATTGTTTAAAAAAAAAAAAAAAAATCAGTTCCAAGAGTAGGTATTCCATTCCAGGCGCTTTCTATTGTTATCCGGAATCGAGGTATGAGCAGAATCCCTTAAACATAATATCAATATCTGAAAAACGAAGGATCGAGCTGAGGTACCATTTTGAAGTTGACAAAAAATTATTCATTAAAAAAAAAAAAAAGTGAAATGGTGAAAACCACCTGTTCTAACCACTCATGCTCAACCACTCTGCAAAATGTGATACAGGAAGATTGATTCCAGGCGTCAGAAGAATACCGGCTGTTGGATGAATGATATCTCAGACGTTACCTCATTACACTTTGTAGTCTCTGGGTGTAGAAAACAATGTTTACTTGAACAAAAAACTCTGCAAATTCTTGACACAACGGTTTATTATCTTCCTTGTGCAGATCACCCTTCCGTCTATACCAGACTGTATTGCAAATCGGCACCATACCATATTCTCACCGTACACATACCATACCATACGAATTTCTTTCCTATCATACCATACTGTATTATACCAAATCATACATACAATAATATACCATACCATACTCATACCATGTCATACAAACCGAGTGAATATTGAAATGTCATCCATTTCTGACCTATATTTAAAATTTCAAGTATCTAGCTCATCATCAAAATTTAATTTGTTTAAACAAATAGGTATTATTTGAACAATTTTACAGACAAGAAACCGAGTGAATATTGCATTGTGATCCAGTTCTGACCTATTTTTAAAATTTCAAGTCAATAGCTCATCATCAAAATTTAATTAGTATTATTACAAAAAGGTATTATTTAAACAATTTTACAGATGAGAAACCGAGTGAATATTGCAATGTGGTCTATCCCCGACTCACGGTTAAAATTTCTAGACTGTAGTTTACCGGGAAGATGAAAAAAGGTAGTTTTATTCTGGGCGTCTGGGGGTTGGGTCACATAACGGTCGTTTTCGACGCGAAAGTTTAGTGTTTTTCCTAAACCTTTGCGCGGTTACTGTGAACGAACGGCTGGTCGCAAAAAAATCCAATTGGTCTTAAAAGATTCGTAATTTTTCAGGTCATTCAAAAGTGAACTAAAACTTACACGGTTCAGTTAAATATTTGGAGATATGACATTGTCGAAATTTTAAATTTCGTTTTGAACCCCTTCCCCTTGACCTAGGGTTATGAAAAGTTTCGAGGATCATTGTGGGGCTGGTCCAAACCCAGAAACCAAATTTCGTAATTTTAGCTCAACGCTAACTGGGCAAAGTGCCACGGACGGCGGACGGGGGACGGCGTACGGCGTACGGCGTACGGCGTACGGGTGACGGACGGATTTTTTTTTATTCGATTTTCTGAATCTACGTATCTTGAAACGTAAACCAACAAATTTTGAGGGGGGGTTAAAAAATTTTTTTCTTTGGGCGATTCCAATGGTTCATTATCGAAGATAATAAACCAAAAGGAACCACATCAATCCCGGGTAGTTCGTACATTCTGTTCAGTTAAGTGTTCAAACTAAATATTTTGGACTCGAGAGGGCAAATAACAACCTGCCTCCTCTCTAGATTTATTCGAGTGAATTTGTATGAAATAAAGTTGAAATGTGCGTCGTGCCCTGAGGGATCACCTCAGAGGGAGGTAAATCCGCCATAAACCGGGATAAAACTTGCCGGTACTCTGGATATTCTCGCACGTTATGTGTATACGTGTACTTTCTGTCAACTTGCAGGAGTTATCCTAAGGGTTGTCGAAGGCACAGTTTCAGTTTGCAAACGGCTTAAGAGAAGAGGGAAGTTTATGAAGTTGAATATTGAGCACATGCTTCAAAAATATTGTTCCACGGCGGAAGATGTGTGTTATACCTGCTGTAAGTTATATGCAGGTCGATTCGAAGGTGGCAGGAAGGGAATATGCGAGAGCATGTTTAGTAGTTGATTCACGACATCCGTTTCAAGATGTTACCTTCGGATATATACGGCCATCTTTTTCCACGACGCAGAGGTGTGTCCACGAGAAGAAAGCGGGCAGAGAAATGAAAAATTGGATGACTTATGTTTACCGAAACATATTATTCGAGAACCTGGCGCGCCTTTCATTTCATTTAATTTGTCGCGCCTCCGCCGAGGTTCAATTGATGATTTGAGAGAACTTGGAAGAATGAACATTGAGATTATGAAAGTTCTTGCAAAAAATGCAAAACTTCTGATTCATCACTCGTCTGATTATTACTGTCATTAATCATCCCAAAAAGCCTAGACCATTAATCGTAGGATACCTAGCAACCATATTTAAAATTAAATCGATCATAGATAAGCTCAAGTAACAAAGCCCCAGGATGGGCTAGTATTCCTAGTGACGTGCAAAAACTACCTCCTGAGCAGTGGATTTAGAATCCTGATTAACCCATTAGAAAGGTCGACTTAGCTAAGGTCTCATCAAACAAGAGGTTCTAGATGAAAATGAGGAGAAGTGGCATCCGGTCAATTATTCAATGACGCTGTTCACCTCGACATCACTCTGTGTCATGATATTCAAGAAAATCCACAAGTTTAAGATAAGAGTACCGGAGATTAGTGGTGATAGTATGCTGAACCGTGTCTTCTTAATTTCCACGAAAAACAATGAGTACAATTGTGAACATGTTTGTTACTGATGATGACCTAATAGTCGAAATCGATTTAACATTTGTACTCATTGTTTTTCGTGGGAATAGACTCTCTCATTCTTTACCTCCGTTTTTTATTATTCGGGTTCCTTGGGTATTTTCGAAAAATTTCACTACAGTTATTTGTTTCGCGTGAAATGGAGTTGAACCATGCCGATTTTGAATTTGGTGTATGTTTGTCCTTCAATCACGCAAAAATGGCTCGATGGATCGAACCCTCCTCCCGTATTTGAATGTTTCTGTACCGGGGAACGACATAGGGGGGTTCACTTCCGGATCCGATGCATAGGGGTGGAAGTTTATAGAGAAGCAGAAATATAAAAATCTTAAATTCTGCCTTCCCGTGAGACGGATGAATATTATTTTTGGTATTTAAGATTATAAGGGTTTGTAAAGGGACATGTAAGAGGTGTAATCCGTAAACCGACAGGTAAGAGTGGCAGATGGATCCATCCCGAGTTCTGCCCGTCCGGAACAGGTAACAGAGGTAAATGGACACTCCCCAAGTTCTGTCCGCCAGCGTACGGACAGCTAGTTCCTTACTGAAACTGTAACGTGAATACTAAATTTGGCCCCTAAACCAGATATTATTATCATGGATAAATAATAAAAAAAGAAACCATCAATATTATAAGTAATATTATATTATATTATAATATTGGACTAAAATTACTCAGGAAATTTACTCCTCACCACTCAAATACCGCTATAATACTCGTAAATAGGTTTTGAGGGCAATGTGAATTAATTGTATGGAGTTTTCAGCTGGTCATGAATCCCCCCACCGTTTTTATAACATCTTTGTTTTTCTAGATTCTATGTCAATAACGGAAACTAAACTGATTTTCACATGGAAAAATGAATATGAGACTTGTATTTTTTTTCAAACATTCCATGAATATTATGCGTAGGCACTGAATATCATGGGAGACACCTATGTATAATCTACGAGTATGTAATGAATAAACTACTGATACCCTATAACCACTGCTTCTCGAAACAAATCACCACTGATTCACCCCTATTTCCAGGGAACATTCAAATGTAGAATAGAATAGAATATCAATATATTGACAGAAAGAAAAACAAATCATAGATATACATGACAATGAACGGCAGAATGTTTGTTTTTTATTTTTATCTGTATGAAGGATAATGTTTTGTTTCTATTAGTATGAAGGAGTTTTGTTGTTTTTAATTTGTTTATGCTTTTGATGAATGAATAAGCTGATTATGTAACGAGTCTGATAATTTATGCCGTTGCTTGACACATCACTCGCGAGGCGGTACGGGCATTGTGCCTTTGCCACGCAATAATGTTACTTTTGTTTTTCTTGAAACTTGTGTATTATTATTTTTTCATATTGTAAAGGTGTAGCATAGATAAATAGATAAATAAATATACCTCTAACCCTCTGTTATCCATCGCCTAAAAAATCGTCATCGCCATTTGAAATTCCTAAAAATTACTATTTCTCCCCTAATTGGGGGGGGGGATGGGGGGAGGGAGACAAAATGTTCAAAAGGCACTCCCTTGGAGCATAACAAACGTGTGTGCAAAATTTCAGCTCGATCCGATTTGTTTGCTGGGTTCACCCCGTCAATGAACAACATCAAGAAGAACCCCTGACCGCGTCACCCAACCTCTCCTCAAAAACTTACCCAGAAAACCTCTTTATTTATTTATTTATTTATTTATTGATACGGCCGAAGCCATTTTACAAAGTAGGAAAATAATTCGAGATTTCACCCGTAAGAGAAACTTAAGATAAATAGTACAAAAATTGATACTGGTGCACAAAGAGAAGTAATATGTGATAAAATGACGATGAAGAAAAGGAAAAAGAACTGTCACTGATACTGATAATTAGAAAACTGACGTTTGAGGCTAAACTGAGAGATACAAAAAAAGTCTGATGACGTGGCTTGGATAAACGCATTAGCTTCTCGTGGCATGCGGTATAACGGTCGATGCAGAAGGTAGTTGTGGGCGGCAAACGGAACGTGGAACGTCACAGATGAACGGGTGCTGTAGTTTGGCACATTGATGTTGACTCTGGAGAGAAGGGACGGGGACTGGAGAACGCCATTCAATGCTCAATGCTTCAATGCTCATTCGCATGTTCATGCGCATTCATTGCTCTTGTCCTACTAACACAAATATTCAACGCAATCCTCCGAACTACTCATTTTCCCAACCGTTGGAAACATGCCAAAGTCAAAATGTTACCAAAACCGCAAAAACCAAAAAACAATCCTGCTAGCTATAGACCCATAAGCCTTCTCTCTATATTTTCCAAAATATTTGAGAGACTTATGCTGCCCAAACTCCTGCCGTTACTTGCACCGGCCCTACCGGACTTTCAATTCGGTTTTCGACGCTCTCACTCATGTCAACAACAATTACATAGAGTCGTGGAAGAAATCTTAGAAACCTACGAAAACCAGGAGGTATGCCAAGGCCTATGGCTTGACACGGAGAAGGCATTCGATCGGGTATGGCACCCTGGGCTGCTCTTCAAGTTGAAACCGCTTTTATCAGACACCTACTTTCGCATAATCCAATCATTCGTCACCAACAGGACGTTCCACGTCGAGTGCGATTATGCTCAATCCCCCAGCAGAGGAATAAAAGCTTCGGTACCCCAAGGAAGTGTGTGGGGCCCCATATTATACCTCATCTACGTGAGCGACATACCCACGTCCCCAAATACCAGTTCCGCAATGTTTGCTGATGATCATGCAGTACTCTCCCGTGACGCCTCAGGGACCGCTGCCTCAAGCAATCTACAACTCCACCTTGATCAAATTCAACACTGGGCTCGGCAGTGGCGACTCACCATAAACACCAGCAAGTCATGTACCACGACGTTTACCTTAAAAAGAAACTACGGTTTACACCCTATCATCATGAACGGAGAGCAAATACCACAGGCCCAATCGGTGCGATACCTAGGCGTTCGTCTTGAACAACGATTGACCTTCAATCACCACATAGGGGATCTTGTAAAGCGACTAAGATCCCGAATCACACAATTAAAACCACTCTTAAGTAGCACATCACCACTTACACTAAATAACAAACGACTGCTATATCTCACTATAATCCGCCCAATATGGCAGTACAGCTGTTCCGTCTGGGGCTTGGCATGCAGATCACAAATTAATCGAGTCCAGATTCAGCAAAACAGAGCACTGCGATTAATAACAAATGCCCCTTGGTACGTTCGAAACTCCGTTATCCACAAAGACCTTGACGTACCAGAAGTGGTGGACGTTGTCAAAGCAACCATGACAAATATACAAAAAATAATATCCACCCACGAATCACCAGCATTTCAACATCTCTTGTCAGCGTGGGAACGACAACAATCGAGCACAAGACGCCTAAAAAGAAAAAGAGCCATGGACATGATAGACTAAGTTCCTACTACACATTATGCTAGTCAACACGTTACTTCAAGTTTGTTACCTACTTATTAATTAAAATTGTTATACTAATTTATTTTTTAACTTATATTTACCACTGCGTTATAATATCAATATCTAATTAAGAGGGATTATCACTGGATAACCACCCTCACACATGTTACATTGTACATACTTGTACTTATATATACTCACCATTGTCAAAACTATAAAGTAACATATGTATTACTAAAAGTTAATAAAGTTAATTAAAAAAAAAAAAAAAAAAAATCAAGAAGAACACGAAAGACGTGAAAAATAGTGGTTTTAAAACTGTTATACCCCCGACACCTGATGTTCCCGAGAGCTGAAATTTGGTTTACGTCCTCACGTGCCCCTGGAGAGTTGGTGTACAAAAAAATCAACTCTCGAGACACTCAGGGGGCCTAGCTACGGGAGGGTGAAAACCCCAACTTGTTCCGTCGCGTAATCAGTGTCTCAGCCGCTTCGGTTTTCAGGGCTTCGGTTTTCTTGGCGGGCGGGACGCTCCCGCGTCCCTAGATCAAGGCTTGTGTAGGTTTTTGATACTTTTTCCGTTCGGCTTGGGTTAGGGTAAATCCATCACTACCTTTACCTGTGTAAATGTAGGAGTCATAGAGGTAACTATTTCGAGCATCAGTTAGGGCAATAATTTTTATGCCGTACTTTGCAGGTTTTTTTGGCATATACATTTTGAAACGGATCCTACCCCTAAATGGTACAAGGGTTTCATCAACACACGCAAAAGCCCCGATAGCATAATAATTATGCTAATTATGCTAGAATAATTATTATTCTGGAAGTTTTTCATCTGTGTTTGATAAATGCTGCTTATAGCACTTGCTGGATCATTTGCTTCTCGAGCTGGCCGTGTAGAACTGTCATCAAATCTAAGTCCCCTCAGTAACACATGACACGGTTTCTCAGACATTATGCACCTGAATATGGGTCGCCCTGTACATCCCTTAGAAAAGAGGGACTTCAGTGACTCTCTAGAGGATTTGAAGATACAACAGAGCACCAGAAGTCCCAGTAGAGCGTTCATCTCTAGCATGCATGCCCTCCTCTACAAGTACGCCTGCAATGAGGAGTGATAAACTTGAAGGACGGAAAAATTGTCGTTATTGTCCTTATAACGAGAATCGGATGCCGACCTACAAATGTGTGAACTGCAACACTCCAAATTGCCTGGAATGTTGAAAAAAATTGTGCAATATTTGTGTGATGGAACTATGCACATTGAAACCGAAGAATTAGACACTTTTTGGTTTATTATCTTCGATAATGAACCATTGGAATCGCCCAAAGAAAAAAAAATTTTAACCCCCCCTCAAAATTTGTTGGTTTACGTTTCAAGATACGTAGATTCGGAAAATCGAATTAAAAAAAATCCGTCCGTCCGCCGTACGCCGTCCCCCGTCCGCCGTACGCCGTCCCCCGTCCGCCGTCCGCCGTCCGCGCCACTTTGCCCAGTTAGCGTTGAGCTAAAATTACAAAATTTGGTTTCTGGGTTTGGACCAGCCCCACAATGATCCTCGAAACTTTTCATAACCCTAGGTCAAGGGGAAAGGGTTCAAAACGAAATTTAAAATTTCGACAATGTCATATCTCCAAATATTTAACTGAACCGTGTAATTTTTAGTTCACTTTTGAATAACCCGAAAAATTAAGAATCTTTTAAGACCAATTGGATTTTTGTGCGACCAGCCGTTCGTTCACAGTAACCGCGCAAAGGTTTAGGAAAAACACTAAACTTTCGCGTCGAAAACGACCGTTATGTGACCCAACCCCCAGACGCCCAGAATAAAACTACCTTTTTTCATCTTCCCGGTAAACTACAGTCTAGAAATTTTAACCGTGAGTCGGGGATAGACCACATTGCAATATTTACTCGGTTTCTCATCTGTAAAATTGTTTAAATAATACCTTTTTGTAATAATACTAATTAAATTTTGATGATGAGCTATTGACTTGAAATTTTAAAAATAGCTCAGAACTGGATCACAATGCAATGTTCACTCGGTTTCTTGTTTGTAAAATTGTTTAAATAATACCTATTTGTTTAAACAAATTAAATTTTGATGATGAGCTAGATACTTGAAATGTTAAATATAGGTCAGAAATGGATGACATTTCAATATTCACTCGGTTTGTATGACATGGTATGAGTATGGTATGGTATATTATTGTATGTATGATTTGGTATAATACAGTATGGTATGATAGGAAAGAAATTCGTATGGTATGGTATGAGTACGGTGAGAATATGGTATGGTGCCGATTTGCAATACAGTCTGGTATAGACAGAAGGGTGATCTGCACAAGGAAGATAATAAACCGTTGTGTCAAGAATTTGCAGAGTTTTTATTTTCATTTTATGAATAATTATTACTAAGTCTTATGTTTGTGATTACAAGTTAGTTTTTCAAATGGTTTTGATTTGCCTTCTCTTATTTGCTCAGATTTGCTCTCGATTTGCTCTGTTACGGAATATGTTAACATGTGTGATCCATTTTAAAGTATACAGATTCCTTCCACATAGTCCTTCTGAGGGTCAGGGGGAGATATATCCGACTATAAAAATGATTACCTTTCAAGCGGTCCCACTAACCCAAAGGAAAATCCGGGTTTGGCTCGCCACCAACAGACAATATAGTTCAAGAGTCCGGCAACCCACAGTCACCGGTGGCTTATGACCCTCCTCCGCATCTTCTTTACATCATCTATTTTACCTTCATGGGCAAAAAACACCGAACATTACGATCTCCTGCTACTCGTCACAAAGCCAATAATACAATGGTTCATCTCTGCCCTCAGATTTTTCTTCTGAAGCCTCCACTGGTTTGGGTTTGTCCTGTGATAAGAGGATTCTCTCGTGGGAACGCCCCTCGCTTAGCTCTCCAAGCCATTGACTCTCACAACGGACGGAATAAGAAACGAACAATGGATATAAAAAGTCGGTAGCCCTCTTTCCCTGAAAGGCATTTGATGATAAGTCTCCTACCAAAATTATATCAGATTGACATTCCTTCTATGGAAAACACCTTGGTCCACTTCTTCGAGCTATCAACACTTTCCAGTTTCACCTTCCTCTGCATCTCACACAGTGTTTTCCTCATAGTCAGTTAAATTTGATGGTAGTACAAGTGATATCACACTGTCACCGATTTCTCTTCCCCGCCACCACCCTCCTCAAACCATCGTCTTCTTGAAAGAAGTCCTAGTAGAGACCAAACGTTATGTCGTCTTTTGTTTTCAAACCATAATAAAGTGTACTCTCTCTTGTACTTCCCACGTAGAAGAAATATATGCCAGGTATTAAATAATAACGATTTCTTAAAATATACTTCTGTAGGTTGAAGTAAAGAACAATTTTGGTTACAAGATTTTTTTTTTTTTTTTAAATGTGGTCTTTGTGTTCAGTGATGCGCGCCTGACAGTGAAATAAAACGAATACCTCATTATTCTGTACATTCATTTGTCCAAAATATATTACTTTAGATAAAGGATGAAATGAGGATTCACTCCCACTTCTGATATAAATAGAAATGTGATTTAGATAATTCAGATGATTCTGAAGTGGATAAAATGAAATTCCCAGAACACCTTCACGCTTTTTTTTTCTCAGATTTTATTGACATTTTTGTGCTCAGTGCTATTTAGTGTGACAAATACAGCATACAGTATATTTTACACATCGTTAACGTGGTCGAACAAACAAAGATAATAACTTAGTTTTTTGACCCAGGGTAGTTCTTGAAAACTCTGCAAATTCTCGCCAGATCGGTATATTATTTTCTGATCTGCAGATCACCCTTCTGTCTAGATCACTAAATGATGGATTAATTATTATTATGAATTATTATTAAATACTAGTAATAATTATCAAGTAGTGTAATGATTATAGTTCATAATTAATAATTATTGTTACCTAGTTATAAATACTTTTCAATATTTATTACTATTTTTTATTATGTATAAGTAATAACCTAGATATCTGAAAACCCTGCGATGTTTGAATCAGCTGGGCCAGTATGAACATAGACCCGACCGGCTACCGCATGGTTCACCCTCATGTTAACAGCTTTTGATATGGTCCAGCTTCGAGCCCTCATTAGTCGTACAAAGCCGACTAATCTGCGAATAATCTTAAAACATTATAAAAATAAACTTCATCTAAATGTGAACTAAAAACCATACCGGTCCATTTGAATTTTTTGAGATATTAATTTTTCAACATTTCAAAATTCGAACCCCTTCCCATTGACCTAGGGTTATGAAAAGTTTCAAGGATGACTGTGGGGTTGGTCTGAACCCGTAAACCATATTTCGTAATTTTCACACATGTACATAGAATTTATTTTTTCGAATTTTTTAAGACCCTCTGCAGCTTTGTACGACCAGCCGTTCACAATGAGAGGTCAAAATTGGAGCAGATCAAATGTCTTCAACATGCGAGTGAATACGGTTCAGTATTCATACTGGCCCAGCTGATTAGAACAGCGCGTGATATTCAAATATCGGGTTAATTAATAAGAATTATAAATAATGATTAATAATCTTTATTAATGATAATAATTTACACCACACATAATTAATCAATGATAATTCACAATAATTTCAATAATTTACTGATCAATGCAGAATGGTGATCTGCACAAAAAAAGATGATAAATCGTTGTGTCAAGAATTTGCAAAATTTCTTGACACATTTCCAGGGCGCTTCCCATGGTTCATCGAAGACAATAAACCAAAAGGTCATGGTAGGCAAGCGGGAACCGAGATCTAGGAACGCGGTAGCGTTCCGCGCCGCCAAGCAAAGAAGTTGAGAAAACGAACGGTACCAAGTGTATGTTTACCGGACGTCACGAAACGCGTTTTCGAGGTATCCATATCTCGGCTCCTATTTGACCGATCAACTTGAAATTTGGTGTGGGTCTTCTTTGAGTGTATATTAGAAAGCCCTGAAAGTTTCAAATCGATAGGTCTAAAGGGAGCCGAGCTACATAACTTCAAAAACCCGGTTTTTGGGCCTTAGATTGTTCTTCTCCTTCTTATTCTTCTTCTCCTTGTTCAGACAGGCAAGGCTGGAGCCTTTCCACGTTGACCGATTGATTTGAAATTTTGCACAGAGCTTCATTTAACCTTGAGACAGAGCCTTATATAAAATTTAACCCATTATCTCAACCCAAAAAAGTTTTAGAAACAAAAAACCAGAAACTTTAGGAAAATTCTGTCCACTTTGACGAGTCTACAGCCTGAGTAAAAGGACCAATCGACTTGAATTTTTTTACACACCTTCTTTATAGCATGGCTCAGTGCCATTTGAACGAAATAAGCAATTATCTCAACCCAAAAAAAATTAGGGACAAAAAAACTGAAATTTAGGGTAATTTAGGCTAATTATGGCCATATCTCGGCTCCTAGTAGACCGATCAACTTGAAATTTGGTATGGATCTTTATGGTGTGGATAGAAGAAAGCCCTGAAAGTTTCAAGTCGCTAGGTCTAAAGGGAGCCGAGTTATATAACTTCAAAAACCAATTACCATGTTTTTCTACTTTTTGCAGTCGGTCAAGGCTACAGCCTCTCCACCTTCGCCGATTGACTTGAAATTTTGCACGGAGCTTCGTTTTAAGTGTAGCAAGTGCCTTTTGAAAGATTCAAGTCGATATCTTTAAAGGGAGCCGAGTTATATAACTTCAAAAATCCGGTTTTTCACCCTTACCTGTTCTTCTTCTCCTTAATCAGTTAGGCATTTCCACCTTCACGGATTGACTTGAAATTTTGCACAGAGCTTCGTTTCAACATCAGACAGTGCCTTTTGAAAGGTTTAACCCATTATCTCAACCCAAAAACTTTTAGAAACAAAAAACTGAAATTTAGGCTAATTTTGGCAACTTTGACGAGTCTACAGCCTGGGTAACCGGACCAATCGACTTGAAATTTTGCATAGACCTTCTTTATAAAATGACCCACTTCAACAACAAAAAGATGTGATATCCCCCCAAAAAACACTCCGTGTAAAAATCACCCCGCCTCGCAAATATCATTCTTCAGAGGCCGGAAAAAGTTATGATATCCACTTTCCCCGCCCGCCCTTTTCCTCATTAAGGAGCTAAGTATAATGAAAAGCTTAACCACTTCACAAGCACCGTACCCCTTTCGAAATCTCCCCTTGGCGCTATTGCGAGACGTTTTTATTACTTCCACAAGCAACTACGCAAGTTGCTTGTGGAAGTAATAAAAACGTCTCGCAATAGCGCCAAGGGGAGATTTCGAAAGGGGTACGGTGCTTGTGAAGTGGTTAAGCTTTTCATTATACTAAGCTCCTTAATGAGGAAAAGGGCGGGCGGGGAAAGTGGATATCATAACTTTTTCCGGCCTCTGAAGAATGATATTTGCGAGGCGGGGTGATTTTTACACGGAGTGTTTTTTGGGGGGATTGATTCTACGTCTAACGTCGACCACGGCAGAAGCAGCTGTTTTGGACCAGCCCATTCCCTAAGCGGACCTGTCGAAACTGACCAAAATATAACGAAAACGTAGCATATCAGCGAATGGACGACCGATGCCGCACTCATAATAGTCTGAAAGTTTTACATACAGTTGTAGGCCGTGAAAACTAGTAGATTTACGTTTCAAGATATGTAGTACTATAACCTGAAAAAATAATATACAAAATATCCGTCCTTTCTAAAAATTGATCCTAATATTGGAAATTCGTGATACAAACTGTAGGAAGTAGGGAAAGGTAAAAAAAAAAAAATCACAGTCATGCAGCATGGCTAGAAGAGCAAATTTTCGAAAAAACCAACTGGTTTAATGTAAAATGTTTTCATTTTACTTACTTACTGGTTTTATAGTAAATGTTGTCTCGATTTTGGTTTATTATCTTCTATAATGAACCATTGGAATAGACCAAAGAAAAACATTTTTTAAACCCCTTCAAAATTTGTAGAAAATTACATTTCAAGATGTGTAGATTCAGAAAATCGAATTGGAGAAAATCCGTTCGTCCGCCGTACGCGCCACTTTTTCCAGTTAGCGTTGTGCTAAAATTACGAAATTTGGTTACGGGTTCGGACCCACCCCACAATGATCTTCGAAACTTTTCATAACCCTAGGTCAGGGGGAAGGGGTTCAAAATGAATTTTGAAATGTTGAAATTTTGAGAATTTCAAAACTCGAAAAATTCAAATAGAACGGTAAGTATACTTTTACTACCCTGAAGCTGTGTACGAATTCATAATCGAAACTTTGCCCCGTTGCCACGCCTTTGGGTCTAATAATACTTGAAATCGGCAAACGGGAATCAATTATGGTGATCTAAAGCTCGGTAGATGATGTCACAAATTTTCGAAATTTCAATTTTGGAATAAATTAAGAATTTGCCCAGTTGCCATGGTGTGAAAAATCGAAGACAATTTTTTTTTATTATCGATTCATCGATTAGTTCACATTTAGATAGAGTTTATGTTTTGGAATTTTTCAAGACCATCCGCAACTTCGTACGATCCGTCGTTCGTTCACAATGAGGGTTCAAAGGTTAAGCCAATATAAACTTGTCAACTCGATCGTGAATCATACTGTTGAAATGTTTATACTAAGGAACAGCGGTTTGGAACATCACATGGTTTTGGTGATGTAGATTTTTTTTTGTTCTGAGGTACTTTTCGTGCTACGGAATGAAGGTACCTAATTTCGAATGATTATTGGTAGGTACGTCTTGTATAGAAAACGTCGCGACGTAGGTAAGTGGAATTAAAAACACAAATCGGTATATTTGTAATCAATTCATAATCTTTATCATTTAGTCTCTGCACAATGAAGATAATAGATGGGTTTACCAAGAATTAGCAGAGTTTTTGCCTTGTAACACCTCAGTTTATAGATTATTTAACGCTGCATACGATGGTGAAGTCAGAATTGCGATATCAGGTTAGAGCAGATGAACCGTGAAGAACATCGCAAGTAACAACCCCGTTTCTTCATCTTCAAAGTGCTCCAGTTGGAGAACGGAACAAGATATCGCAATTCTGACCTCACCATCGCATTCAGCTTAAAAAATGTTTGAATTTATGGGTATATGTTTTTGCTCACGCTTTACAGTCAACATGTGATTTTTTGTGACACGAAATGATTGATTTTTGACTTTTTTTTAACTTTTCGCAGGGGCCGCTTGAAGTCAGATTTACCGTGTCGGTATCTAACAACCTAATGAGCCAATTTAAACTAAATACGTGACATAGGCTTATTGCATATTAGTTCACCACTGACTCGCATACTGCTCTCCGAGTATGACGAACTATTCAAGGAACTATTCCGTCTATTTGAACTATTTCGCAGCCCCTTTCCAGCTGGTTTTTATCCAAGTTGGTTTTATGATAGGCGGGGTAGTACGAGCGAATGCAGATTCTATTTATGCTTTTCAAGGAGTTAATACTAACCGTTTGTTCAATATATCAACCCTTACGATCGCTCTTTTCTATATGTCTTTTACTAATTTCATTTCCATTTCTCTCTAATCTGCATCGAGGATCAAATCCGATATATATGTATATTTTAGTTTGTTAAGTAGATTTTATGTAATAGTATCGTAAAATGTTAATAGTTACGAGTATTTAGTTACAAAGCACTCCATCAATCTAAAATCAATCAACAAATCAATTAGAAACAAATCAATTAGAACTGCGGGCAGTTTGGAGTATCCCCAAGAGCCTGTCTCTAGAAACCTTAAGATTCCACCCCACCCCGAGAGCATCTCCCCTGTGTACGGAAAACGTAGTTAGTAAAATATGGAAATGATATTTAGCAATTTATTAACGAAATTTGTCAACTAAGGTTACGGGTTCAAACATTAATTTCGTCCACTTGATCTATATGTCCAACTAATCTATATGGTACTAATCAGTTGATTAGGGGATGTTTTTATTCCGCAACCCCGTCCACTTGATCTATATGTCCAACTAATCTATATAGTACTAATCAGTTGTTTGGGGGATGTTTTTATTCCGCAACCCCGTCCACTTGATCTACATGTCCAACTAATCTATATGGTACTAATCAGTTGATTAGGGGATGTTTTTATCCCGCAACCCCGTCCACTTGATCTATATGTCCAACTAATCTATATGGTACTAATCAATTGGTTAGGGGATGTTTTTATTCCGCAACCCCGTCCACTTGATCTATATGTCCAACTAATCTATATGGTACTAATCAGTTGATTAGGGGAGGTTTTTATTCCGCAACCCTCAACATGGGAGGTAAACAAACAAGGAGGTGCGGAATCATAAGGCTCGGGTTCACCTGGCCACTGATAGACCGGGCGGAGTCTTAAGGTTACTCTAAGCCGATGGGATTAGTGAGGTGCTCAAATCCGTCGAGCTAATGACAACACGGGGTGGAATCCCATAATAAGTAAGGAATATAAATACAGGATGGGAGAGGGGTCCTTTGGATCACATTCAGTACACGTTTACAGGCAGTTTACATGTGCAGTTACTTACCCTGCCACCATTCCCTCAACAGATCTGCAAATTTAACGAGTGTTATTAGTATCCATATTATATCGCTGGGGAAAAAGAGGAACAATCAATTGTTGAAATCATGTTTCATACCTGATAACATAAGCATAAATATACTACTGACTATTCACAAAACAGAAATAGATGGGATCCAATACAGTAATCCGGATAAGCTGAACGTACTATCATGTTTTTCTGCACACCCCATTCCACGATGCTTCTCACTCTACGTGATTAAACAATGAACCAACGATACGGTAACGATCGGAGATTAGGCCATAAGTGATGGCCCGAAATATGTGAGGGGTGTGCTAATCACTGGAAGGCCGGATTATACAGCGGAACGAAGGGCCTCAAACGGGCGGGCGTGGCCATTATCAGTTTGTGTAAAATGAAGCTTAGTCGAGGGAATCACCTCTTTTCCTCGCGAAAAGGCCACTTGTTCCCATCTCAAGGCTGCAGCGGTTCTTCTCCCATGAATTATACAGTCGCAACTGGCTCGCGAGCCATAGAACTTGGTGACATCTGTTCAATCAAATGCGAAAAATTACCTCGCACTTGATTTTCAAATAGGGCAACCATACGATACGTTTTCTTTCGTACACCTAAGTGGATGAATAAAACACAAGATCGATGTCATCGAGCGTAATTTGTAGAAATTCAACGACCAAACCATCATCAATAATTGTTTACCACTCTAAATTCGGACCAATCTAAATTCAGACGGAATGATACATTTCAAATCACGAATTCCCAATCATAGGTCCAATCATGATTATAAGAACGATGATCTATACAAAAAACAATTTAACTGTTTTTTTTTTATTATTTTTATTGCAATCAGTTTTTGATTTGTCTGTCTCTTTCGATGGTCGTGATATCAATGAAGCTGAACGGCTCGAACGAATCAGATGAACTTCACGAATATGTTGAGGGCACTCAAACAGTGAAAGTGTGACCATTGGATATTACCGCTTTAGGGAGGTGTGTTATCGACCATGGGCGGGAGGAATGACTGAAGGGTGATTGCTGCCCCGTGTGTGCATGGTTTCACCTTTCCGCCTGATTTGTTTAAGGGTCAATTTTTGCCATTGGTTCCCCACTTCATTCAAGCCTTCTACTTCGGTGAACCAGCATCTCTTTAGTTTTGTGTCTTTTCTATTTCTTTAAATCTTTAAGCAAATATTCGGAGCTATGGTTATCGGCCCAACATTTTTATAACTTTATCAACTCTATAACTCTCGATAGAGTTGAGGTAAAAAGTTTAAATTCGGCCAAAAAATCTGTCTTGGCAATCGAAAAGCAGGGAGCAAGTGACACCTCATTTCAATGATTTTTTCACGCTAAACACAATCCCGTTCCAAAATTGGAGCACTTTGAAGATGAAGAAACGTGGTTGTTACTTTAAATGTTCTTCTCGGTTCATCTGCTCTAATCTGATAACGGGATGAGACATCGCAATTATAACTTAAACTTCATGTTCAGCGATGAAAAATCTATAAACTGAGGTGTTACTCGGCAATATAGGAGACACAATGGTTACTGGTTACTAGTTGTAAAAACAGTAAAATGGAGGCATTTTACAGACAACCTGTTATTCCTTCGAAAACTTGCTTTTATAGTCATGCTGCATGACTGTGGATTTTTTAATATGCATTCATGAACAGGAATTATATTATAAATAATTACAAAACCTTATTTGTTCTTAATTCAAAATTTAATGTAATTCATGTCTGCACTATGTACTGTACCTTGTACCCAGCAGAATAAAGGCTTTATTATTATTATTATTAATGCTACTCCCCATTCTAAGCCTAGCATCTGTGATGTAGGGAGGAGTTGTATCTACAAATTACCATTAAAGGTACATAAATATTATGTTATACAAATAAATCCATTGCATTTCAGCACCAAATACATACAAACAATTATGTAGATGATATCAAAATGTATTATTGGAGCATTGTATTATTGTATTGTATTATTGTTAGCAATGAAACGTTCTCCGAAAGGGCTGCTGTAGCTAAGTTCAACTACCAATGCTATGGATATGGATAGGATAGCTAATATCGTTGCAAGAGTACCTAAAAAACGAAGCAACCGTCTTTTAGCAAGGCACCCGCAGAACTTAACACCAATGTGAAGATTGTTAGCTGTAGAATGCTGTCATGCGATAAATACATTAGCATTACAGCCAATTTTATTAGCCAAACCTGCTTATGATATTATTCGTGTAGCTACAACAATTAGCACTGTGACGGGTCCTAATTCGAAGGCCCGAGCCCTATCAGCCCTTGCATGGCTCCTAATTTGGCAGCAAAGTATAAGTAAAGATATCAAAAAAAGAGCGAGGTGGATAACAATGAACCACAGAAAATAAGTTTCATGAAGGGACCGTTGGGGCTCGAAGCGTGGTGTTTAGGCAGGTTGCACCAGAGTAAATAAATGACGAAACTTAGCATGAGGTGCAAAATTATTCTAGCTAACTTTTTTAGAACTCTTAGCACAGAGGTTTTGATTGTGGATGCTAAGATTTAGCTACAAATCCATACAATTTAGGGTTCCTGCTACATCCGTGCTAAGGAGAATTAGCAAAATCAGCTACTTTATTTTTCTCCGGATGATTATTGTGATTTTATGCACCGAACACTGGAACGAAAACATAATTGTCTGAACTCCAAAGCTGGTGGGTATAATATACCCATTGATATTGATCATATTTTCTTCAATAACATTTTAACCGTAAGTTTTTGGGCCACGAAAAGATAATCCACGAGACCCAAACTACTTCCTCCCCATCCAGAGATTCCAATGGTCTCACCAATATCAATTTAGAAGACAAACTTGTTGAACAAGCTCTAAACATCGATGGAAACATTTAAAATGAGTCAATAAACACGCAAGATGTGAAAGAGAATGGCAATTCTCTTTGCAAAGCATCTGGAGGACTACTGTAAACCTTTCATAAAGAGATTGAGGGCCGGATTAATAGACTGGTCTCAAGTGTGAGAGTCACTCACACTCGTGGAAGTGGCCGGGGCCCCCAAGTAAGGATCCCACTGGAGATTGGAATTAATAGTCTGAGTGGGACCCGCACTTTGCTGAGTAAGTACAGGTGTCACTTGGGGGAGTTGGGGTCCGACTTGTGTAGGATCCATGCAGATTTCTTCCAGGGAGGTTACAATCTACCAGGTTATCGCGTGTTGTTAACCATATTTTACGAGTTTGTTTTCGCGGAGTTCTATCAAATTACATAATATTACTATACTAATTACCTACATTCTATGTAATTTGATAGCTTTTTAGTTTGTGAGTTAGGTATGTGACGTTGTTTTGGTGTTGGACGTTTTCGCTCTTCAACACAATAGTGGAAACAGTCTTCAAAATAAACCTAAGCGAACGAACGGTGTTTTCCGTTGTAGATTCTGAAAATTTGTTGTGTTAATTGTGTTTTCCCACTTTATTCTTCGTTTGAAAAGGTATTCATAGAAGAAAGGATTATTAGATACTCGTAAATGGGAAAAATGAAGTGAACGGCTGAGCATTTTTTGATTGCTTACGTTTTACTATCTTACATTACTATTTTATTTTGGTTGTTCCTAATAAATTCCTCAAACAAAAGTGTTGTCCTTTTACAATTTATTTTGTCTACCTACCCTTCGGCGTGGCCGCTCAACAAAGATAATATTATAATAGCACAATGTCATATCACAAAGATAATATTATAATAGCACATACTTAATATGTGCTATTATTATGATAATATGACATAATATTATTATCACATATTATTATATCTCCATTTTTACCATTTTTACGTACCTACATTAACGTTATCCGACATTTTACCTGGCAAGTGTAGTAGAAGAAAAATTACGGTAAGAGGAAAATAGTGGAGGGTGTAAGACTCCAAAATACGAGTAAGCAATCTAGGGTAGTTATGTCAAGGATGATTTACGTCATGAAATTACAAAAAAAAAGCGTTTTATCAAGTACAAAAAAATTATTGAAACATACAGAAGAGTTTAATTAATGTGTTTTTAGGCACATCATACAAGCAAGAGCTTATTTTCAGGTCGATGTGAGCAAGGTTGTAGTTTTCTCTTATTCCTCACTGGGCTCAAAATGTAACTCCTTTGCCAAGATAGCCAATATCCCCCATGTGATGATTGGATGCACCAGAGGAACCAGTACCTGCAATATAAGTAAATGATAAGTATAAATAGAGAAGTGAAGCCTGTATTTAACTGAATTAATTTAGAATATTGGCCATTTCGATGAAATTGGCAAACAACTAGCGAAAACGACGAGTTGACAATGCTTGGACAACAGTTTCTTTTAAAATCGGCGTTACTGGCCATCTACAGAGTATTTTCCTGGTCTAGCACATATTTATTTCAAATAAACATCATAATAATTTTAAAAAAAAACAGGCCTCATCGAATCGAGTCAGCTCAACCTAACCTTAAAAGTTGCGTATAACTTATCTTTTCAGAATCCTGACGATCAAATTAATCGTGAAACTCCATTGCAGCAAGTAAAATAACGATTTATTTGAATTCGAGATCAATTTGAGGGCACATTGTTTTGTTAGCGATGAAAACGCGTTATAGAAACGATCGAACTGATAAGCCGATACTCAAGGTACCTATCGAGGTTACTTGGGATAAATCCCAAGTTTGGCTGGTTCAAGTACGGGTCCCACTCGGAATTTCGTCTATTAATACGGGCTGATTGATTGATTGATTGATTGACTCGTTTATTCACAATCTGTACAAATTTTAGGGCTATATAGCCCTCTCTTCCACACTGCACAGAAAGGGACAAAACCAATCGATTTGTCTGCAATCGATGAGCATTGTGTACCTCTCATGAAAAAGTAAGGGACATTACTGGATGTGCTCTATATACTACGGTTGAAGAGCTTCGATCAATTGTAGCACCACTAACTCGTTTGTAGAATCACCAACTCGCTGTTAGTATTTATAATTGTAGTATGTACGCACAAGATAATCAAATGTACGAAAATATACGAGCAGCGAGAACCTGATTTACAGCAACTCACAACTGCACAACTCAACAACGTCTTGTTCGGCCATTTGTTAAACATATCCGCCACGCTTCCGCGGGCTTGTCGGTACACTCGTCGTTAAGCCTCACATGAGTACAATGCATAAGTGTAATCGTAACTGAGGTACAATAATATGTGTTATTGATGTGAGACTCCACATTCCACTATATACTATGGTTTATTATTAAAATGAGAATTTTTAGAATGTAAATGAATTTTTAGCTGGTTATGAAACGAATGGAGATAACAATATGATTAAGTATTCCTAACAATCGTCCAGCGGTATCCACAGGATTACATGCATTATTCAACAATACTTCCTTACGCTAATGCTGGACCACCCTATGTACAACTTAATAATCTAACCGTAGAAGCTGAGAGGGACATGGAAAGTGTGAGGTGAACTCACCCTCATTTTCAAGAGAAGTATGTGTAATTAGAGGACAGAATCCTCAGCTCCAGCTTTCAAACCGCAATCCTATAATATTCGTGGTTGCTTTTAGGTGATTAGTCAACTTACGAACAGGATGTGGTCTTTTGTTTATCAGATTCCACCGCGATAGGCGGGTAGTTTGTGCGGTAACCTAATTGCTCTTAGGATGGCTAAATACAAACCTGTTACATTGGGTGCGTTAAATTCACACGTTTGAGTCGGGTTAGTACGGATGTAAACAGATGTATTGCGGTAGTTTACTGACATTACACTCGCTGTACCTAAAGAAAAGCTCCAGTCATGCAGTATGATCTGGTGAGCAAATATTTGAAGTAATTAAGTGAAGTAGGTGAACCAAGACAATTAGGTAGTGAAAGAATCAAAGGTCATTTTAATCATAAATATGAGGAACCATCTTCATAGCAGAGGATAGAACTACGTAAGTAACAAATCATCCATACTATAATATATTATAATATTATAATAAAATCCTGTCTATCTGTCTGTTTGTCTGTTTGTCTCATCATCAATTGAGAACGGCTGAACGTAGAAAGTTGCGGCTGGTACCATTTGACGCAGAATTTATCTGGTAAGGTTTATGAAAAATCCGCGTTTAAATCCGTCCATCCGTTGAAACGCTATGAATGAAATACTTCCAAAAAACGTGTTATGAGGACGCTTATGCTTATAACTTTTGAACGGTTGAATGTAAATCCGATTGTAAGTAGTCTCTGGATTCAGCTCGACGAGTATTTTCAAGTGGTACATCAATCAGGATGTTAGTGGGAGGGGGCGGGGGGCAGGTTGTGAGAGGGGGGGGTCTACAGGCATTCAAAACTACTTGACCAGTTGGAGTGCAACTTTGGGAATTTGTTGTGTGAACATTGAGGAATGTTTCTAAACAGGTAGTGTCTTCCGGCAGTGAATTGAGGATGATCTGAAACGAATTTTGGTATACAATTTCTTCCAAAATTTGAGTTTTAAACATTTTGGACCGAGAACAATGGCTTCCTTTTCTTGGACAATTCGCTAATTGAAATAATTTAATGCGATTTATAGGGATTAGTGATTGAGAAAAACTTTAAGACCGATAACGATCATGTTGCAATAACATTATTGTTTTGTAGGGTCACGAGAAAAATATTACAAGTCCTTGAAATTTGTTAGTTGGTTTGAAGATCGAGTACGACTTCTTTTCTCTCTTTCGTCCATTGTTACTAATTTCTCTCCAGCCCTTCATCGCTTAGATCTGGGACCCATTCAGTTGTTGAGATAGTGCAGCACAACTACATAATTTATTATTTTTGATTTAGGTCACCGTAATGAGGTAAAGAATTGTATGTTCGATTAGATAGCCAGTTACGAGTGAGGCTTAGTCAGTAACAAGGTCAGATATAGTCTCGTCAATTTTCCAACTTAAGTCCTTTCCTATCCATTCTATATAATTAGTGGGTTGTTACTTGTGCCCACCAACTTCGGATATAATTTATATAAAACATTACCTAGCTGCAAATACCCACAATTACCCTCGTAGACATGAGAAGTATCTAGGAACATGAAACTCGGTAAACATTGTCTGTCTCTTGCATTCAACTAGCCTTTGGGAATGATCATAACATCTACCAAAGCTGAGATTTCTTAACCATGTTCAGATATCCTTAGATCCTTTTCAACCTCGCGGACAGAGTTATGATTTATCGAACTCATACCCCTCCTCGCCTCAAACTTAAAATTAGTTTGAAGATTGCTTCCATGGCAACACTGGATCCTTCCATCAGGATCCAGGAGCTTATCGAAGCTAAGCCAGGTTGGCGGGAAGGAGAAACTGGATAATCTTCCTGATAGGCCTTTCTTCCCAATATCTCTCACAAAAACTTGTGTGTTTGATTTATTTACAATGGAACTTCTCTTAACGCACACTTCTTTATAACAGACAATTTCCTGGAAATTCCTCGACGGAAGTGACCAAGGATATTGAGGGCACTGGTTTTTCTCGTGAAAAATATGATTTCTCCGTCTGAGTAATTCCTGCCCAAAAAGTTCATCGGAGGTTTTTGTGTTGAAGGGCTTGTGTCAGGGTAAAAAACTTCCGATTATGCAGATTGTGGCCAAACCGTTTTTGTTTTTCGTTTTGAAAACAAAATATAATAACTAAATATAATGTTGAGAAACCGTGGCATACATACGAATGATTTGTTTTTATTTCTACTCTTCCCAGCGTAGTTGTTTCCAACATTCTCTGTAGTGGACACTTTTCTAAAACGACAAACGTATTGTTTTCGAAATTTACGGGAAGAGCACAGCCAAAAGTAAGCAAAGTAAGCCAAAATCACGCCTTCGCGTAATCGTTTGCAATTATATAATGTAAACAAAATTGGTTGCCTAATATTTTGACAGCTGGAAGAAAAAGTAATTAGAGAATATAATTCTGCGTGGATGGACTTCAAGACAGAAGGGGACACGTAACTATTTAGGCACACTGTTACATGTAGGCAGTGCTAGTGTTCCGTTTGCATGAGATACAATAGTTTACAGGATTGTGCATTGACGCAGACGCTGCAATTATTCTGATTGTGATGAAATCCGTATGTAGGTAACTATCAAGTGAATCTCAGAGAATTTCTTCGAATTAGATCCAATTGTTTTGGAATTACGGTTGGGAAGCGGGTTCGACCATAGACAGAGGGACAGGCTATGAATGAGGTGAAAATTTCGGTTTCGAACCAAAGTTTTGCTGACTCATTTTGTGCTTACAGAGTTTGAATAGTGATGACTCTGTATAATATATATGACTCCTTACTCTATACATATAAGTTCGTTATAAAACAATCTCTAACCGAACCTGTGGGAGAGAAACGGGCATTACATGCAATGCCCATACCGTAATTTCAGACCTTTAGTTTGGCGCAGATCTATCAAGGATGCCTTATCGCTATGATCTTTACAAATATTGGTGATCCAGCATCCTACAAATAACGGAAATGTATGTATTACCAACAATTTCTCTCCAGTAATGATATTCTAACTTTTCAGCTCTGTGGAGCTGTAAGGGTTGCTTTTGTGCTGTTTTTAGTTCTGTCCACTTATTGGCCAAGGCTGAAGGTGTCCAAGATACTCTTCCCAAGATGTCTTTCCGTCATAATTCATCAAGGAACTCTCATGGGAGACTGTGGGGTTGGCGTTTGCATTGGGATGATATCCCTAAGGCGTCTATTCTCGTCTTCCATTTTTTTTTTTAATTTTTTTTTTTTTATTGGCATTAACACATGTTTTACAGCCACATTATATCAGCTTACAATATATACCTAATAATATTATTATTATGTACTATAATCATTATATTCATTCGTATCTATACATATCTATTTATTTTAATGAAATTAATTCAGCTTCTCAAACATATACATTAATTTCTTCAATATATTCATAATATGAATCTTGCGATGACGTGTCCTTTGTTTTATACAGAGAGAGACAAACTGTTGAACACAATCACACCAGAAGTGAACCTCCCATGAACTACACAACAAATGTTATTCGTAGGTTGTGTAGTTCATGGGGGGTTCACTTCTGGTGTGATTGTGTTCAACAGTTTGTATACTATAAAGCCATATAATGTTATATAATATATGACTTTATATACTCTAATGTTATTCGTAGGTACTAAGGATGTGTAGTTAATGGGGGGGGGGGGTCCACATCTGGTGTGATTGTGTTCAACAGTTTGTCTCTCTCTGTATAAAACAAAGGACACGTCATCACAAGATGTTCTAAAGAGCCATCAGGGTCACCGCATCTACTGCACTGAGGGTCTTCTTGGCGGCCGAATCTATGTAGGTATGCGTCGCAGACTCCATGATTTGTCCTCATCCTGCTTATGACTCGGCAGACTGGTTTGGTTATTGAACTTTTAAAAAACCAGGACCGAGATGGCACCGTCTGCTGTATGGTTTTATAAAACATTCCTTTATCAACAGATCTATAAATGTGTTGCCACTCTTTTTTAATTATTCGTTTTATGATACTGTAGAAGTCACTTGAAGGAATGTCTTCTTCCAATTGAGTGATTCGATCGGAATAGTCCGCGAGTCATTGATGCAGTACATCCAACGATTGGTTCATTGCTGATATTGTTGGTTCCGGTGGCAAAGAAATCGTTGGAACAACCTGTCGAGGCTCTTGGCAGATTTCGTCTTGCGGACATGAGGATTGTAACGTAGTAACCTCTGGATCTCCCTCTGGACGATACGCCTAAAAATTCTGATCCGAAAGCCATCACAGACCTCAAATAGCCACCGGAAACTACAGAATTCAATGAATTTCAAAAACGCATAGTAAAAAACAGATTTCGACCCGATGATAAAGGTCCGTTCTTCATTTTTGTTGAGAGTTTGAAGGATAAAATTGGAAGAACTCACCTAATGTCCCTTGGCCGTTGGCTGTTCCAAAGCAACGTCATAAATAAAAAACATCTCCCCGCGAGGCAAACGCGTATGGACCTATTGCTCTAGCTTCATGCCTATTAAAAACATTAGAACGTATGGTTAAGACTAGGTTACTGTGGTGGGTTGAGTCGGATCACATTCTGCCTAAAAGTCAGTTCGGGTTCCGAACAACTCGCTCGACTACCGATGCGCTAACTACGCTAGTGACATACATTTATCGGGGTCTGACAGGAAACGAAACCACCCTGGCTCTATTCCTCGATGTTTTGTTTGCATTTGACAATGTGGAATTGCATATTCTGAGCGCAAAGTTGGGAGCAATTGGTCTGCCAGAACCTGCAGTGAGAAGCACTATCCAACTCATACAGGAAAGGAGCGGGGGACGACTTCTGGGACCGCGGGTGTCTTGGAGGGGGCTCCCCCAAGGGGCAATTTTGAGTACAGTACTCTACATCCTTTATGTTGCCGATTTGGAAAACATCCTACCTGACCGAAAACCGTTGGCCTAATAGCCTAATAATGTACACCGACGGCTCGGTCCATCAAGATGGGGTGGGTTGTGCATTTGTCGTTCCCTCAAACACCGTCATCCAGCGTTTCCGACTGTGGAATCACGCCTCCATCTACGCTGCAGAGACGTCGATGGGATACTGAAGGCCCTTCAATTCATCCAAAATGAACAATCGAGGCTTCGATCGACTAGTATAGTTATTATGACTGATTCTAAAAGTGTCACCACCAAATTTGCAAACCTGTCCATCTCATCCGAATTATCGCATAATGAAGCTACCTCACTCCAGATCCTATATCAGCTGAAGCTAGTGTCCAGTATCCGTGTGAAATTTTGTTGGTTTCGAAGCCATCGTGGTGTCGCCGGCAATGAGGCGGCGGATAGAGAGGCCAATTATGCCGCTTCACTTCACCAAACACAACCCAAGCCAGACTTCTTACACACTGACTTGAAAAGACATCTGGCAAAAGGAGGAATGAGGAGGAATGAGTTTATGGCATACCATTCAGGGAACAGGTACAAGTCATTGTTCCCAATGACCAATACAAAACCTTGGTTCAAGGATACTGACAATTATGTGCACAGAACATTTTGAGCAGAACATTTTGGCTATCATGAGACTAAGGAGTGGACATTGCTGTGTGAATGCCCATCTCCACAGAATAACTGTAATCCAATCTCCATAGTGCAGATTCTGTGGAGCGGAAGTGGAAACTGTCCAGCATATCCTTTTGGAATGCATCAACACTCAATAGCCAGAGAAGAACTACTGAGAGAAGTTTTGAAACGAGTAGAAACACCTTTTAACCTCGATACTGTGCTAGCATCTTCAAACATCGAAGTGTATCAACTGTTATTTGAATTTCTGAAACCTATTAATGTTAATTTGTGATATGAGTTCATATGTTTTTATTTTTACTCCCTAGCTTCAAATATTAGGTATGTTTACTAAGTAAGTGATTTTTATTTTCTAAACTTTTTACGGCTGTATTTTTTTTTTAAAAGCCAATAAAATGGAAAAAGAACCTAACCGGCTCCATTTAGGCCTAGCCACTTGAAACTTTCAGGGCTATATATTATCTACATCAAATAGATCCCCAACAAATTTCAAGTTGATCAGTCAAAAAGGAGCCGAGATATGGATACATAAAAAACGCTTTTTTTGACGCCCCATAAATATACACTACTTACTGTTTGGTTCTCAAATTGTTCGCTCTGCGGGGTGGAACGCTACCGCGTTCCCAGATTGATATAGATTCGAGATCACGATCCATGATAAGAAAAACAAGAGTATTTAAAAAAATCGTCTATTTCCACTGAAATATGAGTACACTGTTAACTATTTCGTCGCTAGTGATTTAGTTCGTTCACGAACCATCCCCAATCCGATGCGTTTTACCTGTACGCATCGGGATGAGAAAGTCGATCAGTAGGTTGAGAATTTTTGTTTGTTTGCTCAATTAGGTCATTGACTGGATTTGGGGCCCACTCCACATTTCAATTTTTTTTTTTTTTTTTTAGTTTGGCAAAAAAATGCAAAACTTGGCACAAACGTGGCATTTTCCGGCAGAATCGGCAGAGTATGTCATTTTACAAAAAAGTCGGCAGAATATGGCATTTTACAAAAAGTCGGCAGAATATGGCATTTTACAAAAAATCAGGAGAATATGGCATTTTACAAAAAAAAATCGGCAGAATATGGCATTTCTGTATGGCGCCATGGCAATATAGCATTGGAAGGGCTTTGCTAATAAGTCATCCATTAGAAGAGGCTTGAGGATTTTAGTCTTTCGATTCTGAAATAAAATGAAATATAAGTATATTCCTTTCAAATATCATAAGGCAGATAAAGTGCCAGGGACGGAATGTACCTAAATAAAAAAAAATTAAAAAAACAACGACGAGGAAAGAAGTCCCGCCCTTTCAATCTTTGCCGGAGTAAGATTCTGTGGAGCGTGTAGCAGTGGCACAGCCCAGTTATAAATTCCCTTTGAACAGCGCAGATTTGATCGCTTGATTCCGGAGACACTCTGCTTTCTGTCCTACGATTACAACCTTCTCATCACTGAGACCTGCCTCAGTGGAATGCCTAATGGAATGATGAAACTTTTCATAGCTGAGGGATGACAAAATCGGAGCAAACTTTGATGAACTACATTAGTTTGCCCTCATGAACTTTGCCCTCACCCAATGTACATTTATAAAAATGTTTCATAAATGTTCGGAACCATGATCGAAACCAATTAACTACTGACTGCGATTGTGACCTTTAGGAGGCGCATGATTGACTGCTGATTGACAGATTGCACCTATATACATAGGTGCAATCCTCCACCCACGATAGGTCGTCGCTTTTCCAATATGATTGTTATAAATAATCTCAATTCTACCGGATTCTATCGCCATTACAGTGATCATATTCAAATCAGAAACGTTGATAATGAGTTTTTATTGATACCGTACGGTATTTTGATAATAAACGAAATGAAATAAGTTTTAAAAGTTCTGGAGTTGGTTTAGACTGGGATTGATTTGTCTGAGAAACTCGTTAATTTGACATGGAAAATTCTGATAGTTATTTAGGTAACAGTTTACTTTCCACTTACATTTTTAATTAAAGACAGTTTTATTTCTGAAACAGTGATCCAATTCACTGTTATGTAATTTTGACATTTGGTTTGTTCAGAAGTTGAAGGACTGGCGTCAACATTGAACTCTGGTAGCAACGCAATATTGAATGGTCTTGCTGGTCGCGTTAAATATTTATCGTAAAGCAGAGGTGTAGAAAATTTGTCGCAGGAAAATTTAGCTTTTTATTTATTAATTTTTTCTATAAAATGAGTTCAATTCTCCTTATATACCTATATCTAAAACCATTCGCATCTTCTAAAATAGGTAATAATAACAACTTCTTATATTCATCCATTGACTTATTGATAGAAGTACATATTGAATAGAAAATCACATAGAGTGCAAAACGGATAATTAGTTTCCTACGTGGAGAAGATCAAGTTATTGAAAAACAACATAATACATCATGATATTTTCCCCCGATAACGGACGGTGATTGATCGGAATAATCAATGGAGGGATCGTTATGTCGGTAAGAAATCTATCAAATTCGTTGTTACATAGATAATAAGAGTGTCAAAAAGGACCTCAAAAATTGTTTGAACTATATTGGGAGACATTGAGAGAAAAGGGAAGGGGAATTTAAGGTAGATCTCAACCATTTTAGGTAGATCACATTGATGATGACGCCCGGTCAGTAAATGCTCGGTGACACTCCAAGCTATTCTGCCCACACACACCAAAACTTTGTCATAGTTTGCATTCTCAAAGGAAACTTTTCGCTTGAAAGTGATGAAACCTGAGAAACCTGATTGGACCGCTCAGTTTCTGGACAAGCACAGAATATTAGGGCAACGACACAAATCTCGAATCACAAATATTTTTATTCAACTGACGTTCCTGGGCTTGGAACTTGGAAACTACATTTTTTAACGTTATATTTTCACGTGAACTATATACGCACGTTATATTTCACGGCTTGAGGGCTATTGATAAACCAACAGTAATTGATTGAGTTTTATTTTTCGTTGGTAGTCGGGTTGTTCTCGAACTATGAGATCTCTCCAGACCTGCATGTTGCATGAAGAAATGAGGTAAGCACGTGACTTCAATTTTGAATTATCTTTCTCTTAAAAGTGGAATTATAATTCAAAAACCCTTGGCAGAAAAGTAACGATTTCTATCGGGATGGAGCTCCAAGTTTCTGTCCTTTTCAAACAGCATCCGGTAAATTCGTCACTACAGGGAGAACCCTTTTGAAAATCAATTTGACGCGTTACGCTCCGCTCTTGGCCTTTCCAACGGGAGCGTGACTGGACTCTCGAACGGAGTCGGAATACCTGATGAAAGAGTGGCTTAAGTGGTAATGGTCTCACGTCTCTCTTGTCTCTTTCCGCGTGGTGTCGATTCTCTAGAAATGATGGCAATCTCACGTATCATCTCCTTCATTGGAATTTACTTCCCGGACTAATGAATGACAGGGAAGACTCCACGGAACATGTTGGAGTTGAATTTCCCAGATGGGGGTGTAACCGTTAGTTTTAATATTCGAGTCATTTGGTTGATATGTTCATTCCAGCAGTCTGGAAGAAATATTTTCAATATTAAGCCAGTGGAGTTTCCGGACTTCTGGATGCACGTAAGTCGAATACTAAGAAAGCACCAGAGTCCGACGTTATCACTAGTCAACTCGTCAAAGAATTATCTGTAATATGATCAGGCTCCGACATGTCCCAGCATCGTGAAAGGTAACAGAAGTGATTATGATTTTGATACCAAGAAAAAAGAGCTTATGGATGTGAAGTTATACAGACCTATTTCTCTGCATTAAGTTCTCTTAAAATGATTTGGTATATACACTCATGCAGCATGGCTATAAGAGCGACTTTTTGGGGAAATAACTGGTGGATGAACGAAATGTTGGTTGTTTACTCGTATTTAAACTCTTGGTTTTTATACGCCTATCCCAGAACTTTCGCCTCGCACCTGAAGTCGACGTCGTTCATTCCAACTGCCCCTGGCTCATGAAGTCAGTCCTCAACGCTCGCTTGTATCGGATTGATCGCATGTACTGCTAATGTTTTATACGTTCATAATTATATTGGTTTATTATCTTCGATAATGAACCATTGGAATCGCCCAAAGAAAAAATTTTTTTAACCCCCCCTCAAAATTTGTTGGTTTACGTTTCAAGATACGTAGATTCAGAAAATCGAATAAAAAAAAATCCGTCCGTCCGCCGTACGCCGTCCGCCGTACGCCGTCCGCCGTCCGCGCCACTTTGCCCAGTTAACGTGGAGCTAAAATTACGAAATTTGGTTTCTGGGTTTGGACCAGCCCCACAATGATCCTCGAAACTTCTCATAACCCTAGGTCAAGGGGAAGGGGTTCAAAACGAATTTTGAAATTTGGAAAATTTCATATCTCGAAAAATTAATATAGAACGGTATGTTTTTCATTTCATATATAGATAGAGTTTGTTCCGTAGAATTTTTTTAGACCATCCGCAGCTCTGTACGACCAGCTGTTCGTTCACAATGACGGCTCAAAGATTGTGCCTCACAAACGATCATGAATCAAACTTTTGAAATACAGGTCCATTTTCATACTAACAAGCTCTAGGGAACATCATATGGCTTAAGTGATGTCGAGTTGTTGTTCTGAGGTGCGTTTCGTGCTACGGAAATGAAGGTAATTTCGAATGTTTGTTGGTAGGTACTTCTTTTATAGAAAAATTATTACCGACGTAGTATTAAAAACCCCAGAATTATATCGTATTAATTAATCATAATTAATCATAATTATTATTAATAATAAAGACGAATTATTAATACCCAACAATAAATTATAATAATTTTCACTAGGTACTTGATAAAATTGTTAATGATTAGTGATAATTATTAATAATAATTAATCTAACATTTAGGATCTAGACATTTAGACCTAGTGATCTAGACAGAAGTGTGATCTGTACAAAGAAGATAATGAACCGTTGTGTCAAGAATTTGCAGAGTATTTTTAATTGCATTCGTCCAGGAATATTTCGCACCGCGAGTGAATACTGGCATCCATTCACGTGTCGATCCATCGCCTGTCGAAGAAAATAGGTAGAAAATCCTTGAAACTTTCCCTTATCCATCCCCACCTAAGCCCTTTCGTCCAACTTCGACGAACCAAGGCAAAAAGTAAGCTTAGCTTATAATTCCCTATATTTTGCTGTTTTGTGGCAGCTGGTCCTTCGTAGTAACACAACGCAAACAACTGGTTTTATGTAAAATGTCTCCATTTGACCGGTTTTATAACAAATATTTTTCTCCATTTTTTGGCGAGTAACACCTGAGGTAATATCATTTTCGACGTTGAAGTTGATATCTTTTGATGGCGAAGTCAGAATTCCGATATCTGATTCCGCTTTCAGATTAGAACAGACTAACCATGAAGAACATCTCAAGTAACCAAACGTTTCTTCACCTTCAAACTGCTCCAGTTTGAGAACGGAATAAGATATTGCAATTATGACTTCGCCATCGTGTTCAGTGTAGGAACGTCTTTAAAATGAGGTGTCACTCGTCAGGCTGTTTCGTTTTTGGAATTTATTAGTAATTCCTCGGCTGGAGGCTTTTGAAATGTGGCTGATTCGGCGTATGCTGCGAATCCCCTGGACCGCAAGGCTCCGAAATGACTACATCCGCCAACAGAACTCCCTGAAACGTGAACTGCTGATGACCGTAAAGAGGCGCAAAGTGTCGTACTTGGGGCATGTCTTGCGTGGGCCCAAGTACAGTTTTTTGCAGACCATAATGATGGGAAAGGTCAGTGGACGTAGGGGAGTGGGACGGAAGCGCGCGTCATGGTTGTCTAACATACGTAGCTGGACGGGAATTAACCGAGCGGCCGATTTGTTTCACCTGGCTCAGGACCGTGAGAGATATGCAGAATTGATCGCCAACCTTCGATGACGGAGACGGCACTTGAAGAAGGAGAGTAATTCCCCCCCCCCCCCCCCCCCCCCCCCAACAATCTCTTTTTCTCGTGGATCTAACATTAACATTGTAGGTACGTGAGACCTTGTTGCAGTGTAGCGGTTGTAACCCAACATTCTTCCTCTATGAGAAATTCCACGATAAAAAGAGCCAGGGCTAGTGTACGAAACCATGGGGGGAAAATAGCCCGGAAAAAAGTAGAGCCCGGAAAAAAGTAGAGCCCGGAAAATATGCACTTTTTTCCCCCAAAATAAGATTTCACGATTGGCAAAATATGCACTCGTACCAAAAAAATATGCAAAACAATATGCACCCCACCAAAATACTATAATATGACGATCAAGTATCTCAATAATGACCTTTGTTCGGCCGCAGCCTCACAGTTCACGTTAATTTCATATTCATTTAATATTTTCTGATCTCCCAAACTAAACTCTAATCTCCTGTAGTATTACCGTTCCATCGAGAAAAAAAAACACACAATCTGTTATTCTCCCATTATCCTGTTAAAACCTAGCATTAACTGGCATTCTAATCTCCTGAAAACGCATCTGGGTCTCTTGGGAAAAACGCACTTTCAAAATCAATTGTTGTCCCCGTAATCCCTTACCTCGTAAACCATAAATCCTTCCTAGGATTCGACCATTACCCTACCCAGGCCATTATCTCGTCGCCAGCCTTTCAAAAATCCGACTACCATCAATCGGCTTCCCAGGTCGTTCCCCGTCGGAAAAAACCCGGAGCTTTCACTTTTTCTTTGCATGCCAGGGGCCCCGTTTTGTATTCCTCCCCCAGTCAGTTTTTACTATATATATCTGACTCGATTCTTACTGCGAGGCACTACCACTTTTACTTTTGTATTTGCTCCGTTATTCGAGTCAAGCTCATATCATACCAGTATTCTCCGTCATTTGACTGCGTGTACCAAGTGACCTGTCATTTCTTTCTTTTTTACATTGTTTCACCCGCCATTCAGTTCACGCATATTTTGTATTCAAATATCGTCTGTGCGATCTTTCCGAGGATCACAACGCGTTCGTGTCGTTTTCATTGGTTGCAAGCAACCCCATCTTGTATATATATCATCCAATCATCTCATTTGCTTTGTATATATCGCCATTTCATTTTCGCCAAATACAACAAATACCTACATATATTTGCGTTTAAACCGAAAATCATGGTGTTGTAATCTAGGGACGCGGGAGCGTCCCGCCCGCCAAGAAAACCGAAGCCCTGAAAACCGAAGCGACTGAGACACTGATTACGCGACGGAACAAGTTGGGGTTTTCACCATCCCGTAGCTCGGTCCCCTGAGTGTCTCGAGAGTTGATTTTTTGTACACCAACTCTCCAGGGGCACGTGAGGACGTAAACCAAAATTCAGCTCTCGGAAACATCAGGTGTCGGGGGTATAACAATTTTAAAACCACTATTTTTCACGTTTTTCGTGTTCTTCTTCTTCTCGTTGTTGTTGTTGTTCATTGACGGGGCTACAGCCCAGCAGACAAATCGGATCGAGCTGAAATTTTGCACACACGTTTGTTATGCTCCAAGGGAGTGCCTTTTGACCATTTTTTCTCCCTCCCCCCATTTCCCCCCCAATTAGGGGGAAAATAGTAATTTTTAGGAATTTCAAATGGTCATAACTCCTTCAAAATTGAAGCTTTTTCAGATTTTCTTTTTTAGTTGTATTCAGCTTTTAAAACTGTTCAATTTGAGATCAAAAAGAGCTTCCTAAGGAGTAAAACAAAGGAGTTATGGCGATTTTTCTATTTTCAACAATAACTGCCGCCAAAATTGATGGAAATTGGTGCGGTTGGTCTTAAAATGTCCGCTACGTTGTCTAGTACATGCTCAATAAATTTCAACTAAATCTCAATCGATTCGACTAATCCACAGCCAAAAATACGTGAATAAATTCCACATCTACTGATTTGTCTAATTTCCGAAAACATCAAAGTTGAACGGTGGTCAGAAAAATTGTCGTAGAGTGGCGCCTGTATAAGGATCGATAGGAAATTTTATGGGCTTTCGAATGAGGGTAGCGCACTTTGTCACTTTTCTCAACGGTTCTCGAGTTATTCGCGATTTTTGGTATAAAAACGTGCGTTTTACCTTTGGCAAACTTTCTCTTTCCACTTTCTCTTCGACACCAATTGTAATGATTCTCAACAACAAAAATGTGCACAATCCACAAGAAAAAATGCAACAAATTTTCAAATCCAATAATAAGAATAAATTGTTTTAATTAATCGAAAATTTTAAAAAATTAATCGAAAAGTTTTTCCATATACATTTGATTCGAGTTCAGAAATTAAATTAAAAAACGATAGAAAAAATTAATTATAAATGAATGACATGAACTGTTAAACATGGGTCGAGGATGGAAGACAATGCAATATGCACTCTACTGTAGAGTAACTAAACGTTTTATCATTTATTAATCCAGACTGAAGGGTTTTCTGCTCATAGAAGATAATAAACCGTTGTGTCAAGAATTTGCAGGGGTTTACAAAATTTCGACTACGATAAAACTTCAATTAGGAAAACATTTACTAGTTACCTCGTAGGTACTTTTGTTAAATTGAACCGTATTGTATAAGTACCACTCAAAACTAGCCATGCAAAAAGATGTGATATCCCCCCAAAAACAACTCCGTTGTAAAACCTGGCCCGCCAAAAAACCTCAGCCGCAAAAAGGAATGATATCCATTTTGCCCGCCAGCCACGTATGTAGGATGCTCGGTGCTTCGCACCTCGCTGTTGAGTGTGCATATAGAAACCTGATCCTCCTACCCCTAACCTCCACCGTCAATGTTTTCCTGTTCCCTGTCTCCTTCCCACAACCCCCTCTCGCGCTTAGTGCCCCTCGGTTTCACCTAATATGTTTCCCCTGTTACACCGGCAGGGAGCTTTACGCTTCATTCAATGCTGTTGGCGGGAGCTTTTTGCAAGGCTTCTGAGAATTATAATATATTATTAGATATATTATATGTATTACTGGTGGTCACGAGTAATCAGTGGTTGTACACCTATAATGAAGTACCTAATGCTTCAATTATATTATAATTATATTTTAGAATTATATTATAATTATTTATAAATATATTAATATATTAATTTAATTATAAATATAATTATATTTTATAATTATATTATAATTCTTAGACGCCTTGCTTTTGCAATGTCAGGCAGCCTGAAATGGCTCATTACTTTACTTTTGTACCAACACTAAGTACTCATCATCACCACTACTACTTGTATATCTAATTCTCAGAAGCCTTGCAAAAAGCTCCCGCCAACAGCATTGAAAGAAGCGTAAAGCTCCCTGCCGGTGTAACAGGGGAAACATATTAGGTGAAACCGAGGGGCACTAAGCGCGAGAGGGGGTTGTGGGAAGGAGACAGGGAACAGGAAAACATTGACGGTGGAGGTTAGGGGTAGGAGGATCAGGTTTCTATATGCACACTCAACAGCGAGGTGCGAAGCACCGAGCATCCTACATACGTGGCTGGCGGGCAAAATGGATATCATTCCTTTTTGCGGCTGAGGTTTTTTGGCGGGCCAGGTTTTACAACGGAGTTGTTTTTGGGGGGTTTGAACTACAAGACCCTGCATGTTCAAAGCGCGACAACCTTGATTTGTCTAACGTAGGTACAATAGGGATAGAAAAGCAATAAAAACAAACATTTTCAGTTTTTTACAATTGATTAATTTATTCAATAAAATCATCGACAAAATGATTGAATTGAACTATCAACACTTTTCCAAGTTTTCCACAGAAATGCCGCGTCTTTTATCGCTTAATAACAATTACGATTTCTAATAGCCTCTATAACCGTCCTGACAAAAATATTATCAAAGGTCGTCTGAAGCACTTCCAAATTAGTAGCTCGAATTCAAACGGTCAAAAGCTCAACTCAATAAATAAAAGTGACCTTGTGGAGGACAGTACCTTCTGATGCTCGTCTGGACGTGTGACATTTATTAGGGGCCCCTTGGTACGTTACAACTACGATCTTCACAAGCGTCTCAGAATAGGGAGCGTATAAGATATAGTAAAACAAATACGGCATCAGCTACGAGCCCTAGGCGCCTGTTTCGCACTAACTCGAATGGAATTCACCTTTTAGACTCCAGCAAACTCAATGTCTGATGAGGACCAAACTCAAGAACTTCAGGTGCTTATCCTATAGCGTGCAGTAACCGTATAGTGTAGGTGAAGCGACATTGAACGAAATGAAAGCACTTGAAGTGCTTCTATGTAGATCATGAAACGGCAGGTGCTTTTAGTTTTCTCAAACCACTGGCAAGACGACGGCATAGAACTTTGATACGGCATAGATTCTGGGAAGATACCGCGAATGTCCCAACGTTAGTTGTTTCGAATAATACACATACAATGTGGAAAGATCCGACCTTGGTAGTGACAGTTGATGTCTCTGATGTCTCCTTTTAACGCGACGGTTTCAGCATCTCCCGGTCGTTAATAATCCTCGATGGTGGAATCCCGGCTTACAGCCACCAAATGGCAGAGGAAGACGTCTCGAGCGGATGTCGATCGCTGTCAATGCCTTTGCTCTAGCTTTGAAGCAAATGATGCAGTAGAAATTCCTTTGTCGATCTAGCCTTCTCAACGATGGCACCCAGCATCTCATATGAATCAGTTCTTAGAACCAGGATGAAGATAAATACGATAGTTGTGATCTACCAAAATTTGAGTAAGATGAACTTTCGCTGGAAGAAGGATATGGTGTTTGTGATCCTCACTCAAGTTGGAATGGCGGAGCCGCCCAACAACATGGAAGACACCAACCTTGACGAAAAAAAGATGAAGCTTCGATAATTTCAGAAGAGCCTGTTGCGAACTTTTAATGTTACCCTCAGAAAAGTAATGAAGCTGGGTGTGTTTGATGCAAATTACCAGTGAGTCGGTCAGTTTTTTTGTGATAAAATGACCTGCTTCAACAAAAAAATTAGGGGTTCTGGATTCAAACACGGGTATTTTACGATTTACCCAAGCAATTGATCTTAGCGATTTCATATAGGTATATGAGGAAAAGAGAGTTATCCACTTGATGAAATAAGGGGGATTTGTAGAAACAACTAGAGATACTGTACATTAAACTCAACCCAAGGCGTTCCACCACAAGTCAAAATCAATGGGTTTGTGTGACAAGAGCCCTCTCGATCCACAATCAGCAGGATTCTTTATGAATCATCTCGAATTGTGATACAGAATCAGGACAGTTGATGGGAATGTGAAGTCTGAAGACCGGAATCTGCAGAAGTCATTATCCAAAATTTTGCAAATAAAAAACTGCAAAGTATCAGGCGTTGGTTTCCCAGTAATGGTTTGATAGATAAGATGTTATTCAAGTATGTGGCTGCAAGTACCCAGTTTCACTGACCACTGAGTACTCCGCTCCGCTAAGTGACGTCACAAAGTAGTGGAATTTTCAGGATTCTAGAATACTATCCTCTTCATGGAATATCGAACGAAAGGTATCACAATACCTTGGCCATTCAATAATGTTTCACCCATCGACAGTCAGTAAAATAGTTGTTGGAAGATGCGATGATGATATAGATTCACCGATCGAGAGATTACTGGCCTGCGGAATAGCACGATCAGAAGATACCATATTTAATGTTTTCTGTATAGTGTGAATGTCATAGAAATAATCACGAAAGATTTTCCGATGGTTAGAATCCACTATGGACGGGAAAGCATCTCCTATACCTTCGTATTTGCATATGGTTACTAATTTGTCCAAAATCTCCTCATAACAATAATGTCCTCATTAAATCTAAACTAATCATCATAAGTTTTACATTCTTAAGAGATATATTGAATTCGTTGAAACGATATAGGAAAATATGTGTCCAAGCAATAATTTGAGGTTGTTACACATTAGAAGTTACAGTAAAAACTTTGATGAGATCTGTACTTGGATTCAGTAATATAAATGTAAGCCTAATTTTATAGTTCTGTCCGAGGCATGGGTTGCACATAGTGGAATTCCAACTAATTTACAAGGTTACACAGTTTTCCAATCGCTGATCTCAAGCGTTCGGCCGACTGGTGTTCTGTATCGGTAGGTATCGTGCCAATGAAGGTCTGAGAGTTTCAGAGGTAAGGAAATGCTTTAAAGATGCAGACAATCAAATATGAAAGGGACTTACAAAAGTACCATTATAACCTATATGTGGCTCTAAAATAACCTGGAAGGCAAAGTTGATTGGCAATACACAATGAAATAATAAAAATATACTTATGTTATACTAATGTTAAACAAAATATAAGAATGTTCGAATATTTTCGTAATCGAATAGAATGCGTACTTTGGAAGAAAACAGATAATGACTCGCAATACAAGGTCGTGCGTTTTAGTATTATTAGAGGTTTACTGTCCACTTTGGATTGAAAAACATCGATGTTTACAAATAGATTCTGGTTTATTATCTTCGATAATGAACCATTGGAATCGCCCAAAGAAAAAATTTTTTTAACCCCCCCTCAAAATTTGTTGGTTTACGTTTCAAGATACGTAGATTCAGAAAATCGAATAAAAAAAACTCTGAAAATTCTTGACACAACGGTTTATTATCTTCCTTGTGCAGATCACCCTTCTGTCTATACCAGACTGTATTGCAAATCGGCACCATACCATATTCTCACCGTACTCATACCATACCATACGAATTTCTTTCCTATCATACCATACTGTATTATACCAAATCATACATACAATAATATACCATACCATACTCATACCATGTCATACAAACCGAGTGAATAATGAAATGTCATCCATTTCAGACCTATATTTAAAATTTCAAGTATCTAGCTCATCATCAAAATTTAATTTGTTTAAACAAATAGGTATTATTTAAACAATTTTACAGACAAGAAACCGAGTGAATATTGCATTGTTATCCAGTTCTGACCTATTTTTAAAATTTCAAGTCAATAGCTCATCATCAAAATTTAATTTGTATTATTACAAAAAGGTATTATTTAAACAATTTTACAGATGAGAAACCGAGTAAATATTGCAATGTGGTCTATCCCCGACTCACGGTTAAAATTTCTAGACTGTAGTTTACCGGGAAGATGAAAAAAGGTAGTTTTATTCTGGGCGTCTGGGGGTTAACGGCCGTTTTCGACGCGAAAGTTTAGTGTTTTTCCTAAACCTTTGCGCGCTCACTGTGAACGAACAGCTGGTCGCACAAAAATCCAATTGGTCTTAAAAGATTCGTAATTTTTCAGGTCATTCAAAAGTGAACTAAACATTACACGGTTCAGTTAAATATTTGGAGATATGACATTGTCGAAATTTTAAATTTCGTTTTGAACCCCTTCCCCTTGACCTAGGGTTATGAAAAGTTTCGAGGATCATTGTGGGGCTGGTCCAAACCCAGAAACCAAATTTCGTAATTTTAGCTCAACGCTAACTGGGCAAAACGGCGTGGACGGCGGACGGCGGACGGGGGACGGCGTACGGCGTACGGCGTACGGTGTACGGCGTACGGCGTACGGTGTACGGCGTACGGCGTACGGCGGACGGACGGATTTTTTTTTATTCGATTTTCTGAATCTACGTGTCTTGAAACGTAAACCAACAAATTTTGAGGGGGGGTTAAAAATTTTTTTTCTTTGGGCGATTCCAATGGTTCATTATCGAAGATAATAAACCAAAATCCGTCCGTCCGCCGTACGCCGTCCGCCGTCCGCGCCACTTTGCCCAGTTAACGTTGAGCTAAAATTACGAAATTTGGTTTCTGGGTTTGGACCAGCCCCACAATGATCCTCGAAACTTTTCATAACCCTAGGTCAAGGGGAAGGGGTTCAAAACGAATTTTGAAAATTTGAAAATCTCATATCTCGAAAAATTCATATAGAACGGTATGTTTTTTATTTCATATTTAGATAGAGTTTGTTCCGTAGAATTTTTTAAGACCATCCGCAGCTTTGTACGACCAGCTGTTCGTTCACAATGGCGGCTCAAAGATTGTGCCTCACAACACGATCGTGACTCAAACTGTTGAAATACAGGTCCATTTTCATACTAACAAGCTCTTTGGAACATCATATGGCTCAAGTGATGTCGAGTTTGTTGTTCTGAGGTGCGTTTCGTGCTACGGAAATGAAGGTAATTTCGAATGTTTGTTGGTAGGTACTTCTTTTATAGAAAAATTATTACCAACGTAGTATTAAAAACCCCAGAATTATATCGTATTAATTAATCATAATTAATAATAATCATTATTAATAATGAATACGAACTATTAATACCTAACAATAAATTATAATAATTTTCACTAGGTACTTGACAAAATTGTTAATAATTAGTGATAATTGATAATAATAATTAATCTAACATTTAGGATCTAGACATTTAGACCTAGTGATCTAGACAGAAGGGTGATCTGTACAAAGAAGATAATGAACCGTTGTGTCAAGAATTTGCAGAGTTTTTTTTTCTCCAACTAAAAATACCTGGCAGCGCGCTAGAACAATAAAAAGCAAGAGGTCCATGTAAAATAAGAAATAATGTAGTAGGTAAGTAAAGTTCCTTCTAAGGCACAGAAAAAATGGATTTACATACTGAAACGCGAAATAGATTTGTAAGTATAATATAGTATTTGCAAATAGCGTTAATCTTTTTGCAAATCAAATTAATCTTTTGACAAATTTAATTAAACTTTTTACAAATAAATTTAATCATTTTACAAATAAAGTTAATCTTTTTACAAATAAAGTTAATCTTTTTGCAAATAAAATTAAACATTTTACAAATAAAATTAAACATTTTACAAATGAATTTAAATCTTCCCACTGCAGTAGGTAAGTTTGATTTTTAACGCACATCATGTTTTTTTAAACAAAGGACATGAACAAAGAACAAGAACATAAACATACGAGTAGAACAAACTGTTTTAAAAACATCGTCTTTAAAAAACAATGTCCTTTCTAATGATGTGGTGAACAACCTCTTCTAATGAAGACGTTGCCCACATGCAGCCGAAGTTAAATTGATGAACATGTTCATTACATAGTTCGAGCAGTCGTTTGGCGTAACTTCTCCGACACTTCGAGATATCTCATCATGCTTGCCTCGGGGTCTTCTAGGTGGGCCGCGTACAACCGGAGGAGGTGCCGAGCTTGAATTTGATTCGACTTGCGAGGAGCTAGATGAACTGGAATCTGAGTCAATTCGCAAAGCGACAGAACGACGATTTCTTACTGAACGCCGTACGATCGATGAACCCGACTCTGACTCACTCGTTTTACTTTGTTAAAAATGACAAATCTGATTGTGTAAATCAATCAGGTCACAGAACATCTCGTTGGGATAAGAGATCACTGGGAATGATAAGACGCCCATCGAAAAGAGATTCGCCTCCTCCGACCAAGAGTATGAATACCAGACGGAAGACATTCTCGCTACCCATTCAAAAGACACAGTTCACCGAGGAAGTCATCGTGAAACTTGCTGCAGTGGGAAGGTTTAAATTCATTTGTAAAATGTTTAATTTTATTTGCAAAAAGATTAACTTCATTTGCTAAAAGATTAACTTTATTTGTAAAAAGATTAACTTTATTTGTAAAAAGATTAAATTTATTTGTAAAAAGTTTAATTAAATTTGTCAAAAGATTAATTTGATTTGCAAAACGATTAACTCTATTTGCAAATACTATATACTTACATTATATTAATACTATTATTATTTTTTTTTTTTTTGGACAAAAGAAAAAATATTCGAAGAAAAATATCGATGTTTGAAGAAAAACATCGAGCATTCGATACCCATCTCTCCTTTCCACACTGCCGATTGGGATGGACGCTTCCGATATATTTTTGCTGGAAATCAGCTATTTGAATTTAAGAAGATCAATGCCGAGACGTCGGTATTGGGTTCATCTAAAACTCGCGAAAAAGGGTAGTTTGGGCGAGTTCCACCACTACACGAACGCCAGAGGAGGCAACCTGAAAAATTTCAGGATTACTACAGGATGAGCCCCGAAACATTTGCCTACATTTTGAGAGCCATTGAGCCCTCAATAATGAACCGGTCGAATTTTCGCGAGATAATTACACCAGAAGAACGCCTCAGTGCGACCTTAAGGCCTAAGTGAGAGAGGAACTCTTAATAAATTTCAATAAAATTAATTTATTAATGAAAAAAGTACTAAAATGTACTGTGAAGATATTGTAAAATGAATAAAAATAGAAGGAATTATATAAACTTAATCATGAAAAACTCTGCAAATTCTTGACACAACGGTTCATTATCTTCTTTGTACAGATCACCCTTCTGTCTAGATCACTAGGTTTAAATGTCTAGATCCTAAATGTCAGATTAATTATTATTGTCAATTATCTCTAATTATTACCAATTTTATCAAGTACCTACTGAAAATTATTATAATTTATTGTTAGGTATTGATAATTCGTATTTATAATTACTAATTATTATTATTAATTATGATTAATTAATACGATATAATTCTGGGGTTTTTAATACTACGTCGGTAATAATTTTTCTATAAAAGAAGTACCTACCAACAAACATTCGAAATTACCTTCATTTCCGTAGCACGAAACGCACCTCAGAACAACAAACTCGACATCACTTAAGCCATATGATGTTCCAAAGAGCTTGTTAGTATGAAAATGGACCTGTATTTCAACAGTTTGATACACGATCGGGTTGTGAGGCACAATCTTTGAGCCGTCATTGTGAACGAACGGCTGGTCGTACAAAGCTGCGGATGGTCTTAAAAAATTCTACGGAACAAACTCTATCTAAATATGAAATAAAAAACATACCGTTTGATGGGAATTTTTCGAGATATGGAATTTTCAAAATTTCAAAATTCGTTTTGAACCCCTTCCCCTTGACCTAGGGTTATGAAAAGTTTCGTGGATCATTGTGGGGCTGGTCCAAACCCAGAAACCAAATTTCGTAATTTTAACTCAACGCTAACTGGGCAAAGTGCCTCGGACGGCGGACGGCGTACGGCGGACGGCGGACGGCGTACGGCGGACGGACGGATTTTTTTTTATTCGATTTTCTGAATCTACGTATCTTGAAACGTAAACCAACAAATTTTGAGGGGGGGTTAAAATTTTTTTTTCTTTGGGCGATTCCAATGGTTCATTATCGAAGATAATAAACCAAAAAGAACGGACGACAACGAATAGCACGAAAAACCGACACGAAATGAAATAGGTAATGTTTCCTTTTCGTAGGTGTATTTTATTGTATAACAATTAAATACACCGAAACTGATGAATGTGTGAACAGAAACGTGAGATACTTGTTGAGGTGGGAAGATATTCAGAGAGTGGTTGGTGGTGGCGGGTGAGAGGGGGTTCTTCGCGCGTATACGAGCGACAGACCCCTCCGGAATTGGAGCTGACGCTCGACGCTTCAATACGCTTCCAATGGAGGACCAGCCTAATATAGAAGTACTATTACTTCTATAAGCCATAGATTGCGAGCGGTGTAACGGTTTTGAAAAAGATTTACGCGTTGAAGGGACCGCACTCCGCAGCCGTGTAAGGTTTACCTCACTAACCCTTATCTTCTTGACCTAATCCACGGTCCGTCCAGTTGTTTTTTCTTGAGGATTCGGACTGTGTAGGACACAATCCTCTCCCAAATTCGCTGGTTAGAAATCATCTTCCTGATCACGTTAGCGGGTGTGATTTGGCCCTCCTCTCCTTCCAGGATTTCTCTTTCTCTTGTCCATCTGGCGCAGTGTAAAAACGTGTGCTCGGCATCGTTGTTTGGTGCATTGCAATACCAGCACTTTGCGGTGTCTGGTAAAGTTCTTCGGTTTTCAGACGGCAGGTAGCATAGTAGAGTAGAAGTCCACTTCCCCCTGCCTCGTGTCGAGCCTCGGGCGTACCTGTGGGATAAGCCCGTGGGTCAAGGCCCCTTTCACATCAGATTGCCACTCATTCTGCCAATGTTGTGACATGATTTACAGTGTAGTGAGCTCATAACTCATGGCAATTAGAGTACGGCCTGTACAACGCTCATTTCACTTTTCGACAACGGCACATTTAGCGGACACATTTGGATCTATGGCTTTACGGCCGCTAATAACCAATCGACCCCTTCATTAGCCCCCCCCCCCCCCCTCCACAACTGAACCTTGTGAATGAGATGATAAAGTCTGTAATCTCTTGATATACCACGATGATATTCAGGTTTAATATGACTGCTCATTACTTTCGCTCTGATAGCCCGTTGTTATTCCACCTCATGATGAAGAGGCTCTCCATTTTGGTTTATTATCTTCAATAATGAACCATTGGAATTGACGAAAGAAAAAAATATTTTAACGCCCCCCCCCACCCCCCTCCCCCTAAACATTTGAGGGTTTACGTTTCAAGATACGTAGATTCAGAAAAAAAAAAATCCAACCGTCCGAAGTAAGCCGTACGCCGTCCGCAAATTTGGCGGTACCAAATTAGGTTTACGGGTTTGGGAGACTCAAAACTTTTCATAAACCTAGGCCAATGAAGGAAGGGGTTCAAAACAAATGTTAACATTTTGAATAAAGAGATATAAATTTTTCAAAATTTTAAAAACTATACATAGGTACCTATTTTAAGACTGGTTCAAAGTTGGAGAATATCAAAACTTGTCAATCTGAGGGTGAATGGTTTTCAGATATCGAGTTAATAAATAATAATTAATGATAATATTTGCAAGATAATAAAGTACAAAGAAGATAATAAGCCGTTGCGTCGAGAATTTGCAGAGTTTTGATTTGATTTCTTTGTCTTTGTTGTTTTATCAAGTTGGTACGGAGAGTATTAAACTACCCTGAAGTTGTCTACGAATTCATAATTGAAACTTTCAGGAACAGTTATTTCGGATTGCTCAATCTATTTACCCCTTATTTTTTGCGTTTGCTCGACAACTTTACCACCACGATGACTTGCAAAGTGACCTGTATCATAGGTTGCGCATACAACTTTCACTCCTTTTGGTTTTATGTATTCCCCTGATGTTTTCCTGTACGGTTATTGTCGATTCCAGCTCTGAGGTACTCAGTCTTCGCCATTCTCTTTGTAAAACTGTGTGAATCCTACCTTCATCCTTAACGAATATGAATGTCTGAATTTAGTGGGTATTTTCCTTCCAGTTTGTTGTCACAATCTCTAGGTATGTTGCAGTACTTTGACAATAATCCTTATTGGTCTTGAGTACTTGTGTGTTGAAAACGTTGAAATTGATGATTTTCTTCAGTAAGGATTTTCACAGCATCACGTTTTAGTTTTCAAATTGATTCTGATGCCGAATCGAGAGAATTATTTTATTCTTATATTCAAGAGCTTTATGAACATATGAACTTAACGAATTTTACTAATGTAAGATACTGTCGATACCGGTACTGTGTTTTCGAAACATGTTACAGTACTCACCGTCACTAGCGTGTGCTGTCTGGAGAAAGACAAGCCGAGTCTCCGCCGAATAAGTCACCCTTTTCATACACTATGACTGTGTGATTTGGTTTTCCACGTCAAGGGCAAAGAGTATGAAACCCCTTCAACCTTCCAGAGGGCCAGTAGGTGCCCCTACAATATAGATCGGCTGGGGTTCAGCGTCCATGCAACTTCCATGAGCCATGAGAATAGGTATCGGTGCCTCAGTCCAACTCGTTCAACATTCTACAGCCCATTAGTTAACCCTAGCCTTCTACTTGATTGGATGTTGCGGAAGACGGAAAGAGAACCTCTTCCATTCCTAATGCTTGCAGTAATAAGAAAATGCTACCGGAAAAGGCCGAAAGGTTTTTGTTATATTTATTCTTTAGCCTTTATATATATCTAATATATACACATACATCAAACCTTTTTCTCAACCTCCGCCGGTGTTTTATGATATCCAGTGAATATTTATTACGATTCTCCAAGGTTTTATTTGAATGAAATACTAAATTGATTGGAGCTTGCTGGACTCTTCTGGTTTAGACAACTTAGACAAGAGGAGTTCTTGGAACTCATCTGGGTTGAGCGTTTTGTGTGTAGTAGAATTGACGTGGTGGTATGTATGTGCACGAAGGACATTGTGTTAGAGCTACAAACACAAATTATTCAAGGTATTTATAGGTTTCAAATAAGATTGATATTACAATTGCTGATTTTGATCCACAGGCTTCAGTTTCGTAAACTGCATCCCCCCAAAAAACACTCCGTGTAAAAATCACCCCGCCTCGCAAATATCATTCTTCAGAGGCCGGAAAAAGTTATGATATCCTCTTTCCCCGCCCGCCCTTTTCCTCATTAAGGAGCTAAGTATAATGAAAAGCTTAACCACTTCACAAGCACCGTACTTCTTTCGAAATCTCCCCTTGGCGCTATTGCGAGACGTTTTTATTACTTCCACAAGCAACTAATACTTGATGGTGGTGGTTAGGGGAAGGAGGATCAGGTTTGTAGGTAGTGAAAGTACTCGTAATAACAATACTACAAATACAAACTTTTTATACAAGTATTAGTGGAAGTAATGAAAACGTCTCGCAATAGCGCCAAGGGGAGATTTCGAAAGGGGTACGGTGCTTGTGAAGTGGCTAAGCTTTTCATTATACTTAGCTGAGGAAAAGGGCTGGCGGGGAAAGTGGATATCATTACTTTTTCCGGCCTCTGTTGAATAATATTTGCGAGGCGGGGTGATTTTTACACGGGGTGTTTTTTGGGGGGATATCACATCTTTTTGTTGTTCAAGTAAGTCATTTTATGAAGAAGGTCTATGCAAAATTTCAAGTCGATTGGTCCGGTTACCCAGGCGGTAGACTCGTCAAAGTTGCCAAAATTAGCCTAAATTTCCGTTTTTTGTTTCTAAAAGTTTTTTGAGTTGAGATAATAGGTTAAACCTTTCAAAAGGCACTGGCTGATGTTGAAACGAAGCTCTGTGCAAAATTTCAAGTCAATCCATGAAGGTGGAAAGGCCTAACTGATTAAGGAGAAGAAGAACAGGTAAGGGTGAAAAACCGGGTTTTTGAAGTTATATAACTCGGCTCCCTTTAAAGATATCGACTTGAATCTTTCAAAAGGCACTTGCTATACTTGAAACAAAGCTCCGTGCAAACTTTCAAGTCAATCGGCGAAGGTGGTGTAGCCTTGACCGACTGAAAAAAGTAGAAAAACATGGTGATTGGTTTTTTAAGTTATATAACCCGGCTCTCTTCAGACCTAGAGCCTTGAAACTTTCAGGGCTTTCTATTATTCACACCAAAAAGATCCATACCAAATTTCAAGTGGATCGGTCAACTAGGAGCCGAGATATGGCCAAAATTAGCCTAAATTACCCTAAATTTTAGTTTTTTGTCTCTAGATATACGAAACAACGGGAGAAATTTGCTAAAATATAAAGTTTGTATAAAATTGCTAAGTATAAAAAAATCTCTGAATGGAAGAGGAGTCGACGTGACGATATCTAGTAATTCAATGATTCTTGCCTTTTCAACACAAATGATTGGTCTACTCGAATCGTTATTGACTTCTGTTATACACTTTTTCACACATCTAAGAACGCGGTAGCGTTCCGCCCCGCCAAGCAAAGAAGTTGAGAAAACGAACGGTACAAAAAACTAAAATTTAGACTCACTTCCCCGGCCGAGGGTGGATATCCAGAGTCGGGCTGCAAATCCTGAAGCTGGCGGTGGAAGGTGACAGATTGAAAGCAGACGTATGTTGGAGGTGTCGCCGAATTGTAGTTACCTATACGAATTAATTATTTGATTCGAAACGAAAGATGAAGCATTTTGGGGACTGCTGGATTCAAATGAATTCTACTTATGGACTAGCGGTGTAAACGGCGGGTTCACAAGATAATATATTATAACTGTTTGGTTATAATATGTATGACTTTTTCACGAAGAAAAGAGCGGCGGGTTTACAGGAAGACCTACTAGAAGCAACTGCCCGATGGGCGCTGATGAACGAGGGGGGAGCCTTGGTAGCTTTTGAGTCCACCAAAACAAACTATCTTTTATCAAAGGCTTCGGCCGCAACAGGTTTATTATCTTCTTTGTACAGATCACCCTTTTGTCTCGATTACTGAATGATATTTTAATTAATATTCTGAATTATCATTAATTACTAATGATTATCATCAAGTAGATAGTAAAAATTATTAATATTTATTGTTGGTTATTAATAATTTTCATGCTTCATTATTAATAATTTTTATTAAATATTAAGTTTTTTTTCCTTCGTGCTCATCTTCTATGGGTGAATAGTCGTTCGGTTGAAATCTGAGATAAGTACCGTAGGAGTGTCATTCTGCCTATAACAGGTATATGATGAGCCAATTTCGAATTTGTGTAAAACCTTTTTCACGCTGCGTTTTGATTCCCACCAAGTTATGAATAGATGTCACATCGCTGTATGTGAAAATGAAAGAGAACGTCAGCAGTATTCGGTGATGGGGCTCTCCCATTACATTACGCCCGGCTCTGTTTCAGAACTTTGTGTACATTTCACAGCGATGGGACATTCGGCAGGCGTTTTTAATATTAAAAAAAAAAAAAAAAAAAGGAAAAAAAAGTCTCCACGTGAAAGAAATATTGCTGTGTCACCCAAAACAATGCGGCTGGGTCATAATTTTACACGACCTATTCAATTACATTTTCTACCATCTCGCAGCGTGCAGAGGGCCCCACTGATTCTGAGGTCCCCTCACCGCCCTCGCGCTTCTATTACGTATGGAAATGAGATGCTAAAAATGCTTCAGAGGAAGACCCCCCCCCCCTTCCATCACTACCAGCCCTTCGTCTTTCCCAACCCTAGGACCACAGTGCCACCTCCATCACCACAGAATCCTCCCTTCCCGTCCTACCAACCAGTGGAGCCTTCTTCAGGTCTCCCCCTCGAGGCTCTTTGCAAAGCTCGTTTCAGTAAACTCAAGTCTCCCAACAATAGACAGGCCCGGCTGAACAAAGCAACTTCTCCATTACATAGTTTTCAAGTAACCCCTCTTTCCCTTGTCCATTTTTCCCCAGCCCTCCATCATCACCTCTCTACCGACTAACTACCCACTCGCGCTCTCTCTTCCCAACTTTGACTCACGTTCATAGTCTTTCGCGCTTCCTCTCAGTTCGCTCTTTTTCTTTTCACCCTCAATCACTCCTCGTTCTCTCAGTCTTTTTTGTACTCTAACTGTGCTTTAATGAACGGCACTTTTGCGGCCCATTACCCGAATCAATGCTACTATCAAATCCTATTCGTACAAATACTCGTTCTACGGTACATTTCGTTACAGGGAGCATACAGGGGACCGGTTGATTGAAAAAACACATGGTTTTGTGATGTTGAGTTTCTTGTTCTAGGGAATTTCGTGGGAAGGAGACAGGGAACAGGAAAACATTGACGGTGGAGGTTAGGGGTAGGAGGATCAGGTTTCTATATGCAGACTCAACAGCGAGGTGCGAAGCACCAAGCATCCTATATACGTGGCTGGCGGGCAAAATGTATATCATTCTTTTTTGCGGCTAAGGTTTTTTGGCGGGCCAGTTTTTACAACGGAGTAAGGTAAGAAGGTAAGAAGGTAATTTCGAACATCTGTTGGTAGGTACTTCTGATTATTAATGATTGACGTTGTGGGTAGGTACAAGTGAAAACCCTAGAACCTCTCCATTCACGCTGTAACCCATTTGGACAATACTTCTTCTTTCTTTCAATTTCAGAAATGAGTGACTCCTCGGATCCATTAGGATCATACGAGTAATTTCGGCAAAGTCGTCATCCTTCTCGTCGGTCGGAACATGATAATAATTATGACGACTCAGCCAAAATTATGATCCTAATGGAGCCAAGGAGTTACAATTATTGCCAAGCATGTTCGGAAACAATTTCTGAAATTGAACTAAAGAAGAAGTTACCTAATGGTTCACAGCATAACAATCAAATACCGATGAACATTGAGAAGCTACCGTCGACTTCCAGTAGCAATGATTTTCTGAAGTAAAGAAGAACCGAATGTTTCATGCTAAACGAATACCTCCAGATTTCTCAAAGATAGAGAAATACGGATAGTGAAATTTACGGAACTGACACAAATTGACACAGCTGTGAAGCCGGCAGCCATTTTGTCGTCCGACAGGAGCAAAACCCTCAACCCAGCTCGTAACCCCTCCTCACGACTGCATTACTGAACGGAGGCAGACCTTAGGATATGTTGCGAAAAAAATCGACCTACTCATTTTTTTAACACTACTTTTCTTGACTGCTTATTTTGGTGACCGAACCGAGAGGTTACCGTCCAACCGTGGGTTACATTGATTACACAGACAGTGTGTACATACCCCACTAGTTGGTAAAATTATGGGTTTTCCTTAGGAATGTTGGCGAAGCGGCAAGTGATTATAGTCAATACCTTCCAGAGTCTAGTCTATTTACTCGTATTCAGAGAGGACTCATGCCAATCTATTGACTTCCCATGAATCGCAAAACTTACATAATTGAAATTTCACGACGATTCACACAGCCAACTAAAACACATGGAAATGTTGGTTATTAATAATTTTTATGCTACATTATTAGGTAATGATTATTATTAAATATTATTTATATAACTCGATATTTGAAAACCATGTATTGTTTGAATCAGGTGGGCCAGTTTGAAAATTGACCGGACAGGCTGCCTCACGATTTATCTCATGTTGATGACTTTCGATCTGCTCCAACTTTGATCCGTCATTGTGAACAAACGGCTGGTCGTGCAAAACTGGGGATGGTATTGAACAATTGTAAAAAATAAACTCTAAAAAAATTTGAACCAAAAACTATACTTACCGTATCACATGAATTTTTCGAGTTTTGAAATATTCAAAATTTCCAAATTCGTTTTGAACGAACGGCTGGTTGTACAAAGCTGCGGATGATCTTAGAAAATTCTAAGAAATAAACTCTATCTAAATATGAATTATAAAATACATCGTTCCATTTGAATTATTCGAGTTTTGAAATTTTCAAAATTTCAAAATTCGTTTTGAACCCCTTCCCTTTGACCTTAGAATATGAAAAGTTTCTAGGATCATTGAGGGGTTGGTCCGAAACTGTAAAAAATATTTTCGTAATTTTAGCTCAACGCAAACTGTGCAAAGTTCCACGGACGAACGGATTTTTTTTTTTATTCGATTTTCTGAATCTACGTACCTGGAAACGTAATTCAACAAATTTTGAGGGGGGTGAAAATTATTTTTTCTTTGGTCGATTCCAATGGTTCATTATCGAAGATAATAAACCAAAATGTTTAACCCCCTCAAAATTTGTTTACGTTTCAAGATACGTAGATTCAGAAAATCGAATTAAAACAAAATCCGTCCGTCCGCGGCAATTTGCCAAAACGAATTTTGAAATTTTCAAAATTTCAATACTCGACAAATTCCCATCAAACGGTATGTTTTTCATTTCATATTTAGATAGAGTTTATTTTTAGAATTAATTTTAGAATAATAATAATTTAAGAAAGTTGGAGCAGATCGAAAATCGTCAACATGAGAGTGAATCGTAAGGCAGCCTGTCGGTTCCATTTTCAAACTGGCCCAGCTGATTACAACAGCACATGGTTTTCAAATATCGAGTTTAATGAATCATATTTAATAATAATTATTAATAATGAAGCATAAAAATCAATAATAACCAACCATAATTATTAATATTTAATGATAAAAATCAATAATAACCAACAATAATTATTAGTAGGTATATAATGATAATTCATAATGATAATTAATCTATCATTCAGTAATCGCGACAGAAGGGTGATCTGTACAAAGAAGATAATAAACTGTTGCGTCAAGAATTTGCAGAGTTTCTTTTCTTTGGGCAATTGCAATGGTTCACTATCGAAATTAATAAACCGAAAGCACATATCTCTTATATCGAATGACGAACTTCCGTATGTAGGTACTTTTCCCCACCCTTTTGTGTTAGTACCTACTCACTACCGCGGTTGATTCTCTCGTTACATGTACAGGAAAATCACATACCTATATGTTCCTAATAAGAAAGGTTATGATTATAATATACCTAAAAGCTTCCATCCCCCACAATCATAGGAAAAAGAAGGTGGGGAGAATTCACAAGAAAGTTGCTAGGAAGTTGAACAAGGAAAAACTTGGCACGTAATATTCACGTTTTCAAACAAATGTGGGGATTGATCTTATTGTTCGTTGACTAGCAACTGGTCTCTCCAGTTACTCTACAAAATTCTCGGCCTTCCTATAATGGTTTATTCATATACCTAAATAATGATTACATTTTTGCAATTCCTCCATTGATACGAAAATCAGATCCGAACAACAGCCACGTGAAGTTCAAATCAGCTGTTCCCCAGAATTTAAACGCTAATGTTGATGGTTTTTCCTCCATTTCGCCACCAATGCCATCACTGTGAATAAGCTGCTCGTCTAACAATAAACAACGCTCTTGGGGGTCTTGAACAATTTCTGAATTGGAATCTATTCAAATTAGTGCAGAAAACTATACCGCTAAATTTTAAACTCCCAAGATATGAAAGATATGACGTATTGAAAATGTCAAAATTCATGTTGAACCTCTTCCTACTTAACCCCTTCCTTATATTAGGTTAGATACCAAACACATTTTCGTCTGTCTTTCGGCCTTCACTGTCACAGTCGTAACTTCGATTAGCGATACTTCAAGGGATTATAGGTACTAGTTCTCCGTCAACAGATACCTATATCTCAAGTTATGATAAAACTTCCACATTTAACCCTAAATTAACACGATGTTTTGGGAAAAGGTCGAACGGGATTCTCGAATGGGAATGGGGTTCTCGTGTGTTTCATTGAAATGGGAAGTGAACACGGGGATACATGGGAAGTATACGTTTGAACAAACGTATATGAGGAACGTGAATGATTGTACATGTTCATAATTATGAATTATGGTTCTATCGAGTTAATCGGTCTATAAATTACAAAAACTATACCAATCCACGGAAATAGTCACTCCTTTTATTATAAAGAAAAAGAGTAAAATATTCAATACAAACTGTCGCGGGAGAAAGACGTGGGAAACGGTCTTGCCGGTGATTGGCCAGCAGGACCTTAAAACATCTGAGACTGAACTACAACCGAAGGAATACGTGCCCCTGAGTCTCCCGTGACGTCATAGAAGGCACTGCTGAGTAATGCTGGACTACCGCCTTCCATTTATTATTGACGTTCCCCTCATCAAAACTAATTAATATTCTTTCCAACCTCCTAACGATCTTTTGTCATTAGAACCCTTGCAGTTCCCAATCCTCAAAACCGATAAATATTCTGAGTTATAGATCGAGTCGAGCTCAAGTTCTCATGGTACTTCGAATGGTCTAACTAGAACTTCATGTTAACTTCATCAATATCGAATAGCAAAATAACCGATATCGGATACATTACTAATTGTATACGTTTAGGTGATGCTGTACGAGTATGAACGCTAAACTTGTCGAAGAAATTTTAAAATTGGCTCTATGTAAAATGTCTCCGTTATACTGGTTTTATAACAAATTGGTTATCTTTTTATGCCGAGTAACACCTCAGTTTATACATTTTCAAACGTTGAAAACGACGGTGAAGTCCGAATTGCGATATCTCATTCCGTTATAAGATTGAAGCAGTTAAACCGTGAAGAGCATCTCAAGTAACAACGACGTTTCTTCATCTTCAAAGTGCTCCGGTATGAGAACGGAATAAGATAACGCAATTCTGATTTCACCATCATGTTCAGCGTAAAAAAAAAAAATACTTCAAAATCAGGTACTCTCCAAAACTAGCCAAAAGTCTTTCCCCACTCCTATTGGTAAATCCAGCATTTTTTGAAACTTCTCAGACCACTTTATTGTTTGGGATTGAGAATCTTACTCCTTAAAGAGCCGCAGCCCTCAAAGGCAATCCATGAGCTTTTTGCAAGTCATTCAGAATATTTACTGATGAAGGGGATCTATCCACCCTGATAATACCCCTCGCAGGCCATTTGTCTACTCGAAGGAGTTATTTCTCAACCAACGGATTTCATTCCTCCTTCAAATCCGGTACGAATGTTTGTTTTCGCGTGGTGGTCCAAATCTTGAGAGGGAAACCTCGTTATTTATTGCCAGCAAACTCTATCGGTCCTAAGAAGAGATTCTCGAAATTTCAACTCACCAAGCTGCAGAGAGGCATTACATTTCACTTGGTCTTCTTTGATGCTGGGTCCTTGAAACATAAACTTCTCAGCGGGCATTCATGTTGTTATCAGGAACGCCCCGAAAGGAATTGGTTTCTATTTGTTATTTTTTGGTTTGAAGAGGAAAAGGACAATCTAAGAGACTAGCCTTCGACCATTCTAAACTCACAATAATTGGAAAACCATTCGTGAATGGATATGAATGAAACGGAATATCTGTAATTCACTCCGTTGAAGGTGAAGTAGTAAAATTCAGTAATGACGATCTTCATTTTCAGGGTGAACCTCAAACGATGGTCACCATATATTCCATTCGCTAAGTACTAAGATTCATTCTTTAAATGTGTATACTTTAAATTTTATTGGCTATAAAAAATACCTGCTGGTTTCTTTTGCTCAAAGAAATACATGCTTATGATGTTACATGCTTTTTTTGTAACGGTACGAGACATGCACAGGGTTTCTGAAAATGTTATTTGAATGCGTGTATGCCTAGGAGTGATAGCCAAGCCGCCTCAGTAGCGTTATATGACTGGCGAAACCGCCCCATGATAGCCGAACCGCCTCAGTAGCGTTATATGACTGGTAATACTCGTCCCCATGGTCACAATCTCAATAAGCTAATCCCAAGTCATCTTTGCAATTTAGGATGAGCTCTACATAAGGACTGACAACTGAAGTTCCTTACTGCGTACATTATTTGAAAGAGGAAAAGGGTGATAAAGTGTTTACAAAAGTCCTGAATAATCATCACAAACATAGTGAATGACACAGGACGAGGACCTTCAGTTGTTTGTCCCATAATCAGAATTAACGAATAATGTAATAAAAAGTGTGTTAGGCAACGACAATCTTTCTGTCTTGTGTTTCCCGTTACTAAATTCCTACAAAAAATAAGAATATTCAAATTTGAGAAATTCAGTTTATCCCATCCTTTTGCTATCACATACCCATGAACTTTACAATCAAATTGATCTAAGATGTTTCCTTTGAGTGAAATACACTCTTCTGTTACAGGATTTCAAAGTAGCTCACTCAATAATTCCTTTTTCCGCTGTACTTTCAGTTTATCTCCCTTCTCCTCTCGCCTTAAAATATTAGTACCGAAACCTACGCTGATATCTATTTGATTATGCTGCGATGAAACTGATCTTACCTGCCGCATGCAAGACGAGTCTGGAATGATATTGCTGAGAAATACATGCACCACAGTAGTCTACTTGCAGGTGAAGAGATGTATTCAATCGAATTGAATTAGCTGTGATAAGTTGGTATAGGTTTGCAGCTATCTATTAAACATGTATATATGACTTGTGCGACATCAAATATGCACAGCATAAAATACAGGGTGGTCCACGAATTAGGCAAACCCCCCCCCCCCCCACCACCAACTTTTATGTTCTCTGATTTTCGGAGTAAAAAAAATCGGGCAAACGCTATTCTTCATAATTTTTTTCGTAGTTTTCAAAAATGATGAAATTGCGAGTAGCACGCTTGCGCAAATGTGCGCAACGCGCATCAACTTAGTTTTTTTTCAGATGGGAACCCCTTTTTTTGTTGCAGATTCGGATTCTGCAAAACATTTTTTGTAAATTTGACCCCTCATTCGATTTTTTGTAGCGCGCAACCCGTTCAGCAAGTGCGCAAAATTGCTAAGTCATCAAAATGGATTATTGTAAACCACAAGTGTGGCACATGAATTTTCATGGTTTTTCAACGCTGATTCATGTGGCAACTTCTGTTTTTGGCTATGATCAAAATTAGACGCAATAACAGCATAATCAAAAATATGGTCCTTGTAGTTTTTTTAAATCACGTTTTTCTAACGCGGTGGTCATTTAACCATTTTGTCGTTCCTTGCGTTTGCTACGAGTGTCGTTGGTGGAGATAGGTAGGTAGTACCTACAAAGCAAAATAAGTCGAGTCAATTAGTGCGATTAGTGCAAGCGCGCAACTCACAATTTCATCATTTTTGAAAACTGCAAAGAAAATTGTGCAGAATAGCGTTCGTCCGATTTTTTCACTCCGAAAACTAGAGAAAATAAAGGGGGGTACCTAACTCGTGGACCACCCTGTATAATAAAAATTGAATAAAATGGAAAAGGTAAGTATAGTGAATTGAACAATCGATTCGGTCAGGGATTGGTCTGGACCTCTTCGTACTCAGTTATTTCCTTCATCCGACCTTTGGGTCGTCATCTTCCTCCATTAATCGGAGACAATAGGTCGCCCTCTGACGGGAAGTTTCTGAAGTGTATCTTGAAACTTCTCCTTGTCAGTACACATTGTCCTCATAAGATACGCCACCAACTGTTTATTGGTATCAGTAAGTGTTAGAATAATACTTCAGCAACCATTGTTCTCCTCCCTACCACCTCAAGAACATACCCTACACATCGACGGATGTAATTTCTTTCGTCAATGATTAAAGAAGAATATTTCTTCTGGTTTCAAATTATCCGTTCGTTTTATTGGGCAATCGGTTTTGATTTATTATCTTTGATAATGAACCATTGGATCCCCCCCTCAAAATTTGTTGGTTTACGTTTCAAGATACGTAGATTCAGGCACTTTGCCCAGTTAGCGTAGAGTTAAAATTACGAAATGTTTTTATGGGTTCCGACCAACCCCAGAATGGTCCTCGAAACTTTTCATAACCCTAGGTCAAGGGGAAGGGGTTCAAAACGAATTTTGAAATTTTGAAAATTTCAAAACTCGAAAAATTCCCATCAAAGGGTATGTTTTTTATTTCATATTTAGATAGAGTTTGTTCCGTCGAATTTTTTAAGACCATCCGCAGCTTTGTAAGACCATCCGCAGCTTTGTACGACCAGCCGTTCGTTCAAAATGACGGCTCAAAGGTTGAGCCTGTCAACACGATCGTGAATCAAACGGCTGAAATACAGGCCAATTTTCATACTAACGAGCTTTTTGGAACATCATAATAAACCATATTATGGTTTTAGTGGTGTCGAGTTTTTTGTTCTGAGGTACGTTTCGTGCTACGGAAATGAAGGTAATTTCGAATGTTTGTTGGTAGGTACTTCTTTTATAGAAAAATTATTACCGACGTAGCATTAATAACCCCAGAATTATATCGTATTAATTAATCATAATTATTATTAATAATAAATACAAATGATTAATACCTAACAATAAATTATAATAATTTTCGCTAAATACTTGATAAAATTATTAATAATTAGTGATAATTCATAATAACAATTAATCTAACATTTAGGATCTAAACATTTAGACCTAGTGATCTAAACAGAAGGGTGATCTGTACAAAGAAGATAATGAACAGTTGTGTCAAGAATTTGCAGAGTTTTTTACTGCAAGACTCTCATTAGCACAAAATAAAATATACCAGCTCGTCAGTATTTTGTTAATTGATATTAATTTACACTATGTCATGATATACCCACTGCCCTGAGGGATTAATCTGCGACATTGGTGATTAGAAAAACTCCTTTACCTCCAAACAAACCTGGCTTAACGAAATTAGCTTAATTATCATTTCTGATAGGTATAAATGAGAAAGCTTCAAAAGGATACATTTTATCCGCAGACAAGTCCAACTCTTTAACCGGTTCCCAATAATTAGTTAAGATACATCGAGGGTTTTTATCAAGTATTAGAACCTAAGTGTTGTCATGTCCAAGCACGAGTATAACACACATAGCCGTTGGGCGAACTGCTATTCGGTCAAGTGGGCGAAGCAATGAGTAACTAAGAGCGAAATGGTCCAAACGAATTCCGATACTAATCAGAGGACTGCTGATTACATTGGCGGCACTGCCAGAGCAAAGTTATGATTCATTTACAAGTCAAACTATCAATTCACTTTTCACTTGTCAAACTGACGTAGTATTATTTGAGAAAAGCTGTACATTGATTTGAAATTCCGAAATGTTTTTACATTCAGGATTGTAATGATACCAATTTGATTTTGATCAAGGAGAGAATTTCCCAACCAATAGATCATCCCAACCAATTTTTCATCGAATTACGTAATTAACGATTGTTTTCTCCTGTGAATAATTCGTGGCCAATTTAGGGGCATTTTGAATCACAAAGGCGTATGATGTGAGTACCGTCATAAAAGCTAAGTTGAGATTGATTCATTTCCATTTGGAACTATAGAGTGTCATTGTACAGTTTGTACAAATTCTGAGAGGTTCCAATCCTGGATTTCCAGTTCATTATGAGATCTCATATGGGATTACTTCCAAACCTGATAATATAACAGTGGATCATGATTAATTAAATGGAAATGAAATGCTGGTTGTTTCATCTTCCAAAAAGGAACTTGTCGTGCCTCCACGTTCTTTACTCCTCTGAAATTTTGTGAAATCGCATAATTATGGACGCATGGGGCCAAAAAACTTCCACTGCTTCCATTGTTTGAAATTTCCACATCACCATGTTATGAAAAACAATCATTTAGACAAGGCAGAACTTCTCAGTTATTTACAAAAGGCGACAAGCGATGCTTGTTTGGTTTGTGGAATCATGACATTTCCTTGAAGTAGACTGAATAGCAAATATAATATAGCCAAACTACAAGCAAAATAAAATGTACCATGTATCTTCAAATGCGCCTGATCGTGCCTAAAGCGGAGGATGTTCTCCATGCGCCTGTGATTGCCCCTGTGATGATGATGATGGTTTTTACCTGTGAACATAAAACAGCCGGCACCAATCAAAATATCGCTCGAGAAAAAGACATTGCGAAGGAATTTTTGTGCTTCACATCAGCTCATCAACGATGAAGTAATATGTATCGTAAAGTATTCCATTGACGGTAAATTTGGGCCAGTCTAGAAAAATGTCAAAGCATGATGTTTTCCTACATTTTGTGGAAAATTGGTCACATCGAAGTGCCAATCCTTTCGCGATTTTTACTTATAAGTTGTATCTCTTTAGACAAAAACCTCTGAACATTTAGTGAACATGGAAACTACTAAAGTTAGAAATCCATGGTAACACTCGGAATATAGCACGGAGAGAGGAAACGTCATGTATACCACCGCAACAGCTGGAAACAACGGAAAGCTTCTTGTATTAGCTACTCCAGCTTGACATTACTAAGATTTTGGTCAAAATGAGCTATACATATCTCCAGAGAGAGTTTTTTTTTCATTTACGACCTTGAATGAAAATCTGTGCTGACATGTATTGAAAACTCCCCCTACTGACGCTATAACTGACAGATTCAACATTGTTCATTTCGTTTGATATATAGAAAGCACACATATACTGATATATATATTTGATATATTTCACATGATACTGAAGAAGCAGAAAAAACTTGTGGCGTCAGGATTTAAAAATTGATGAACATTTCAAACCATCCTACTGATTATATCTATATTTATACCTTGAAACTCCTTTACTCTGGGCGTACTCTTGCAACGGCAATTCATTACCTATTCCTCTCTCATGGTGCCTATGTGTGGTTATTATATTTCATTATTATATTATATTATTATTATTATATTTCAGCCACCTTAGCAAATTTCGTCATCAAACAAACGGAAGCTTTGTTCTAACTGGGCAATAGCGGACTTCTTGACGATGTCGCCGACAGTTTCCACATCAACGCTTTGACAGGGTTGTGGTTAACTAGCCGTCTATACAGGTTGGTTCACCGCCTTCTTACAGACATGTAGGGAAGAATGTGACGGCAGACCCGAGAGGTCTCTCCTTCAAGGGTAGAACATTATCTCCAAGCTTGGAAGGGAGGATGGATATGTGTCAGCAGTCCGTCCCCATCTCAAGTGGTTCTATAAACAAACTTTGGAACCGTCACAACGTCATAGAGTGGTCTATAATTACGGATTTACGAGGGTGTATTGACTAAGACACCTAATGGACATTTTAACGCAACACTTCGGATCAAGGTACTCGTCGGTTGTAGTTTTAACCAAGGTCCACAACACACTAGATCTTCATTTACTTATTACTATTGGAAATAATGATTATCGGAAATAATAAACCATTGGAATCAACTGGGAAGAAAAAGTTACAAATCCCATCAAACATGTGGGTTTACGTGTCAAGATAAGTAGAATCCGAGCTTATGACTTCAATTATTACGCACAGTTATGGAACTCACAGGGATATTGTATACAGAGTTTTCGTTAATCACATTTTCATGCTTTTTTTTTATTATACATATCTATCTTTTTTTATTATACATATCTATATGTGACCTCAACAGAATGAGGGGCCCTCAACGAAGGTCGTATTCGGTCCATGTAAATTTGAATAGATAGACTGCTTCATATTCCACGTCTATGAAAATTATGATCAGAGTTCAAGACGAAATCTACACTGAGCTAATGCTGTACGGTCACCACACACCAGTCTAAGTGAAACACATTTATGAGAGCGTTCCGTGAGCTGTAATGCTCACCAAAATATTCAGACTGAGCTTAAAATATCCCTCTCAATGGGGAAACAACGGCGGAGTCACTAGCCAAACAGCTTTCTCTGCCCATGATCCAAGTGTAATTAAATTAGGGAGGAAGTTGCTAGGCCCCAAAGCACCCAGTTTCGGTTGCATATTCTAGAAACCCAGTGTTTGCCAACCTTCCTCGATCTACAAGAACACTCTTGTTTTCCTCGAATCAAAGCCTATGTTAATGAGAACAGTGATGTATGGGTTTGGCTTTAATAAGCACCGTCGTTATACGACAATGAATCTTGATAATATTTCTAGAAAACCCGCCTGGGTGCAACTTGTGCTGTATACTCGTGAGTCCACAACCCAATTACACATGTCACTTGGAACGCTGCGTTGGCCTTTACCCACCTCCCATAGCATAATCCTTTTCTATTTTCCACAGTGTTTTTATTGTTCAGCTATTTTTTTTAAATTCATTTGTTACTCTTCGCCGTGACATGGAAATACCGTAGAAGTTATTTACTCCATAATGTGGTTAATTTTAAAAAATTTCATGTGAAAATATTCATTGGGAATGACCTAATAATTTGAAGTTGACAGTAAAAAAAAAAAAAAAAAAAAAAAAAAAGCGGGACTCCCAGTTTGTCAACATCTTTGCACTAAGTTCATCATTTATACCCTAAATTAAATTTAAAGGGTAAAATATGGGTAAAATGATACCCTTATACTTACCTTATTTCTTTGTGTTCCCACTATCAAAGATCGCATTAGTTTAATTTGAAAGTATAACTTTCAGTTTAGTTAATTTGGAACGTTTCCAACCGAAAGTCATTGACTCTAAACGCTGTACAGTGGTTTGAAGGCTATTGTTCGGGAGCATTTCATGCGCGATTCCTTACTGATGAAATTCATCAAAGATCCCATTCAGGAGATGAAAGCAAATTTATGAGTGCGACGTTTTCGGGGGTTAATATAATTTACTCGAAAAAGCCCGATTGAATCTGTCTATCGTGTACCTATTCCTCTATGTCCGTTGTTCCACCCTCTATCTCAATACTATCAGGAAGGGGTTTCCTATACGGGTTTATCATACTTCTGCCTCTCCATTTCTTAACGGTACATCCATTTACCCTCGGGGCAGGAAGGAGAAATGAATAATGATCGAGAAGTGAAATTAATAGGCGGTGGGGGGGAGGGGGTTGAGTTAGGATGGACCGGACGCGATGACGCTCCTGGTGCCCCCATTCGATAAATCACTGTCATCATGCTGATGGGCGGTCGAATGAAGGAAGGCGATGGAGTGAGGGGGATGCTTCCAAAATTCCGGAGATTCTCTTCCGGCTCCGTATCATACCCTATCAATGACCACTTTTACCGTTTATATCGTGAGATCTGATTAGAATGAAATAATGCATAGGGAAACGCCTATGGGTCGAAACACATATAAATGTAGGTACCTAATGTAGGTATCTCAAAAACAACATGATGACATGATTTATCTTAAGGTCAAATTGGTTCGCTTCCGAAAAATCATTTGAATCATCTCCACGCAGTAGGAGAATGATGTACCCATGAAAAGTAACGGCAGAGGGAAATAAAATACCCTCATAAAAGGATAATAACCTGATTCCGATACTAATGGTCGTTATTCAAAAAGATACTACACGGCCGCTAGAACCGTTTTTATTATCAAGGGCCATCTGAGGGTCACCTCACTGGAAGGGAACTTGTAGGATGAATAGTTGATTGAGGCGCAGGTTGATGAGGGCATAACCTTAGACCCTCGAGGAATACAATCATTAAGAATGGATGGACGCGTTTCAAGGACATGTACCGAGGTAAAACAATCAGTACCTACCGCCCGATGTATCTAAGATAATCCACGATTTTATATTGGTATTAATATAATGTGCGCCAGTTCATACAAGAAGGAGGTCAATGACCAACGGAAAGTGGGCGGTAGACTGGAGGGGATTAAATTATAGTTGAAATCAAAGCAGAAACCAAGCCACTTGGAAAAGTTCCAGTCGTAAAGCACAAATCAATGATTGGGTTTTAGAAGGAAGAAACCTACTCCCTACCTGAAGTAGAAACTTACCCGTTGTCCACCTTAGAAGATGAATATATATAATTATTATGTAGATTCAAAACGTTTTTGTTATTGAAATAACAGCATGTTGTATAAAACTTTCCCAATTTTTGGTAATTTACAAGATGTATGGAAATTTTTCATGTTTTAATTGATTTAAGATGTTGTAATTAAATTTTTATGTTCTAAATTAATTACGATGTTTTAAAATTGTTTTTTAATCTCTCTCCACTGGTGCCACTACAGTATTACCACAGTGGCAAAAAAACTATACCAAACAAGTCCTTCATAGTCCTTCCAAAGTTTGAAGTTTGGTTCAGTATTTCCGAATGGACGAAAAACAATACGAACCACCTACTTAGTCCGGGCTTCATTAACCAGTGGTGCGAGTGGCATCAGTGTTTGCGCCATGACCCTGCCGGCGTGATCCAGTTCGCATCATTGTGAACGCGGAGGCGCTGAAAGCTATCCAGCAAACTCTCAGGGGTCCTATTATAATGGGGTCCTATAATATACTCTCATTCGTTGGGACGTTATCTGTGGGATTACCAAACAATATTATTTGACACGTTTATTACTTTCAAAACTCAACCTTCCGTAGAAGTGGTTCCTTTCTTGTTAGATGTTACCAATATTGTCATTTTTAGCATATACCTGCCGAAAATGATCGTCTGGTATGACAAACGTATACATCAAATTATGGTAAAATCTAGAGATGGATTATGAATGTTCTGAATTGGATCTGTATCGAATAGGTTTCCGAAAATTAACGTTATAGAAATTTTGGAGCCACTGATGCAGCGTTTTTTCGTCAACAATCTGAATGAACCCGTGGAAAAACCTGTATTACATTAATTTGCGGTAATTTTGGGCAACCCTCACAAATGTGGGATCATTGCGATCATGCATTGAGTTGGGAATGGTAACATTCATGAGGGATTATGAGAGATTCATCGTGCTCAGACTCTTAGTCTTTCCAGTTTTTCCGAAAAGCGACACATTTGGTACAATGTTAAACATTAAAGTCATGCAGCATGAATTGATGAGCGAATTTTCGAAGAAATATACCTTCTTAATTGATTCTTCAACTACAAAAAAAAGTGTTCGATGCAGAATCGATCTTCCAACTCCATAGAATATGCCGAATTATGTTCGGCATATCCTCAGTAAAAAATATGTAACAAATATTATTTTTGACTCCATATTTTTGACGCTGAATTGCGATATCTCATCCTGTTATCAGATTAGAGCAGATGAACCGTAAAGAACATATTAAGTAACACCCACGATTCTTCATCTTCAAATCACTCCAATTTGAGAATGGAATGAGATATCGCAATTCGGACTCCATTATCGTGTCAAGCGTTTCATTTTTGGACTTTATGGATAATAATTATTTTTCCCCCCTAAGACGTTATTCGCCCGATTCTGACCATCTACGAACTTAGCCTTTCGATTACCAGGACAGATTGTTTGTGCAATTGTTTGTGGACAGATTGTTGTACAGATTGTTTGAACTTGTTTATCTCAATTATATCGAGAGTTATCGTCTGGAACGACATATATGTATATTTCCGATTTTTGGTGCCTATTGGCAGTAAATTCAGGATGGTCTGTAACGGATTTAGGTATGCAACTTGTTCGGAAATTAGAGTTCTAAAAACTCTGTAAATTCTTGACACAACGGTTTATTATCTTCTTTGTACAGATCACCCTTCTGTCTAGATTCTGAATGATAGATTAATTATTATTATGAATTATTATTTAATATTAATAATTATTATCAAGTAGTGTAAATTATTAATATGAAATGAATGTGATGTTTGAAAATGGGCCAGTTTGGAAATGGACCCGACAGGCTGCCTTTCGATTCACTATCATATTGACGATTTTCGATCTGCTCCAACTTTTAACCGTCATTGTGAACGAACGGCTGGTCGTACAAAGCTGTGGATGGTCTTGAAAAATTTAAAAAAATAAACTCTATCTAAATATGAAATGAAAAATACACCGTTTCATATGAATTTTTCGCGTTTTGGAATTTCAAAATTCGTTTTGAACCCTGTTCGGCCCCCAGAGCTCCTTGAGCCTCTTGAGACCTCAGTTCCTCTGTGGAACAACTTCCTTAGTTCCCATTACTCCCGCTACTAGCGTCTTTCCACCTACCACAGTGTTCCACATACCACTCCACACAACTTCCTCCATACCGACTCCATAACACTTACCTTCACTCGCAAATATTTTTTTTTTTTTTTTTTTTTCCCCTGACACACAATAATTTCAAAATATTATTTACCAAATTATAAATGCCAGTTGAGGTAACATGCCGAGAAAAAGGGCAACACATGAATTACCTAACAAATACCAATGTCGTCATGTGACGGCCATATTGTGCCCCCCCCCCCCCCCCCCCCCGAACGCCATTCATTCGGTCTATCGTTCTCCACATTGCTACTTCGCGCTCCCCGATGTTCTATATTTTTACAGTTGTATTTCAAATAGATTACCGATTTCCGGACGTAATTGTTTCGTTAACTTTTCCCGAGACTATTGTACAAACCCCTTCCCCTTGACCTAGGGTTATGAAAAATTTCGAGGATCATTGTGGGGTTGGTCCGAACCCGTAACAAAAATAACGTAATTTTAGCACAACGCTAACTGGGCAAAGTGCCGCGGACGGCGGACGGACAGATTTTGGTTTATTTTCTTCGATAATGAACCATTGGAATCGCCCAAAGAGAAAAATCCGTCCATCCGCCGTCCGCGGCACTTTGCCCAGTTAGCGTTCAGTTAAAATTACGAAATTTTTTTATGGGTTCCGACCAACCCCACAATGGTCCTCGAAACTTTTCCTAACCCTAGGTCAAGGGGAAGAAGGGGTTCAAAACGAATTTTGAAATTTTGAAAATTACAAAACTCGAAAAATTCAGATGAAACGATGTTTTTTATTTCATATTTAGATAGAGTTTATTCCATAGAATTTTTTTCGACCATCCACAGCTTTGTACGACCAACTGTTCGTTCACAATGAGGGCTCAAAGGTTGAACCTGTCAACACGATCGCTAATCAATAGGTTGAAATGTAGGTCAATGTTCATACTAAGGAGCTGTTTGAAACATCATATGGTTTTAGTGATGTCGATTTTTTGTTCTGAGGTACGTTTTGTGCTACGGAATGAAGGTAATTTCGAATGTTTGTTGGTAGGTACTTCTTTTATAGAAAAATTATTGCCGACGTAGTATTAAAAACCCCAGAATTAGATCGGTAAGTACATTTTATTTGTAATTAATTCATCATCTCTATCATTCAGGTTCTGCACTAAGGAACCCAGTCGATTCCAACAGCCGGATATCGTATTGATTAATCATAAATTTCATAATCATCAACGCAAACCGTTGTACACGTTATTAGGGACATCCTGTATATTAGTTAAAGGGCCGAGTGGAACCACAAGAGATAGGAAAATCAGGTGAACCGAGGGCTAACCATTATGCAAATGTGTGAAAGCTTGCATTATTCCAAAATAAACGTCGCACCCTCTCATTATCTTGGTGAGAGTATGAACATTCCTGGTCAGTTTTGTAATATCATCCTCTGTATTTTCTGAGTCATATCAAAGGACCCAAAAAAAATTCTAATGAAGACCTTCAGGTCTAGTTCAAAAGAGAGTTTAGAACGTACGTGAATAGATCATCCACTGACTTGCCGGATGACCGTAAATAATCGAACCTGTACACTCCGTTGAAAACGTCTTTGGGGCAAAATATTGACAACGTGAAATATAAGCAGCCATTCCCATTGAAAATTCAGCTTTCCATACATAATTGGAGTGTGAAAAAAAGCAACGATTTAAAACATTTCGACATAAGAGTGTACGAACTTTTAGAACCGTCGGAAAACATTTGTAAGCGGTGTATACTTTGTAAGAGAAAATGTATTATCAGGAATTATTTATAGAGGATACGAGCAATATCTTCCGTTTCGTATTAACGTTTCCTAAAACAGAAAAATTAATTATTTGAAACGTTACTGCGAAGGAGACACGCAGAGATAGGTAGCTAATGGCGAATTCAACCGGGACCTTTCCCTTCATTAAAGATTGAGCGCATGAATAACAATGCGGTCAAAATGCCGCCCTCGCATCCGTCACAAGATTAATAAATGGATAATATAGCTAAAATGTGATAACCAGATAACAATATAACATATTATTTTGCCTGATTTTCAAACTACTATACTCTATGTTTGATCTCAGAGCCGTTTGCGCTCAGTTATATTACTGGTTTTGGTGAATGATATCTATGAGTGCTGTTCATTAGTTAGGGGTATAGAGTTGATGTCCTCCAAATTGGTTGTTCTACAGAGAAATATTTGAAGTATTATCAATCGAGGAACCTCGGAATGTTCAACATTGTAACATGAATTAATTTCGAATTTCGCGGTCTCGGCACCAGCTGTCAGCTGACTATATCTTCGTCGTGTGCCCACCGTAGAATCTCCCTGTCGCAATCGACGTTTCACTACATTTATGGAAAAGGTTTCATGTAATTAATATTGTGCGCATAAAACTTCATGCAACAACTGTACGAACAAAAAGGGAGAAAAGTTCATCAAGAGCACGCGTGGGTTTTCAACGCTCCGAAAGAAGTGCTGCCACCCGTAAACATTCTCGATCTTTGCCGTCTCCCGTTACCGTATCTACCTCAACTTTTCGACTAATTTCGTAGATTTTCTCTAGCTATCTGACCAAACTTTCGTAGACATTGAACATCAGATTCCTGTTGATGCAATTTCGTATTGTAAACTGCGTTTTGATCGTCGTCGAATTCCACTTAAACATTTCGCCGGCACGTGTACGCTGATGCACGTCCTTGGGCTCTTTTCCCCTTCAAAATTTCATTCAGAACCCTCAACTTTTCGTTAATGTCTGTATCAGAGACTTTCGTTGGATTCTCTACATCCCAAAGAACCAAACTTCGTGGATTCCGAGGGATCGCTGTCAACGTCGGCCCTCGCGGTGGAATTCCATCCCATCCACAGTTATCGTACCGGTAGCTCCAATCTTCATATATTTCCTGCTACTTACATTTCCAAAAAATCTAAATTTTCAATCTTCAGTTTTAGGAACCGACCTATGGGATTCAGAGCTAGATCACGATCGACTAGTTTATCCCCGCCCCCTTTGAGTTCCGTATCGCAACATTCAAATCAAATCATTTTGCGTTTTGAGGTCCATGTCCATTCAGGAACGGAAGCTGCTCTCTATCCAATATCTATGACGGTTTGCCTGGACTCCCACACCTCCTCGATAGACGTGCGGTTGCAAAGAGAAGTTTGGAGTAGGTATAACCACACGAAAAAGGAAACTATGCCACGAGGGTGAGAACGGAATGCATTCCTCGAAACAACACCGCATGCCAACTCCAAGTGCGCCGATACCACATTTCCACACTACTCATTTTTCTCCACTAACCCTGATATATCACTCACTCACTGATATATCACACCCAAATGGTCAAATCACGGTTACAAACCAAATATATGTTGAACAGCATTTAGCGTCTTAAGGGACGAGGAGACTAGGGATGACGATGTGGGTGGTATATTTCAACATTCGGTCGAGTAACAGCTTCTTGTTCCTACTGATGTTTCATGGTAATGTAAGATAAGCAGATCAGGTGATGACATTGAATCGGAACTTACGACTGTTTTCCTGGACCACTAATCAATTCGATGTTTCATGAAATGAATCTGACGTTCCGTTAATAAATCCAAAAGCATGTTCACAGTTATGGTAGAAATGAACAAACTAGTTGGTTAGCAGACCATAAGAAGTGTTTATTGGCTTGGCGGGATATGGAAGATGAGGGTCAGAAACTATAGGGAACGATACGAAACACTTTTTTATACTGATACCATAATCAACGCGACATAAGTGATGAAGTTTGGCTATCGATTAACCATTCCATAGAGCATAAAAACATAATATAATTATTCTCCACTTAGTCCAGTGATGGTGGTATAACTCTGCAATCTATTCAGTGATCAAAAGTGCATGAAGAAAGATGTTGAACTCGTATTTTTCAATAGCGCCTTTGCAGACACAACCAGGTCTAGGTTTGTGAACAAGTGGAATATCAATTCAGCACATATGACGAACGATACCAAGCACGCATATTTTGTTCATGTTTTCTTTCAATCGCGAGAGATATTTGTATACTCCCCGCCACGTCACTTATACTATAGGGCTCCGTGGATAATCAATCTATGAGTCATTTCATTCTGCCTCAGTATGTTGCGTCATGAGTGGGATCTCAGAAGGTAACTCAAAACCGAATCGGAGTTGAGGGGAAATATACAATTACAAATACTGGAACGATAGAGTCGAAGTACCTGTAATAAATACCCTAGGCGACCCTTTACTCGTAAAACTTGCTTTTACCCCAGGGCCTCTGTGAATAATCGAGATAGCGAGTGCGATGGGGCGAAGGACGTTTGGATTCTGGTTACAGGGAAGGAAGTTATGATCAGCAAGCATTCCCCTCCAATTTTATTGATGCATAAAACTCCTCGTGATAGTCTGGAGGTTTGGACTTGGTTGCTGATACATCGAAGGGTCACTATTGATCTGGCAAGGGCAGATTGATAAGAATATTACTGGGAATTCAATACTTGAAGAAATCTTCTGAAGCGCTCTCATCATTTCAAAAGCTTACCCAATTCCACTCCCGGCATTTCAGCTAACTGAAAAGAAATCACCGCCAGATCTGAAACCATCCCATATTATTATCTACTACTATCTAATCCATAATTTGAGTTCATGAGATACTACTTATAAGTATTTTGCCATCATTGGTTTGTTTGTTTTGTATATTTTTGCTGTTGTTGGTTTATTATCGTCATAAAGAACCATTCGAATCGACCATGAAAACAAACTCTCCCCCCCCCCCCCCCCCACAATGTTGAGGAAGATTTGCAGCGTTCATTTGTTTGTTAAACAAACAAAGGAACGCTGCCAATCTTCATCAACATGGGGGGGGGGGGGGGGGCACTACGCCAAAGTCGCCAATCTGCCAATGCATAGTTTCGAGAAAATCGAGTTTAAAGATTTTGCCACGCCCTGAAAAATACGGTAAACACTATATGCTTCTCGGAATCACTCCTAATGAACCTTAGTAGACATAATTACACGCCCCATATGCTTTTTGGTCCTTTTTGGTCCGTTTTCCCAATTGTTGGGTCATAAGTGCACATTGGCGGATTTGGCAAAGCATAAATGAAAAAAAAATAACAGATTGTTGAAAGGTAAAACTCTTATTTAAATTCATGCAATTCATGGTAAAATTCATTCTATGGTGGATAAACGTTAGGAACATTAATTTTTTTCCTCTTAATGGTGCTGGTGTACCTCAGGGTAGTGTTACACTACTTACTTACAGTACTTGGCCCACTCCTGCACCTACTCTACACCAGTGACCTACCTGAAATCAGTGGTAATACAACCGCCACTTTTGCAGATGACACCGCAGTGTTAGCTGTGGGGGAGAGCATTGACGCTTCTATGGGCAAGCTCAACCAATCTACTCTTATTACACAAATCCAAAAATGGACTGCTAAATTCATACGGATGAATGAGGCAAAGTCGGTCCATGTTAATTTCACGAACCGCAAAATCAGCTACTTGCCCGCTTACCTCAATGGCAAAGTCATCCCTCACGCCAACGAAGCGAAATATCTTGGGATGACGTTTGATGCGAAGCTGCGATGGAAATCGCACGTAAAGAAAAAAAAAACCGAACTGACTCTTAAACTCAGAAAAATGTCGTGGTTAATGGGCAGGCGATCAATATTGTCTGTGCAAAATAGACTAACCCTGTACAACCAAGTCCTAAAGCCAGTATGCACAGCTCAGAGCAATCAGAAAATTATTCAGCTCTTTCAAAACTGTGTGCTCAGGAGCATCCTGGTACCCTGGTACGACATTCAGAATGATAGACTTCGTACATTCAGAATGATAGACTTCACCATGATCTAGAGGTGGAATCTATCAATGAAACTATCACCCACCAAGAGCGACATGAAGGGGTCATGTCAACATCGAAGCTGTCCATTTGCTGGATGTAAGTGACCTACTGAGAAGATTGAAAAGAAGGAAGCCTCACGAACTAACAAAGTGAATGTGAAGTACTGAATACTTCAACAGTTATCTGACTCAACAATTAACAAGTCCTGTATCTTGTTTCGATTGCTACACGTAGTAAATAAGATCAAAACCAAATTGCTAATAAGTTGCAAACTTGGTGTAATAAAGAATGTTTTAAAGGAAAAAAAAAAACTTCGGACTTATTTGGGGCTGGAAGGCAATCGCGCGTCATGGTCGAGGATCTGATACTCGAAAAGAAGGCGTGATAACCTTTGGGGATAGTCAGATCACGGCACATCTGCAGTAGATCTTTTGATTTTGCAGCTGAAATTGGAAGGCGTTGGCTATACGCTCTGACAGGCGCCACGTCTTGATTCGTCGGTCTTCCCCTTTTGGTTTTCATCGCTACTTCAACCACACCACCGTCATGCTCACACTGACAAAAAACATCAACCCGGCCGTTTTCTGTCTTCTCGTATCTGATGGAGACCACCTTCCTTCATGGTATGGCTCCTTTGAGTGAGTTGCTCACTTCAGAGAAATCGAGAAAGTCGGTGAACTTCAGCATCGATACGTTGAAAGGCCTAGGGTCTGTCCTCGCTGTCCTAATAATCTGGGCCCAACCTTCCGGGCTGTAAACTGGCACATTCTTTGATTTTCTTTCTACCTTAGAATGGATAGAATCGCATTCCATTTCTGAGTGACCAGGTTCGAAGAATGCATGCCTGATCATTTTCAAAGAAGTGGTTTTCAGCAAGTGAATGCACATGGCTGCAACCAAAGAGTTTTTGTTTTGCCCGGAACAAAGTCGGACATCATTAGCACCTGAGTGATGTTGGGCTGATCATTCACTTTGCTTTTTAAATACAGCATCAAGCAGGATGCGATTTCATTAGCCCCTCTTCTTCCCTCAGTTTCGTCCCAAACAAAGCAGTCACCATCATGCGAATTAAGGTCGTAAATTGTAAAATTGTACACGGCCAACTTCCGCAGATTGAAAATTTGTCCAGCGACCCTTTAGGAACGTTAAGTACAGCCTCCAAATCAAAATTTATAGCAAGGACAGTTTCATCACTCTTGGCAAGGTCTTTATCTTCATCCCTACGCTTACGAGCTACTAGCTTCCTCAATTCGTGAATATCGTGTTCCTCTTGAAGCTCTACTTTTTCCTCCACAGAATCTGAGTGAAAAACCAAGCATGTAAAACACAACATTGTATTCTCGGAACAGCTTTCTGAATTTCTCAAATGCTATTTTTCGGAACCTTTCCTTCGCACAATGGTCAAGAAACATCCTATGCATGATCGAAATGTTGAGTGTAGCGCCCAGGTATTTTTTTTTTGTGGTGCTTTGACGACAGTAGTGGACTCCATGGCCGGAAATGACCTTATGAAATTTCGGACACGAGTTTCGTCAGAGGGAGAGAGTTTATTGTGCGGTGCGTGACGACCCCTCTTGTCTGGTAAAATGGTACCCGTTTCAGTTTTCTTCTTTAGAGAACTTCGGATAAGTGCATTTGTGGCATTCGGACCAGGGAATGTGCACCTTTTTTGGGTAGAGATTTAACATGGTTCGCAATAAAATTTCTCTGTTCATCTATTGATTTTAGGTCCCTGAATGAATTGTAGATTTTCCTCCTGTGTTCTTCGGGTACCATCGCACTGCAGAGATGTTTTTTTTTTCTTCTTTTTTTTTATGCATGGGGATGGCATCATGTCGCGGGCGGGAAATGCCTTCCCTCGATACCCTAGATACCTCACATGAAAAATTATATGATTCGTCGACAGATCGTGAGTTGTCGAACGCATGGGGCGTGACAGCTGGAGGAGCGAAATAATTCTGGGTAGAACCTATTCGTTTCCATGGACGAGAAGCACCTAATTGAAGGAATGAGAAAAACCCATCATGCCAAACTCACCAAAGTGCCGATTGGCGACTTTGGCAAAGTGGAAAAATCCAATTTCTCACATTGGCGAAAGTGACTTGCTCTGAAACAACTTAGAAACAGTTCAAAAGTGAAATCCTCGAAAATTGCAGTTTGGCAACTTGGGCGTGGTACCAGCCATATCTAGGAACGAGGTAGCGTTCCGCCCCGCCAAGCAAAGAAGTTGAGAAAACGAACGGTGCCGAGTGTATGTTTACCGGACGTCACGAAACGCGTTTTCCACTTTGACGAGTCTACAGCCTGGGTAAAAATACCAATCGACTTGAATTTTTTTACATACCTTCTTTATAGCAGGGCTCAGTGCCATTTGAACGAAATAAGCCATTATCTCAACCCAAAAAAAAATTAGGGACAAAAAAACTGAAATTTAGGGTAATTTAGGCTAATTATGGCCATATCTCGGCTCCTAGTAGACCGATCAACTTGAAATTTGGTATGGATCTTTTTGGTGTGGATAATAGAAAGCCCTGAAAGTTTCAAGTCGCTAGGTCTAAAGGGAGCCGAGTTATATAACTTTAAAAACCAATTACCATGTTTTTCTACTTTTTTCAGTCGGTCAAGGCTACAGCCTCTCCACCTTCGCCGATTGACTTGAAATTTTGCACGGAGCTTCGTTTCAAGTGTAGCAAGTGCCTTTTGAAAGATTCAAGTCGATATCTTTAAAGGGAGCCGAGTAATATAACTTCAAAAACCCGGCTTTTCACCCTTACCTGTTCTCCTTAATCAGTTAGGCATTTCCACCTTCACGGATTGACTTGAAATTTTGCACAGAGCTTCGTTTCAACATCAGACAGTGCCTTTTGAAAGGTTTAACCCATTATCTCAACCCAAAAACTTTTAGAAACAAAAAACTGAAATTTAGGCTAATTTTGGCAACTTTGACGAGTCTACAGCCTGGGTAACCGGACCAATCGACTTGAAATTTTGCATAGACCTTCTTTATAAAATGACCCACTTCAACAACAAAAAGATGTGATATCCCCCCAAAAAAATCACCCCGCCTCGCAAATATCATTCTTCAGAGGCCGGAAAAAGTTATGATATCCACTTTCCCCGCCCGCCCTTTTCCTCATTAAGGAGCTAAGTATAATGAACAGCTTAACCACTTCACAAGCACCGTACCCCTTTCGAAATATCCCCTTTGCGCTATTGCGAGACGTTTTTATTACTTCCACAAGCAACTAATCCTTGTATAAAACGTTAACCACCACCAAGTATTTTTACACGGAGTTTTTTTTTGGGGGGGTTAGGTATGTGTTACAGTACATGCTTAGAATAATATTCAGGCTATAAGAAACTCGTGCAGTCCTTCAGAATGATATACAATGATATACTATGGATATACTATGATATACTATGGAGACATTGTAGATTAATTAATGGACTAATTGCGAACAGAAAATGCCTCGGACAGTTACGTCAGAAACCCATTCCTTTCAGGATTATTTCTAATCTACAGTTTTAAAGAGTTCATTGTCTTTTTTTGAGAGACAATCTTTTCTTTGTGCCACGGAAATTTAATTGAGGAAAAGCGTTGGTTGGAGCTAGAAATTTCATCGCCAACAATTAATGTTCTCTCAAGTCAATTTTCCATTGTCCGATGTTTCAAGGACAGTCAATTTGATGGACTGGAGTCTTGTTTCTTTGCAACACGTGGAGCTCACAAACTTCCATAGGATTAGAAGTAATGGGGGTTTTGATGAGTATACTACAGCTCACAATCTTGCACGATACTTGAAAGTATGATTATAAATCTTGAATTTCTGCCTCCCTGTGAATTGATCAGAATCCCGTTATTTTTCGTGAAAAACGACCATTTTAAAAACAATTATGTTTGGAAGAAATGTTCGATGCCAATCCATCTAGAAGCATTATGACTCCATCTCTAGAATTTACGGAATTGTATATGTGTATGCTTATACATAATATGTGCCCAATAACTGGCACTAGCACAAAGCTAAACATATAGAACCCGGTCTTTGAAAAGAGGTTAGAGTTCGAACAAGAGAGCCTCCCTCAATTAGCCGTTTTGTGACCACCTCTAGACTGAATGTTGTGTTACAAATTGATTTGACGACGTTTGCAAGGGCGCTGAGTCCAAATGTCAAACTTGCAAGTTTTTTTGATGGCTTCAAATTGTGTGTGGGTCACTGAAGCAGGAACTATCGGTTTGCTGCTTCGAGTTCTGTTATCAACATATTTCCTTCAAATTACCTACCTAATGGCTGATGCAGAAGGTCTGTGAGCAAATTATTACCATCAGTTGTATTTCCGGAGTACGTTATAATCGTCATGATGGGTTTGCAACATCAAGAGAAGTAGAAATGGCTATCAGTATGCTCCCGACATATCAATTTCTCCATATCTTGCTAACGGCTTATAATCCTTTGTGATACTCTTCGGATTTCATGTTTCTAAATGAACCAGATGACTGTGATTCAAGAGGCTTGGACAATTGACAGTAGTTGGGAGACCGATACCAATTACATCCTAGAAATGGACCAATTAGAGAATGATGAGTGGTTTGAAGTGATTGGGTGGGAGGTGGTTGGAGCTGTGAGCCGAAAGAGGAAAAATCTTCGAATGAATATTACGATAAACTTTCTTTGAGAGACAAGAATATCTGAATCTCTTTTCATTAAACAAGTATGGCGAATAGGGGGGATCTAGAAGTATCGAGCTCGAATCCAAAAGTACCAATGTATCGTGCCAAAGCCTTACTTTATACCAACTTTCATACTGGAGAAGAACTAACACATGGATTGGTGACGTCTTGTTTCTTGTTTCGAGTTCTTCGTAATATTAGCAATGAGTTTTTTCCGTACAGAAAAAAAGTACCTAGAAAGAAGAAACTAAATTACTATTGCCGACGTACCTAGGTTAGTGCAAGTGAAGTGAAACCCCACGAAGTGAATTGAAACAAATGAGTTAAGAAGAAATTCAATTATTTTAATATATTTCTCAGAATATTATTGGAAAACTGAGGAAATCTTCACTGAGGTATTACCGACTCCCACCCGCTTTCAGCGGATTTTTCTCAGCTCATTATTTCCAGTATTTCGTATAGTTATGAGACTCACAACGCTATTGAATACAGAACAGCGAACTAGACGGGAAGGTGACTCGGTACAGAAAATAATGAACCGTAGTGGTGAAATTTGCAGTTGGAAGAACTCCTCATTGGATTGATGAGGGAACAATGTGGAGAAGGATATAAACAATGTAGCTTTCGAAATTGAAAACTCTCTTGATCCAAACCACTAGCACTATTAGAGCAAATTTTCGAAGGAATAAGTGGTTTTATAACTACTTTTGTCCTCTTTTTGTGCCGAGTAACACTTCAGTTTATAGACCTTTCAACGCTGAACACGATGGTGAAATCAGAATGACAATATCCTACCACGTTATCAAATTAGAGCAGATGAACGGTCAAGCATTAACCACATATCTTCATCTTAAAAGTTCTCAGGTTTGAGAACGGAGTAGGATATCGCAATTGTGACTTCACCATCGTTTTCAGTGCAAAACCACCTTTGAAATGAGGTATAACTTCTCAGACTGTTCCATTTTGGGGATTTATGAGACATTTTTCCTACTAAATCTCCCCAAAACCCCTCCTTAGAGTAGCCCGATTCTGCCCATCTACGAAATTAGCCTTTCTATCGCCAGAACGGAATTCTTGGTGCAAATTTGAACTTTTTGTCTCAATTTTGATTAATACGTACATAAAATATCCCCCAAAAATCACTCCAATGGCGAGACGTGTTTATTACTACACATCTAATACATAGATTGCTCCTGTTACCCAGGCTGTAGACTCGTCATAGTGGACAATAATAGCCTAAAATTTCTGGGTTTTTTTGTTTCAAATTTTTTTGAGGGGGGGTGGGGGTGGGGGGGTTGAGACAGTGAGGTAAATCTTTTGAATGACAATGACTGAAGCTGAAACGAAGCTCTGTGGAAAGAACAAGAAGAACGAGGTAAGAACGAAAAACAGGGTTTTTGATGTTATCTAACTCAGCTTCCTTCAGACCTAGCGAATTGAAACCTTCAGGGCTTTCTAATATCCATACCAAGAAGATCCACACCAAATTTCAAGTTGATCCGCATTGTATTCGTCAAAAGTAGCCAAAATTAGCTTATATGTCAGCGGAGATAAGGATACCTGGAAAACGTGTTTCGTGATGTCCGGTAAACATACAGTCGGTACCGTTCGATCTTATCAACTTGTTTGCTTGGCGGGGCGGAACTCTACCACGTTCCTAGATGTAGGTACATAAGATTTCTGGTGTATTTCGGTTACACATACGTAACCACAAAGAGACATGGTGGGCCACCAATATTGCTTATACATCAAAAACCATAGCTCAAAATAATAATATTATGAACCCAGGAGAGCTAAGCATTGCACAGCATACCTACCTGAAATGTGTTCAGTAGCATTATGTCCTCTTATGTGAAGAAAGATGCTATGCACTAATGTATATTCTATTATGCTTTATCCAGTATAGATTTTTATCTTAGTGGCATTTTGTAAATGCTACGTTTTATCAACTTTTTGGAACGCTTTTCATATGAGAATGATATTTCGTTTCCAAAAAAATTATTTTGTTGTTGTTTCGTTCATCCTCCTTGGTTGAATAACCTTAATGTATTTAGAGGGTTGTAGGAGGTTGTAAAGAAAACGGGGGAGAATTCTTTCCGAGCTTTCGGCTTCAATAAGCCATCTTCAGGGGTAGGTATTTTTTCCTCGACCCAATCTCTGTTTCTTTCAGAAAAAACAGAAGTTTATTATTCTGAAAGAAACAGAGACTGGGTCGAGGAAAAAATACTTACCCCTGAAGATGGTTTATTAAAGCCGAAAGCTCGGAAAGAATTTCCCCCCGTTTTGTTTACAACCTCCTACAACCCTCCAAATAAATAAAGGTAAAAAAAATTATGTATTCTGAAACCATGGCTAAACAATCTGTCTGTGATTTTGAAAACCTTTGAGAACTGTATATATGATAATTATAGTATACTGTGAGTAATTATGTAATACTCGTATTTGAGTATTTTGGTGAAGAATACACTCTTGTATGGATAAATAGAAACCATCTAACTTGATTAGATGTACTTGTCTCTTTGAAATAGTGAAAAACAAACAAGAAATTGAAAACAGGGTCCGGTGGCAGACTGCTGAAATCGAGGTAGCGGTGTTGGGTGAAAGTAATAATACCTGAACCCTCAAGTGAATTTGGTTTGACACCATCTACAGGATGATGCGTACTATGTCCCGCAAAAGTGACTGTTATTACTTTATAACAGTTTTAACAGTGACCTTATTACTTTATAACAGTTTCAATAGATTAACAGTATTAATAGAAAACTGGGTCATTGTTGCAACATGGATTATGGGGGCGCACGTTTTTGATGAGTATGTAATTTTCCTATGAAATACCCCAGACAGGGCCTATAATACCGTCTTCAAAGATGAAGGTAAAATAAATTTGCTGCCGTTAAGAAATCATCCGTTCGGAACACTGGAAGCCGTCTATAAGCCGTCTAGTCATTACTTTGCTTTCCAATCTTCTTATCGACCCGCCAAAGGCGACCTACGTTAGGGCATAGCCACTCGAAACGAACCTTTAGAGCCCAAGGTCGGAAGTTCTGGGCTGACGGTATCGGCTCGGAATGAGCTTGGATGATTTCTTAGATGGAGCACAAATGAACAATGCCACACTGTCATACTTAATTAGGTACTTTACAGTCGAATTATAATTATCCTCAATTCCAAGGATTTGCCAAAGGTCGGTGCCGTTTGGCTAACAATTAGCCAAACGCCACCGACCTTTGATATAGACTTAAGGGTGATCTGAAAAAGGAGATAATTATTATCTTCTGTACAGCTCACCCTTATGTCTATATCACTGTGCTGAGGTTTTTACTTGTACTCAACTACATCGGCGATTATTAATACAAGAAGCACCTACCAACAAATATTCAACATTACCTTATTTTTGTAGCAAAAATAGTATCACAGCACAAACTCGATATGTATCACAGCAAAATCTCAAAACCATTTTTTGTATGAATCAGCAGTATGAATAATGGCCTGGAGTTCTAACGTTTGATTCACTCACATTTTTTTTTTTTTTTTTTTTTAAGGCTTTTATTGCACCGAGTAATCTCATTAACAATACAAATCTGACTTACATTACTACAACACACTATTCAGGACCTAAGATGCATAACTTTGTCCCTTGTCTCTCGAACATATCACATTCACTTCCTACACAAGCTCATGCGGTTTCAAACGCTTAAGGCGTCGAGTTAGATCTTGCACATCCAGGAGCTTTACAGCTTCCTCATTCACATGATCTTTTAGTCTGGCAAGATGAGCCGTTGCTCGCTTTTTGATCACCACATCCACACTGTCAACTTGAAGTTCACGGTGGAGTGCCTCATTTCGGAAGTACCACGGCGCATCAGTGATACATCGTAGTACAGAATTCTGGAAACGTTGAATGATCTGTCTATTGGTTGGAGCTGTGCAGCCCCACAACTGCGCTCCATACATCCAAACTGGCTTGAGTACTTGATTGTAAAGAAGCAGCTTGTTACCAATGGTCATGGTGGATCGTCGGCCGATTAGCCAATACATCCTTCTGAGTTTTAATGCGAGCTCTGTCCTCTTCTTTTTTACATGTTCCTTCCACCTGAGCTTGGCGTCTAGCGTCATGACCAGGTATTTGGCTTCATTCGCGTAGGGAATTGCCACGTTGTTGAGGAAAGCAGGGATGTAGTTAATCTTCTGGTTGGTAAAATCAACGTGCACCGACTTGGCCTCATTCAGTTTTATCCTCCATTTTGTTGTCCAAAGACGGATTTTGGAGATGGACTTATTGAGTTTTGATATTGATTCGTTATTGCTGTCACCAACTGCCAGGACAGCAGTGTCGTCTGCAAATGTTGCTGTGGTGTTATGTTCGACTTCTGGTAAATCGCTGGTGTACAGAAGGCACAGGAGTGGGCCCAATACACTTCCTTGCGGCACACCAGCATTTATTTTCATTGGCTCTGAGTACGCATCGTCCTGTTTGATGCGAAAGTACCGGTCAGATAGGTAGGATTCAAGCAGCTCAACATACTGATAAGGTAGCATCTTCTTCAGTTTGTAATTCAGGCCTTCGTGCCAGACTTTGTCGAATGCTTGAGACACGTCCAGAAAGATGGCTGAGCATACCTTCTTTTGTTCCAGCGCTTCTTCGATGATGTTGACTATTCGGTGTATCTGGTCAATGGTGGATTCACTCACATGTTGCCGATTTTTATCGGCTCTACCTTTGTTCTCTCATTATGAACGACCGGCTGGTTGTAAAACGCACCAGATGGTCTTTTCCGGATCTTTGATAATGAACCAAAACCGAAGTTTGTCATTATCAAAGTTGTGATTAGAAAATGAAAAAATTAATGTTTTAGGTCATGGAAAGCGGCAGTGAGACGGTAAGGATGACTAAAAAAGTTCGCGAAGGGTTCTCCGTTATTACCATCGACAAACTGTCGAGTGACCTGAAGGAAAGAATCTCAACATACTAGCATTCATTCATCAAATACTTGGTGATTGTGAGATGGGTTGCGGAGTTCCAAAACTTCTTTCTGGAATGATGCGAGGCAAAACGAGGATTCATCCAGCTTGGATGGTGGGGGGGGGGGGGTGTCAGCGGCATGAGACAAAAGCATGGAAGGAAGACGGATAAATTGACATTGAAACGAATGAGGCTGGGGAGACAATTCTACAACAGGAAGACAATGAGGAGTAAGAAAATTTGAAGTACTCCTTCCATTTTTTCGGCGTGGAGCATCGCGACAGAGGAATCAGCTATGGTATTATTTTTATTTATTTATCGTATTTGAAATCACCGTATGAATCATCAACCCATCCAAGATCTGGACGTTATTAATTAATATCTATTCTGGAGTTTAGTGTGCGTCGCCATCTGGCATCACTGGAGACAGCTGAGTGTTTATGTGATTCCTTCTTAAACCTTTGACTCTGCGATTTAATTTTGACTATTTTCCCATTGTGGAACGTTCTATCAAGCACTAATTCAGTTAGTACCGGTTAAAAATTCATCCAGTGCAGTTCTACGTGATCTTGAAAATGGATGAGTTTTTGAACCTCAATTTGATTTGTTTTGTTGTTGATACTCAATTTAGTATAGTAAGTAATTATACTATATTTTTTCGTTGTTGTATTTATGCTACAATGTTGTTTAGATGTTCACATTCACAAGATGTCAAGTGGACTAAGATGTGAAGAATGAAGCTGCACGAGTCGAAGTCGGTTCACATCAGTTTCACAAATCGAAAAATCTCAATCTTAGATGTTGAGATCAACTCAACCAGAATACCGTACGCTGACCCCGTCAAGTACCTGGGGGGTGACTCTCGACTCCAAACTTAATTGGAATAAGCACATCGAGAAGAAAAACCAGGCACTGAGGATGAAGTTCAGAAGCCGATGGAAAGGAATTCCTTTCTTTCACTTCAAAACAAACTGCTAATATAGAAGCAGATTCTTCGTCCTACTTGGAAACCACCTGGATACAACTCTGGGGGTGTGCGAAAAAGACAAATATTAACCCTCCTCCCACAAGGCTCCCTTTCTGGACATGAATTGCAAGGCTGTGTTGAATACGACACAGTACCATGATTGTTTCATGAGTGTAACTTTTGGACCTTTTAATGAAGAAAATGAGTAGGGACGCTTTCTCTGGACCTCTTGAAGTTTAATGGTTCTATAAATCATCCAAATTAGTTCAATGAGCATTGAAAATCACGAATTATATTGAGAAATTTATCAAGCGAACCTGAGCATACGAGATATGTTACAATTTACTAGGCAGTTGTAACTGCCTAACACACACAAACATAACCTTTATACTAGCATCTCATCAGTTCCTTTTTTGCTTTCTTGAAATGACCCTGGTAAAAGGTTGGTCACTCGAAATTGTCTCACCATCTTTACCCAGCACGAAATCCCTGTCATCAAACCCACTAGATTGCTCAGTCTCATGATAATCATCCACATCAGAATAATCGTCAACATTAAATGGTGCAGTACCACTGGCTGGTAGGGTAATTTGTCTCTCCGCCCATCCCTGAAGTTATATCTGCTTGCGTTCCTCTTGTATACCACACGGCCTTGTGGGAGGAAGGTTAACAAGATCCAAACCTCGCATTACTCAACAGCGAGGTGCGAAGCACCGAGCATCCTATATATGTGGCTGGCGGGCAAAATGTATATCATTCCTTTTTGCGGCTGAGGTTTTTTGGCGGGCCAGTTTTTACAACGGAGTTGTTTTTGGGGGGATTATGATTTACACCGAGATCCGAGGATAGAGTTGGTAAATGAAACAATTGCCAAGTACGCGCGGAAGCACAACGAAGATGCTCAACGTTCTAAACAACGAAGGGGAACTCCGGCGCCTCAAGGGTGAGAATCCACTGGACTTGATTGTGGGAAGTGAACCCCAGTGTCTATAGTGATCATGCTGCAAACACGAGTTAGGTTTTCCTGAAAATCCTACCATTTACAGAGATTAATTATTATGAAATGAAATATTGCTAGATGGAAAATGTGTCAAAATTATTCTGTTGCAATAAATTACTCACGAAAAAAAAAAATCACGTGGGAAAGATTTTTGTTGAGTTCAGGACACTCCTGCGTTCTTGGGAAGTGTATTTATTCGTGTGATGCCACATGGCTTCCATGGGATCTTGACGGGGTATTTGTGATTACTTCATCACAAATAAGGCTTGTCCTTCTCCGTCAATTTGGTTTATTCTAATGAACATTTTTCATTCCAAGCCAGGCTTTTCTCTTAAAGATGCTCGGGAAACGCTTCTTGCTCCCGAAGCTAATAGGACTAATGACTTGTATGTGGAACCACCTGAACCTAATGTTCTACCGACGAAGATTCTAAAAATGAGGACGACACGTTTGCAGACTTTCGTCATTTGCAGGAAAATAATTACTTACTAGCTCCCGCCGACATAATAATTGGCGATCTAAGGCTAGGTAAAGTTAGTGAAGCTGATAATCCCCCCGCGGAATCTATGATTGAACTATCAAAATCAACCGGGTACAGTCGTCATTGAAATTCCTCTGATCAAAACACCGTGTTTTTTCCTGGATCCAAAATTGCTGGCTACAATTTAGACGAGCATTATTAAAGACATACCTTACAAAATATGCTGTTTCCAGAAAAACCATGGACCTTCTGGAGGTACCTACTCGACGACATAAGGTTCGACTGCCGAGATCATCATGTCACCCACACTCGAGATGAAAAATCCACAGTCATGCAGCATGGGTATAAGAGCGAATTTTCGGAGAAATAATTGGTTTTATGAAATAATTGGACATGATGTCCATGAAGAATATCTAAAGTATCAACCACGTTTCTTCATCTTCAAAGTGCTCCAGTTTGAGAGCGGAATAAGATATCGCAAAATTCTGACTTAACCATCTCATTCAGCGTGTAAAAACCTTTAAAATGAGGTGTCACGTGTCAGACTTTCATTTTTTGGGTGAACTTTGAATTTATTTGGTATGAAATTTTTTCGAAAATTCGAGTTTTAAACATTTTGGACCGAGAACAATAGCTAGGTACATCTTCTTCGGAAATTCGCTAAAAGGAAGAGAAGTGCTGGTTTCAACTGTCAGTTTCAAGTGAGAACCTCAAGTTGAAAAGAAGTAAAGCGGACTTATACAAAAGAGTGGATTTCCAATTCCCTAAGACTCATGAATCAGTTCAGCACCTTCTCTAGAAATCATAACATGAGCCCCATTACCAGTACCCAAGACAGACCATGATTAAATAAAATAAAATAAAACCATCACATAATGAGTTATTTATTCTAGAAGTGACAAATAACTTTGAATAGACACTCTCATCCCAGCGATCCGCTTATTGAGCAGTCAAACTCTCTTGTTGATGTTACTGTTTTTTTGTTGAAGGATGAGCGTAAGTCAGCTGAGTCAGGAACTTTGGAATATTAACTCCCTATACCCTCCCGCTGTAACGCTCTCTTGATTGCTAGCGTTTTGAGCGGTCGGGAAAGAGATAACATGGTACCAAACAACATAAATAAACAGTTACTATCTGGTGTGGAGCTCCGCAGTCCTCGCTTCCAACTCATCGTCCTATAAATATGCCAGGAAGGGGCTTTTGTGTTGATAACTTGGCTCGCCCCGACCGATGAGAAGAATGAAAAGCCGAACTTTCCTTGATAAATATGAATAGGTGAACTTTGGGAAAATCAGACTTTAACACGGATTAGCCTTTTTGCTTAGCCCTTTGGCTTTTTTTCAGGAAACCCTCAAGTTTGATCAACAGCTCAAAATATACGTTTACCGGGGTTCTCACCAAGGTTTTCCCTATCCTGAGTCCATCATCTCAAACAGATAGCGAGTATGGCTTATTCGACTGTGGCAACGTTACTATTATAACAAGCGTATACTCGCCCCGGAATTTTTTGGTAGTAATCGAACGCCTGGGTATACTCGCCATCCTGTTCGTAATTCCAATTGTGCTACGGCTCTAAAACGAATGGGGAACTAAAACTCTGCAAATTCTTGACACAACGGTTTATTATCTTCCTTGTGCAGATCACCCTTCTGTCTATACCAGACTGTGTTGCAAATCGGCACCATACCATATTCTCACCGTACTCATACCATACCATACGAATTTCTTTCCTATCATACCATACTGTACTATACCAAATCATACATACAATAATATACCATACCATACTCATACCATGTCATACAAACCGAGTGAATATTGAAATGTCGTCCATTTCTGACCTATATTTAAAATTTCAAGTATCTAGCTCATCATCAAAATTTAATTTGTTTAAACAAATAGGTATTATTTAAACAATTTTACAGACAAGAAAACGAGTGAATATTGCATTGTGATCCAGTTCTGAACTATTTTTAAAATTTCAAGTCAACAGCTCATCATCAAAATTAAATTTGTATTATTACAAAAAGGTATTATTTAAACAATTTTACAGATGAGAAACCGAGTGAATATTGCAATGTGGTCTATCCCCGACTCACGGTTAAAATTTCTAGACTGTAGTTTACCGGGAAGATGAAAAACGTAGTTTTATTCTGGGCGTCTGGAGGTTGGGTCACATAACGGCCGTTTTCGACGCGAAAGTTTAGTGTTTTTCCTAAACCTTTGCGCGCTCACTGTGAACGAACGGCTGGTCGCACAAAAATCCAATTGGTCTTAAAAGATTCGTAATTTTTCAGGTCATTCAAAAGTGAACTAAAAATTACACGGTTCAGTTGAATATTTCGAGCTATGACATCGTCGAAATTTTAAATTTCGTTTTGAACCCCTTCCCCTTGACCTAGGGTTATGAAAAGTTTCGAGGATCATTGTGGGGCTGGTCCTAACCCAGAAACCAAATTTCGTAATTTTAGCTCAACGCTAACTGGGCAAAGTGCCACGGACGGCGGACGGCGGACGGGGGACGGCGGACGGCGTACGGCGTACGGCGGACGGACGGATTTTTTTTTATTCGATTTTCTGAATCTACGTATCTTGAAACGTAAACCAACAAATTTTGAGGGGGGGTTAAAAAATTTTTTTCTTTGGGCGATTCCAATGGTTCATTATCGAAGATAATAAACCAAAATCCATCTATGTCATCTTCAATAGTTAAGGAACGGTAGAATGGTTTTGCTTCTTCGGACCTCAGGTGCACGAGCGACTTTAAGTCTTTCAGTTTCGGAGCAGCAACAACTTTACCGTTATCCCATGGGCTCCAAACTGTCTAGGAAAAAATTGGACTGATTAAATGTTCTTTTCCTCCCTTTCACTGGTTTTGTTTTGTTCAAATTTATGAGAGTAATTTTTTCCAATTCGAATTTCGGAGGGAAAGTCCTATGAAAACAGCACCAGCTCCTTTTGGTTCATTATCTTCGATAATGAACCATTGGAATCGACCAAAGAAAAAAAATTAGAATTTTTTAAGACCATCCTCAGCTTTTTACGACCAACCGTTCGTTCACAATGAGGGCTCAAAGTTGGGGCAGATCGTCAACATGATGGTGAACCGCGATGCCGCCGGTCAGTTCAATATTCATCCCTTATCTAATTAACGAACTGATGGATGAAACTGTAGCTCATCATCCAAATTTAACCTTCCGGCAGTCGCGCTGTTGTAAAAAGTACAACACTGTCGGTTTTTTTGGGTTCAGGTCACTATGAGTGGGAAACCCAAATGACCTACCTACCTATGCCTCCCTCAACTGGATGCCAACCCCTAGTGTCACAAGGTCAGTTCTCAGACGTCATTAGGCTGATGAGGTACGTCTCTGTTGTACTTTTTACAACGCGCGCTCACTCGTGTAACTTTTCCACCTACAATTTTCAAGTATATTTTATTGTTTATCGACATGTTAAGCCTTACAGACATAGACATACTTCGTGTTTGTCAGGAACTCTCTGATGAAAGTGATGAAAACTCTGAAATTGATAGTGATAGTGATCTTAGTGACAAAAACATTGGACGTGATGGCATTCTGATGACAGTGAATTAGTGAACGATGACGAAGGCTATGTGAATAATGAAGAAGATTTTGTACTCGGGAAAGATCTAGAAACCATCTGGTGTAAAACTGAACTGAAAGGTACATTGGAAACACCTAAAAAAATATTGTAAGAAAAAATTGAAAAAAGACGCTGGCCTCAAGCAATTTTCTACGTTCTTATGAATATAGCTAGCATAAACGCAAGAGTAATTCATTCATTCAATGATCCAGAAAATACTCCAAGAAGAAGGATTTTTCAAAAAAATCTAGCTATGGACCTAATGAAAAGCCATCTGACAACTAGAGCACAAATCAAATCGTTCCCCAAAGATATATCTGTGCACTTGGAACGCTACCAACAAGAACCTGCGGAGGAAGCTACAACGTCTGCCGAACCTCCAACCAAGAAAAGAGGAACTTGCTGGATCTGTGGAAGGCAGAAGAGCTCATCTGCATATATGAAATGTGACAGATGTTCTCTTTTCATATGCAAGCCACATGCAGAGAAACAAACTGTGTGTTTGAGGTGTGATGATATGATGCAGCTAACGAGTGAACCATTTCATGTATGAGTACATAAAAACTCATCATAAAAAAAATTATATAATTATTTAATTCTTATTTTTATTATTTTAAACATTGTCAGTTTAAGTAAAATAAACGTTTTTAAAATTATTGGGAAAATATTAGTTCATTATACCTAAAATATTAGGTGTTGTAAAAAGTACAACACGCGCCTGCTCCTGTTACTAGAAAGGGCGCGCCTGCCGAAAGGTTAAGCAAAATAAATTTATATGTTGAGCTAGAGACGTGAAATTTTAAACATGGGCCGCAGATGGATGATAATGCAATATTCAGTAGGTTTCCTGACTGTAAAATTGTTTAAACAATACCTGTCAATTTACTGGACTCGGAAAACAGGCTATCAAGGGTCTACTCAGAGTAACACACTCGTTTACCTTTCAATTCAAAATTCACTATATTTTACGGAAATTTCACAGAGAACACATGAGCTTACAACGAGGTTAAAACATGATATATATCAAAATTCCACCATAACCCTATTTGCAACCTCCCCTTATTCTTCCTCCACTAAATGTTTCACATGGATTGCGACATCCTCCCACCTAAGTTTTTAATAAGAGGAGAAAACTTACAGACATGACATGAAACAAATAAATCATACGAATGCAATTCAATTAAATTTTTCAAAGAAGTTACAGTTAGACACTAGACCACAACACATTTAGTCGCGGAATCGCTGAGGAATCTTCACAATCCTTCCTTTGCTCGTCAACCGTAGGTCACTTGTAGGGAATTCGGTCTGCGTTGAGTCTGGACAATTATCTTCAATTGCGGGGAGCTCATTTTCATCTGAAGATGGCGTATCACTCAGTAAAAACTGATTCTGGCCTTCAAGCAATCGGTATAGACGCTGAATAGGTCTTAAACACTGACCAGAGGATGTCTTGAGGCGAACTAGACGAGTAACTTCATCTTTGCCAGGAAGCAACTCTGTGACTATAGCTAATGGCCAGTCCAACCTCTTCATATTGTCGTGTCCAATCAGGACCACGTCACCGATGTTGATTTTGTCTTGCTTGGTAACCTTTGCTTGCGTCTGTAGTTGGCCAAGGTATTCATTGCGAAAGCGAACCCGTAGATCATGTTTCAACTTGGCACGATGTTGCCATGATTTCCTTAGATCCACCGTTTCCAACACATCCAATTCGGGTAAGGCCGCCTCCTTGACATCCTGAATAAACATTGATGGAGTAATTGGTGTAGGCTCACAATCTACTTCGGCCATGAATGTCAAGGGTCTAGAGTTTAGAACACTCTCACAGTCACATATTACAGTTTCTATCTCCGTATAAGTAAGAGTCGAGCGTTTCAGAACTTTCTTCAGGAGACGTTTGACAAGACCCACTAAACGCTCCCACCATCCACCCCACCATGCAGCAGTTGGTGGGTTGAATCTCCACGAAATCCGATTCAATTCACAATACTCCAATACTCTGGACCAATCAATTTTCTGAAATAAGTTGCTAGTGCCAACAAAATTCGTGCCTTGATCACTATATACTCTGGTTGGGCGACCTCGACGTGCAACAAAGCGTCTGAGCCCCAACAGAAATTCGTCTGTTGAGAGGGAAAGAAGTAATTCGAGGTGTACAGCTCGAATCACGGCGCAGGTGAAAAGACATATCCAAGCCTTTTGTCTGCCCTTCAAATAGATGGGCCCAGCGAGATCTACTCCCACCACCTCAAAAGCAGCTGCCTCTCTAACGCGATCCAATGGTAGTGGAATAGTAGGTGCCTCCATCCGTTTTGCTTCATGACGCCTACAAACCACACAATCAGCAATAGCTGCTTTGATGGTCCTTCTCCCACCGAGTGTCCAGAACCTCTCACGCAATATAGCAAGGAGTCCTTGTACTCCAACGTGACAGTTAGATTCATGTACATGCTTGATGAGTCTTGAGACAACTTCGTGTCCCTTGGGTAGAAGAATAGGGAAGCGAAAATCCTCACTATCTGGACGATTCGAAATTTTTGTTTTCAAACGAATAAGTCCAGTATGGTCCTCAAATGGTCTCAAGGGTGCTATTTTCGGATCTTTCACTCCACTGAACGATTCCGTTTGAATCCATTTCAATACTTTCATTTCAGCTTCAGCTATCTCCTCAACTGAAAGAGGCCCTCTTTTCTTCACAAAATGATCAGATCCAAAACGTCGACAATTGACAACGAATCGCTTCATCCATGCGACCATTCTTATCAATTTAGGATACTGAGAAAAATATTTATAATACCAGTGCACATCTTGTGGTGTCTGATTTGCTATCATCAGTGTTGTGACATCAGTTTTACGTCTCTCTTTGTTGATAGATTCTTCATTGTATTCACATGTGGGGGATGGCCATTGAGATTTTGGTTGATGGAGCCATTCCGGTCCCTCCCACCATTTCGAATCCATCAGCGTCTTACCCATACATCCTCGTGAAGGGAGATCAGCAGGATTCAATGTACCTGGAACATGGTACCATTGATCAACATTGCTTAGCTTTCTAATTTCTTCCACTCTTCTACGGACATAAGGAACCCAATTTTCTTCTCTCCTTAACCAAGCAAGTACTGTAGAAGAGTCGGTCCAAAAATATTCCTCACAGTTAGAGTTGAAAGAGTCTCTCACAGATGTCAGAAGCCTGGCTCCTATGTTAGCTGCTAGTAATTCTTTGCGTGGCACTGTCATGTTCTGAGCAACGCGAGTTTTAGACTGAACTAGTTGCAAATTAACTCCATCTTTGTTCTCAACTCGTAAGAAAATTACTGCAGCGTATGACAGCTCACTAGCATCGCAGAATGTATGCAAACTCCAATTATCGGCATTAGACATGCGAGGTAGCCATCGAGGGATTTTCAAATTAATTAGTTGTTCAAGTTCATTCACCCATTTCAAAAACTTCGATTCGATGTGCAGAGGAACATCTTCATCCCATCCAATTTTACTTTCCCATAATTCCTTTATGAGTAATTTGGGGCACAAAGTAACAGGGCTTGCAAAGCCTAGAGGGTCAAACACTTTGTGGGCAGCTGACATTATCACCCTCTTAGTTACTTTTCCCACAGAAATTTTCAGAGAATCTGGGGATATACTTAAGGTGTCTGTTTTTCTATCCCACAATAAGCCCAATACTGGAGTAGGGGGTTTTTCAGTACACTGAAAATCAGAGTATTCCCAGCCTCTCAAATCAAATTTTCCATCCGACATTATGGACGTGGCTTCATTGATGAATCTGTCAAGTTCGTGATGATGGTCAAAACTAGTTATAGCGTTGTCAACGTAAAAACATTTCAACAGAGTTTTTATAGTCGATGGCGAGATTTGTGAGTTATTTGCAATACGTGTTTCTAATATCTGTTCCAAATGACTACGAATAACCGCTCCTAATAAGAAGGGGCTACAAGTAAGACCAAAGACAACTCTTTTATGCCGGTAAACTATGAGTTCGCCTTTGTCGTTCTTCCAAAGAAACAATAACACATTTCTATCTGCAGGGCAAACACTTATTTGTAAAAATGCCCTGCGAATATCGGCAACAACTCCTATTTTATGCATGCGAAATCCGTTCAGTAAAGGTGGGATTTGTTCAATAAGGTTACATCCCTTTTCCAGACACTGGTTTAGACACGGTGAATCTTTTTCGTGAGCCGAAGCGTCAAATACAGGTCGTATTTTCGTGGTACTATTGGGTTTAACAATGTGCCTATGTGGTAGGTAGTGACTCCCCTCTTCTAGTTCAGAGATAGGAACCTCCTCAATCACTCCTTCATTGACCCATTGTTCAAAAACTTCATTGTATTCTTGAAGATAACCATCCTTTTCTAATTTCTTGTAAGTTACATCCAATCTTTTAAGTGCAACATCAAAATTATTAGGGAGAGGAGAATGTTCTTCTTTCCATGGTAAGTTGACCTCATACCTACCCTCACTGTTAATCTTCAATGTTCGAACAAAATCGCGAGTAATCTTCACTTGAAGTTCTAAGTCGGTTTTCTTCATGATTGGATCCTCTATTCCTAATATTTCCAACTTCCACAAATCCGAGACACGCATTTCTTCTATCAACAACGTGGTGGTCAACATACCTAGCGTAGTTTTAACTGCTCCAATAGGTAATTTCCCGGAAATCGTCCACCCTAAAACAGTTTCTATCCCGACCATGGTTCCACTTGAGAATTTTCTCAAATTACCAGTACAAAGAGAGCCCGCAAAATCTGCTCCAATCAAAAGTTCAATGGGACCTGTGTCACTCAAAAGTTCAGCTGTATCCAGTCCATATTCAGCCATTTCTTGTATCCAAGGCCCATAAGAAACGGTAGGTAAATTACCACAAATAACATCCTGACCTAAAACTTCTATTGTGTACACGCGGTCATCACTGAGCTTAGAAAGTTGAAGAGAATATTTATTGTGTCGACTCATACCTGTTTTCTGACCTCCAAATAATGAATGAAACAAGGTTTCCTGACCTTCAGAGCTGCAGCGTATCCTTTCAGCGGTCGAATTCAAAATGTACGATCTCTGGGCTGCTGTGTCAAAAACTGCACGAATCACTAAATCTTCTCCACGTCGGCTTCTCAACTTCACTCTTAGAGTAGGTAAGAGCACGCTCGCATCGTACGTGAGGCTAGTGTGAGATGCGACGTTGACAGCTTTCATCCTATCGCTAGTAGCAGCTTCGTCTGTAACATTCTTAGACTTAGTGATTGAAGTTCCCTTAAAACGTTCATAATTAGGACAGAGAATTATTATATGCTTTCTATCACACAATGGACATGACGGTTTTCTACATATTTTAGACGAATGAGATGGTTTTAGGCACAAATAGCAAACTTTTTCCTCCCTGACTCGTCGTAATTTGTCCTCAGACGGCATATCTCGGGCTTTAATGCAGTCGGCACTTTCATGGGATTGATCACAAAAGATACATTTATACGTGTGACGTTTACTACTTTGATGTGTAGTCAAAAGCGTAGATGCGGTAGGAACGTCCTGTTTGTTACACTCTCGTCGAAGTTTCTTAGAATCCATGTCACTTTTCATTCCGAATTTATTCATCGCAAGAGAAATCCGTTGTTCGTTTTGAACTTCTCCTTTGATGAATTCACGGAATTTACCTAGGCGCGATTCTGCGTCGCCGATTTCTTCTGGTATATGACTACGCTGCCAGACACGTAAAAAATCCTCAGGCATGCAGGATTCAAGAAGTGGACATAAAATGGCTGCACACTTACCAGTCGTTACTCCTAATGTTTCTAAAAACCTTAGTTGACATTCAAGCGTATCGTACATGTCAATCAAACTAAATACAGAAGACTTCGAGTTCTGTATAATTATGCTCAGAAGTTCGCGAACATATACTTCTATGAGTAGGTCTTCACGACCGAAACGTTCTTTGAGTGCTGAAACTGCAGCGTCATAACTGGTCTTATCCTTTGAAGGGGGGAAGCTTTCAACAACTTGCCTAGCCCTAGTTCCCTCTTTCATACTCTGAACCAAAATCCTAAATTTATGGAACGTAGGAATGGTCTCATCTTCGTGAATGGGTTCAAATTGACCCCAAAAGGAAAGCCAATTCTTCAGATCGCCATTAAAGGTACCAATGTTGAGTGGCGGAAGCCTCAAATGCTTAGTGGTACTGTCGCCACTTACCTGCGAACTGTCGTCTTCATGTATACTCGGAACTGGTTTGTGTCCATTACCTATATCTTGCATGGTAATACTAATAGACTCATACATAAACTGGTACTCGTCTGCGGATTCTCTTTCCCGTTCAAGGTCTTCGTCCGTTGCCGGTGATCCGTCTTGTAACATCATGTCTAAAATGGCTTCATCTTTCACACGAAGTTTTTCCCAATCCGTCATCAACATGTTGTGCATCGCTCTTGCGTCTTGCAGCTTCTTTTCATCAAGAAGTTTGATGATCGCGTTGTAGTGTCGGGTAAACGAGCCTCTACAGACTTTCCTTGATTTGATAGCCTTGTCCATGTTCACCGATCACAGTAGTACGAACTGACCTAGAATGTTCAGCCCCACGTTGGGCGCCAAAATGTCAATTTACTGGACTCGGAAAACAGGCTATCAAGGGTCTACTCAGAGTAACACACTCGTTTACCTTTCAATTCAAAATTCACTATATTTTACGGAAATTTCACAGAGAACACATGAGCTTACAACGAGGTTAAAACATGATATATATCAAAATTCCACCATAACCCTATTTGCAACCTCCCCTTATTCTTCCTCCACTAAATGTTTCACATGGATTGCGACAATACCTATTTGCTTAAACGAATTAAATTTAGATGTTGAGCTAGAGACGTTAAATTTTAATCATGGGTCGCAGATGGTTGAAAATGCAATATTCAGTCGGTTTCTTGTCTGTAAAATTGTTCAAACAATACATGTTTATTTCAAGAAATTAACTTTGGATGAAGGGCTAGAGTCTTAAAATTTTAAACATGAGTTGAGGATTCTATGTTTCACTAGGTTTCTCGTCTGTTAATTGTTCAAGCAATAAATATATTTTTTTTCAAATTAAATCTAGGGACGCAGGAGCGTCCCGCCCGCCAAGCAAACCGAAGCCCTGAAAACCGAAGCGACTGAGACACTGATTACGCGACGGAACAAGTTGGGGTTTTCACCCTACCATAGCTCGGTCCCCTGAGTGTCTCGAGAGTTCATTTTTTGTACACCAACTCTCCAGGGGCACGTGAGGACGTAAACCAAATTTCAGCTCTCGGGAACATCGGGTGTCGGGGGTATAACAGTTTTAAAACCACTATTTTTCACGTTTTTCGTGTTCTTCTTCTTTTTCTTCTTCTTCTTGTTGTTCATTGACGGAGCTACAGCCCAGCAGACAAATCGGATCGAGCTGAAATTTTGCACACACGTTTGTTATGCTCCAAGGGAGTGCCTTTTGACCATTTTTTCTCCGTCCCCCCATTTCCCCTCCCCCCAATTAGGGGGGAAATAGTAATTTTTAGGAATTTCAAATGGTCATAACTCCTTCAAAATTGAAGCTTTTTCAGATTTTCTTTTTTAGTTGTATTCAACTTTTAAAACTGTTTAATTTGAGATCAAAATGAGCTTCGTAAGGGGTAAATAAAAGGAGTTATGGTGATTTTTGTATTTACAACAATAACTGCCGCAAAAATTGATGGAAATTGGTGCTGTTGGTCTTAAAATGTCCGCTAGGTTGTCTAGTATATGCTCAATCATTTTGAACTAAATCTCGATCGATTCGACTAATCTACAGCCAAAAATACGTGAATAAATTCCACATCTACTGATTTGGCTAATTTCCGAAAACATCAAAGTTGAACGGTGGTCAGAAAAATTGTCGTAGAGTGGCGCCTGGCTAAGGATCGATAGGAAATTTTATGGGCTTTCGAATGGGGGTAGCGCACTTTGTCACTTTTCCCAACGGTTCTCGAGTTATTCGCGATTTGTGGTATAAAAACGTGCGTTTTACCTTTTGCAAACTTTCTCTTTCCACTTTCTCTTCGACACCAATAATTACAATTATTGTAATGATTCTCAATAACAAAAATTTGCACAATCCCCAAGAAAAAATGCAACAAATTTTCAAAAAATTTCTAATTCAAATTCATTCAAATTTCTAATGCTTTCTATTTTTTAAATGTAATAATAAGAATATCCTGTATATGTGGCTTGCGGGCAAAATGGATATCATTCCTTTTTGCGGCTGAGGTTTTTTGGCGGGCCAGTTTTTACAACGGAGTTGTTTTTGGGGGGTAAGTATTACTGGCGGTCACGAGTAATCAGTGGTGGTACACCTATAATGAAGTAATGCTTCAATTCAGGCTTGTTCATCTGGCAAAAAGCTCCCGCCAACAGCATTGAAAGAAGCGTAAAGCTCCCTGCTGGTGTAACAGAGGAAACCTATTAGGTGAAACCGAGGGTGACTAAGGGTGAGAGGGGGTTGTGGGAAGGAGACAGGGAACAGGAAAACATTGACGGTGGAGGTTAGGGGCAGGAGGATCAGGTTTCTATATGCACACTCAACAGTGAGGTGCGAAGCACCGAGCATCCTATATATGTGGCTGGCGGGCAGAATGGATATCATTCCTTTTTGCGGCTGAGGTTTTTTGGCGGGCCAGTTTTTACAACGGAGTTGTTTTTGGGGGGTTTGTATGACGAGATACAGTTTCATCTGTCAGTTCGTTAATTAGTTAGGGTGAGCTGCCCAAAGGAGATTATAAACCATTGTGTCAAGAGTTTTTGGAATCTAAGTATGTTGAAACATAAACCCTCGAATTTTGTGGGGGGGGGGGGTATTTTATTTTTTATTATTATCATTTTTTTTTTTTTTCGATCACAAAGGTAGATTACAACATTGGAGTGTTCATGTGATTGATCATGTTTGTTTCGTCTTCTAATGATGTTAGTTTCCTTATTCTTTAAATGGACTCCGAAGTGTTTCCACAAAATAGTCGAGATTCGAAGATGAAAATATCCGTAGCGGTTTGTTACGGAAAGAAATCAAACCCACACGTTCGTGAATCATGCTACATTCTTCATAGAGGTGGCCGTTCATCGAGCAGTTACATCGAGGCTGAAAACTTGAACTCACGTTTCCGGATTAATTTCGGATTTGGACGAACGTCACATAATCCTTTGATGGAGGAAGTGGGGAATGCACGAGAGGTCCGCTGAGTCGAAACTGACGCGGGTAGGACGGATCAGTCCTTCAACGTACGCCAACAGATTAACTGAAATCCCAGTCCGCGGAGAGTCGCCCTTCATTTCTCCGCCACACATACACGCGGGAGAAAATACAACGATTTTTTCGGTGTTTGTATTGCCAACGACAACGTGCATGACCTCACTACTCTCGTTGCTTCCGAGCTTAGTACCTACTAAAAACTGAGGATTGCTTCATGATCTCTGATGAAGAATGAAACATTTACGTTTGCAAAACTTTTAACGTGCCGTTCGTCCTGACATCAGTTTTGTACCCCGTCCTGTCCCATTGTGGGCCTCTTCGATAATGAACTATCGGAATCGAATGGAAGAAAAATATTTCAGGGTTTACATTAATAATTATTGATGATTTTCACTACTTGATACAATTTTTAACAATTAATGATAGTTCGTAATAATAATTATTAACTATATAATAATTAATTAACTCTTGTCTGAAACCATGAGCTGTTCAATTCAGCTTGGCCAGTATGAATATTGAACCGACCGTTAGCCTCGCGGTTCATCATCATGTTGACGATTTTGGATCTGCTCTAACATTGAGCCGTCATTGTGAACGAACGGCTGGTCGGCCAAAGCTGTGGATGGTCTTGAAATACTCATACTATATTCATTACCATACCATATTCATACGATACCATATTCCTTACCATACCATATTCCTGACCAGAACCATACACAAACCATGTCGTACAAAACCGAGTGAATATTGCAATCCCATCCATCCCCAACTCATGTTAAAAATTTCAATTCTCAAGTCCATCATCCAAATTTCATTTACGGACAAAAAATCGAGTGGATATTGTATTGTCATCCGGTTCTGACCTATATTTAAAATTTCAAGTCAATAGCTCATCATCAAAATTAATTTGTATCATAACAGATAGGTATTATTTAAAACATTTTACAGACAAGAAACCGAGTGAATATTGCAATGTGGTAAATCCCCGAACCACGGTTAAAATTTCCAGTCTCTAGCTCACCGGGATGATGAAAAAAAGGTAGTTTTATGTTGGGCGGATGTTGACCCACCTAATGGGCTTTTAAGACGTTTAGTGTTTTTCCTAAACCTTTGCTCGCTCACTGTGAATGGACTTGATTAATTGAAATTAATTTTGAAGGTCATTCAAAAGTGAGATGAAAACTTCACCGTTCTGTTAAATTTTTCGTGATTTGACATTGTCGAAATTTCAAAGTTCGTTTTGAACCCCTTCCCGTCAACCGAATGTTATGAAAGGTTTCAAGGATTATTCTGGGGCAGGTCCGAACCATAAAAAACAATTTCGCAATTTTTGTCTTCCGCCGAACGCCTTCCGCTGCTTTTTGCCCAGTTCGCATTGAGTTGAAATTACGCAATTTGGTTTACGGGTTCGGAACAACCCCACAATGATCTATAACCCTAGGTCAAGGGGAAGGGGTTCAAACCGAATTTGAAATTTTGAATATCTCGAATAATTTAACTGAACGTTGTAGTTTTTAGTTCACCTTTGAATGGCCTGAAATCATTCCAATTATTCACTCGGTTTTTTGTCTGTAAAATTGTTTAAATAATACCTATCTGTCTGATTGAATGGAATTTGGATGATGGACTAGAGACTTGAAATTTTTAACATTGGTTGGGGATGGATGGGAATGCAATATTCACTCGGTTTTGTAGGACACGGTACTCATGGTATGAGTATGGTATGGTAAGGAATATGGTATGGTACAAGTATGGTATGGTAATGAATGTGGTACCTATGAGTATTTCAAGACCATCCACAGCTTTGGCCGACCAGCCGTTCGATCACAATGACGGCTCAAAGTTGGAGCAGATCGAAAATCGTCAACATGATGGTGAATCGCGATGCCGCCGGTCGGTTAAATATTCATACTGGCCAAGCTGAATCGAACAGCACATGGTTTCAGACGTCGAGTTAATTAATCATAATAATAATTATTATTATTTAAAATAAGTAAAAATTATCATTATCTAATTATTACAAAATTATTGTTAGTTATTAATAATTGTTACTTATTATAATTATTTATTCTTTTTATGATTAATTACCTCAACGTCTGGAAACTTTATTATAATTATAATTAATCTATCACTTAGTGATCTAGACAAACCGGTGATCTGTACTAAGACGATAATAAACCGTTGTGTCAAGAATTTGCAGGGTTTTTTGGTCTTGTTCAACGATTGGACGGGGATAATAAGTTTTGGTTTCGATAATGATTCTTGGTATTCGGTAATGAACCTTTGTAATCGCCAAAGGAAAAATAATTACCCCCCTCAAAATTTGAGGGCTTCCGTTTCAAAATATAGATTTGAGAAATCGAATAAAAAAATCCATCCATCGGCGGCACTTAGTCCAGTTAACGGGTTCGGACCAACCCCACAATGACCCATCAAACTTTTCATAACCCTCGGTCAAGGGGAAAGAGTTCAAAAGGAATTTTGAAATTTAGAAAATTTCATATCTCGACCAATTCACATGGAACGGTATAGTTTTTAGTCCACATTCTAGAGTACTTATTTTTTCGGAAAGATAAAATCGTGGAAATATTTCCGAAACCTGCGCAACATGGGTTCGTGAGGGGCAGGTCAACTGTAACCAATTTGATGGAGTTCACCGATTGCATCTTCTCCGCGTTCCAGAGTGGCTTCCAGGTCGACGTGATTTCCCTGGACTTTGCCAAGGCCTTTGACCGTGTCTCACATAAGCACATTGTGTCCCTTCTCCTCTCGTTGGGTGTCCACGGCGCGCTGCTGGCTTGGTTTGCCAGTTATCTTACTGGAAGAACTCAGAGTGTCAAATTGAGGAGTACTATTTCGTCTCCTTATCCGGCTTCGTCAGGCGTCCCCCAGGGCTCTCACGTCGGACCCCTACTATTTTTACTTTAAATCAATAGTGTGGCTTCCCTTGCTCCATCTCACAATGTCAGGATTCTCATGTTCGCGGATGATCTCAAGGTGTTTTCCCGTATAGCATCCTCTTCGGATTGCCTCCAGCTGCAGCAGTGCCTCAATGGTATCTTGGAATGGTGCTCGTTTAGCCATCTCGCCTTGAATCCAGCCAAATGCACTGTGGCTTCTTTTTCACGTACGCAGTCCACCTTGACCTGCCCATACTTCATCGACGGAGTTGCTTTGACGAGTTTGGAGTCTACTCGTGACCTTGGAGTGCTTCTCGATTCGAGGCTATCCTTCAATGACCATATCGAAGTGGTGGCGTCGAGGGCTATGAGATCGCTTGGATTCCTTAAAAGGTGCACTCGTGACTTCACGTATCCTGAGGCCATTGTTACCCTTTATAAATCATTAGTACGGCCTGTAATGGAATACGCAAGTCCTATATGGTCCCCATATTATGAAGAGCATAAGGATCGCTTGGAGAGAGTGCAGCGGAGGTTCTTCAGGTATCTCTGCTACAAGCTTCGACTGCCGGCTGACCACCACCAATTTTCAACCCTTGCAGCCACTTACAATTTGCCTAAGTTGGAACAGCGCCGTTTTGATGCCGATGTTGTTTTCTACCACAAGCTAGTAAATGGTAGGCTTCAGTGCCCTTATCTCCTTTCACGCGTCAACATAAACGTTCCCAGCTACCCCACCCGTTCAGTCACATTGTTCCACGCTCCTTTTGCTGCCTACAACTACCAAATCCATCGCCCCTTGTTTCGTTTACCACGTGAGGTTAATGCTTTCCTCCAGGCAGCGGATTTCGATTTCTTCGATGGTAGCCTTTCCCGCCTCAGAACTAGCTTAGACATTTATCACCTTACTGAGTGAATTTTTTCTTCCGGCCTACAGTGCTTCGGGGTGTTTTTCATTTTTCATTTTTCATTGTAAACCTTTTGCTTTTTCTTTTTGTATTACTTTGTAAAGTATCTTATTTAACTACACTGTATAGTACCTCATTGTGCGCTCTCTGTCGTTGTGCAACGACTAAACTTTGTAATTGGCGTGAGCCGTGTGTTAATAAATAAATAAATAAAAAATAAATAAACCCGTGAGGAGTTGCTGGTCTCCCATCGGGCGCCTTCCCAGGTGGCGGATAGGGGAATGCTCACCAGATATGGTGGGTGCCGGGGAAATAAAATACCCGGGGCGGACCAAAACCAGCGGGGAGGGAGGATCTCCAAGCCATGGTGAAGGCAATTCTCCTAGGGCAGGTGAAGCCTAATAAAAAACTCCTGGCCCTCCAGGTTGGGGGTTGTGCGTGGGGCTAGTAACTCTACCACGGAAAAAATTTCAACACTGCGAAGCCTGAAAAGAAAAAAGCCGGACTGATATCCATGCACCCACAGAACCATCAGAAGACGAACCCAAAGATACCTTTTACTCAGCACTGGAACAGAGCATCGATCAAGCCCCGCAATCTGACATCAAAATCGTCATTGGGGACTTCAACGCCCAAGTCGGGAAAGAAATGGTCTTCAAACCAACAATTGGAATGAATAGCTTGCATGAAGTGTCAAATGAAAATGGTAGGCGAATGATAGACTTGGCCTCCTCAAGAGGACTGGTTGTTGGTAGCACCCTGTTCCCACACAAAAATATACACAAAGCAACCTGGCAGTCCAACGATGGGAAAACTTCAAACCAGATTGACCACATCCTGATGAGCTCTAGACACATCTCAGGCCTGAGGGATGTGAGGACCTTCCGTGGAGCAAACGTAGACTCAGACCACTACCTGGTCATATGCCGACTCAGGGCACGAATATCCACTGCCAGGAACCAAAGACGAAGAGCACATCTACCTAAATGGAATCTTGAGAAGCTCAAGGACCCTGAAGTGAAGTCCCAGTTTGAGGAAACCATGGACAGAAAGCTACGCTCTCTGAGTCAGGATGGAGGCACTGATGACCAATGGGAAAAGTGTAAAGAGTCTGTGAAGATCGTTGCTGATGAGGTGCTTGGACCGCAGCCCGTGATTGCAAAGAAACCATGGTTTAATGAGCAATGTGAAGCCATTACGGCCTTAAAGAATGAAGCACACAAGCGAACGCTCCAAAGTATGCACACCAGGAGCTCGAGGGACGCATACAGGGCCTTGAGAAGACAAGAGAAACGCGTTCACCGAAGGAATAAGAGGCAACAGAAGTCTCAGGAGTTAGAAGCAGTTGAAGAACTTCGGAGAGGAAATAATATTCGACGGCTCTACAACCTGGTAAATAAACAAAGAAAGCCCTTTAAACCTCGGGTGGCTGCTTGTAGAGATTCTGATGGCACATTACTCAATGAAAAGTGTAGGATACTAGACCGATGGAAGAACCACTTCAGTGACCTCCTAGGGGCTACCAGTGGCACTACCCTTGACACAGACATGCAGGCAGACGATCTCGAGCCCCCTGACGTTGAGGAGGTTCAGGAGGCTATTGAGAGTCTAAAAAATAACAAGGCCCCTGGCGCTGATGGCATCCCTGCAGAACTCCTAAAGTGTGGCGGCCAAGAACTTTCCAAAGTCCTGCACCTTATAATACTCGACATATGGGAAGGGGGTAGAATCCAGGCTGAGTGGTACAAGACGATAATATGCCCAATCCACAAAAAAGGTGATGTCCATGAATGTAGGAACTACCGAGGAATCTCATTGCTGTCATGCTCGTATAAAGTACTGTCACGGATACTGTTTCTCAGGCTTCTTCCTCACGCCGAAAGAGAAATAGGGAAATATCAGACAGGCTTTAAAGGTACTACGGACCAGATTTTCTCCCTCAGGATGATACTGGAGAAAGCACGAGAACACAACATCCAAACTCACCACCTCTTCATTGACTTCCGTGCTGCATATGATAGTGTATCAAGAGAGGAACTATTTGGGGCTATGCTGGGGATGGGCGTCCCAGTGAAGCTGGTTCACCTGATTAGGCTCACAATGGAATCGGTCGAGTGCTTTGTGCGAGTTGAAGGTGAGTTGTCGGACCCCTTCACCACCTGCAGGGGCTTAAGGCAGGGAGATGGGCTGGCCTGCCTACTATTTAACTTTGCTTTGGAAGGTGCCGTCAGGCAGTCCAATATCCAGGTTGGTGGGTCAGTCTTCAACCATACAGCGCAGCTCCTTGGATACGCGGATGACATCGACATCATAGGCAGGACTTTTGCAGCCATGAGTGAGGCTTTTGCAAATCTGGAATCTGCAGCTGCACGGTTTGGACTGGAAGTCAACCAGTCAAAAACCAAATACATGCTAACCAATGCTACAAGAAGAGGACCCGAATGCATTCAAGTTAACGGATACACATTCGACACTGTGAATGAGTTTGTCTATCTTGGATCTCTTGTGACAAATGATAATGAAGTGGTAGCAGAAGTGCAACCGAAGGATACAGGCAGCCAATCGATGCTATTTTGGATTAGTTCCCCAGCTCAAAAGCAGGGTGATCTCCCGAACTACCAAGCTGCGCCTGTACAAAACTTTGATCAGACCAGTCCTTACCTACGGTTCCGAGACATGGACCCTTACCAAAGCACTGGAAGAGGATTTACGCCGTTTTGAGAGGAAAGTGCTACGGAGAATCCTCGGAGGGACCTATGATGTGGAGGAACTCGCTTGGAGACGCCGAACAAACCAAGAAGTCATGGAACTATATAAAGAGAAAGACGTCGTCCAATTCATAAAGGTGGGTCGGCTCCGGTGGGCCGGGCATGTCGCCAGGATGAGCCCAGAGGAGCCACCCTTAAAGATCCTCGACGAAAACATTTACGCCAAGCGAAGAATCGGGCGCCCTAAACTTCGCTGGTTGGACTGTGTCAACTCGGACTCCCGCTCCATCCTAGGGACAAGAAACTGGAGAGCAGCAGCACAAAATAGAGAGGACTGGCGAACATCATTACAGGAGGCCCTGACCCCGCGCCGGGTTGTAGCGCCATAAAACAACAACAAATATTTCCGAAATATTGGAAAGATTGCCGTTTTTTTACAGAAATTGAACATGAGGAGCTCAAAAAAATATTTAACGGACTGTTATGATCATATGAACTGGCCTTCTAGAGATATTTTGAGGACGTACGATAATAAAGTAGATAAAATATCATTTTAGAGCAAAAAGCATTGCAAATTTATTGAACACCGAGCGTCGTGCGCGGTGGTAGCGGGAACCGTAGAAGGGGAGTAGTGTTGCAAGATGGCCCTCTGCCCTTTTCCCAGAAAAATCCTTTCCACACCAAAAAATCCCACAAACGAGAAAAATGGTATTTAGACCCCCCGTTTCACGTTTTTCAACTAAAAACGGCTATCCGCGACCCGCGTCGGGTTTGCGCTCGATCCCTTTGCCAAAAAATATTGTTTAGTTTTACATTTTATCCGTCCCAATAATGTTTTTAGAATAGAAATCGGAATAAATCAACAGTTTCCTAGTTATTTTGGCTTATTTTCCCTAAAAATCTCAAAAATCACATTTTTCACGCATAAATCCCTTCTTCCCATTCGCACTGAATAAACACGTTAGGACGCGCATTCCGTCCGGATGCAATAGCGATCCGCACCTACTAGGTACATCTCAGTAGTAGATGCTGGCCTCACAAGTTTCTAGTGCTACATACGATGGATACTCCCCAAATAGGTACATTACAAACATTTTTCATGCAATAAAATATATAAAACATTTTTTCGTATTTAGAAATATAAAATTTTGCCTAATGTTACTTATCATTAAAAAAACATTTTTGTACCCATGAGCGGGGGTTGATGTGCAGTTTTTCTCAGAGAGCACCTCACATTGTGAATCTTGGGCTCTCTAACTTCTTTGATTGATTCCAATGGTTCATTATCGAATATAATAAACCAAAATGATACAATGGAGACAATTTTTGTTGTTGACATTTTCATGTCTTTCATATGGCACATAACTCAAAAACCGTTACGAAAATTGTCCCGAATGAGTTTCTGACGATTTCCGCGTACAACCGAGTCGTTGCTAGGGGAATAGTACTTCGTCATTTATCATCGGACAAAAACCGTTCACCATTCGTAGGAAACCTCTCGATTTATAGAACTAGAATACATTCCTCTCACTCGGTTGTCGCCCTTCGAAAAGCTGAGATATGCGCATGACTTGATACGAAGTTTGTTTGCACACAACATTATGGTCGTTAGGTGTCCCAAATGAGCGGTGTGTCGCCGGGGTACATAATATGTATATTATACGCAATTGCGTTACGAGTGCTTTGTGGTCGTTAACTTATAAGAGCTACATAATATGTAAACACACAAAAAGCAAATTGAAACACACAATAAGGTTTACATGTAAACCTTATAATATAATATAATATATTGTTAGAGGTATATAATGGAGACATGAAAATGTCTTCGATTGACAAACGGCGACATTTTCCTAGGGGGGGGGGGGGATGACATGAAAATGTCTCAATGTGTTGCAGACTCGTATGCAAGCGTTTACATTGGCGTTCGACGACGTACGGTTTTGTGGGCAGACATTGATTTCTTCTGTTTTATTTCTTTTTTCATACCCTACGAAACTTTCAAAGTCTGGCAAAAGTGAACTTGACTTATTTTAAACAACATCCTTTAATGGATCTCTTCAGCAATGTTCCTGTAGAGGATTAAAACCAAAATCAGCTGCTACTACCTGCAACTTATTGTTTTTTAACCGTTTCAGTGCTGCAAAACGGTGTTTCACCTATTGCGTAATTACACTGCTGAACTATATTTTTAATGCCGTATTACCAAGCATATTACATTATTTGCAACAGCAATAACATTTTTTTGTATCTATCTCTTGCATTGCCAACAAGGAGCACCTTTTAATGAAATTCCGATTGATACATTATGGATGAATATTATGGGGTCGATTTTAGACCCCATGTTTATAGAAAGAATCCGCATTCAGAAAATTTTGCTCCCATAAAATCGGTTTTCCGACCACTGTGCGCCGCCAGAAGGCAAGAGAAGACAGCGCATGGCCTCCGAACTTCGCAGCGAGCCAAGTTAGAGCGTTTGAAGCAATCTTTCCAATCTTTCCAATATTAGGTCACGGAAATATTTCCGATATATTTCCAATTTTTCCGGAAATATTTCCGACCTTCAGTACTCTACCACATTCAGATAGAATTTATTTTTTCTAATTTTTTGAAACCATCCGGAGGTTTATACGATCAGCCGTTCGTTCACAATGACGGCTCAAAGTTGGAGCAGATCGAGAGTTGTCAACATGATGGTGAATCGTCAGGCAGCCTGTCGGTTCAATGTTCATACTGGCCCAACTGATTCGAACAGCACATGGTTTTCAGCTACCGAGTCAATTAATAATAATTAATAATCATTCTTAAAAATAATCCATAAGCATTATAAATAATTAATAATGATTTACACTACTGGTGTTCCCTAGCTAGAGGCTATTAAATTTTGTTTGAGGAAATTAAATTTGGATGTTGAGCTAGAGTCTTGAAATGTTAAACAGCGGTCGAAGGTGGATTACGAGGCAATATTCACTTGATTTCATGTCTGTAAAATTGTTTAAACAATACCTATTTATTTAAACAAATTAAATTTGGATGTTGAGCTAGATTCTCGAAGTTTCAAACATGGGGCGCAGATGGATTGCAAGGCAATATTAACTCGGTTTTTTGGCTGTAAAATTGTTTAAACAATACCTATTTGTACAATACAGAATTTGGATGGTGAACTAGAGTCTTGACGTTTGGGTTGAGGATGGATGATGATACATTATTCACTAGGTTTCTTGTTTGTAAATTGTTTAGAAAATACCTATTTGTTTAATTAAATTCGGATGATGAGCTAGACTTTCATCTATCACTTCGAGAATTCGCTGAGGGTGATCTGGTCAAGAAAGTTAAGTTGGGTCAAGAATTTGCTGAGTATTTAAATATTGTTCCATAATATTATTCTCCCTTCCTATTGTGTCGATGATATCGAAACTCTATCCGGTATAAAGACCGGATATGAAAAAACTATCTGCAGTCAGCACTACGTCTTTTCAAAGCTCAGAAGAAGGGCCTCATGGAGGGGATTGTGAGATAATTCTTCCTTTCGTCTTCGAATCTGTAGTTCCGTTCAGTGATCGCCGTCAAGCGCGTCTTGGACCTGTTTCATTTATCGGCTATGCTTAATGAAGATACAGATAATGGAGAAAAAGGCAGCAGTGGAAATAGCAAGTGATAAGATGCGGAAAAGCCTAAGGTGAGTTACAAGCAATAATATTTATTTTCTTCAATTTCAAAATAATAAAGGTGGCTAAGATTTGCTTAGAAAATACCGGATTTTGATACGTAAAATTGCACTATTGAAGCAATGATTGAAGTCTGAAACTAAAAAGTCGTTAACTACCATTCACCGTTATCAGGGAACATTCTTCAAGTGGGTGGGGTCAGTACATATTCAAGCTTTTTTAGGTGGATTCATTTATATAGTTGTTAAATCCAATAGTGATCAATACCTAACGACGGTAGTTATGGTTTACCTCGTGGCGTAGGTACTGGTCTGTGTCGGTGAGTGTTAGGCTTGCGGTTATACGCTTATTTCTTGGTAATAGGTTATCAAGTGACGGCGACCGTGTGGTAATAGGTAGTGGTATTGGGTTATTTTAGTAAAGGTTACTGGCGATTCGGAAAACTTTCCAGCGCCCAACGCTGACTGGGTTTCCTTTGGATTTTTATGCTCACTTTTAATTCTACTGAGAAATTTACGTTGTTATAATTCCTACATACTGATGCATGTTTCTTGACGCTCTGGTTGAAATGAGTGCAACAGTGAAAACATAGGTACCTACACAAAAATTATGCTGAAAAACAATACATACATACAATGCATAGTTTAAGAATACTTAATGTGTCTTTTAATGAATATTGTGTGGCTAACTCTGTTTGATAATTGGACTCTTAGTGTGGAAAAAGGATCTTGGATTTAGAATCCACAATTAAGTTAGTATGCGTGTATAATCATAATATGTAAATCATGTAAATATATGTAAATATGTGAATCGTAAATAATAATATAATAATCATAATATACTTAATCTTGTGTACACCTAGGTAACCCAATGAAACTATATCTTAGGCGATTCATAATGGTAATATTTCATGGTAGGTATATTATTTTAATTGGTATCACAATATAAAAAGAAAGAAGGAATTAATGCAAGAAAGGTACGCAAGACGACTAATTCCAAGAGAGTTTGGTAAGTAACTTCGAACCTATTATCTGGTATTAGGGCCCAGCTAACCTATTGCCAGGTAGTTAGTGGTTATCACGGCATCAAAGGCCCTCAAAGGCCTTTCCTCCAAGTTCTCAATACAGTTATTCCAGTAATTGGGTTTTCCCCTGGTGAGTGTCAAATACCTTCCATACCACATAGGCGAAGAAATGCTGGCCACTTTGTGCAGCTCGATAAGAAATCCAGGTAGTGTTTCGCCCCGCCAAGCAAACAGGTTGAGAAAAACGAACAGTACAAGTGAGGAGCTTACTTTCAAAAGGGCTTATATCCACTTCGAACTTTTTTTGGGAAAACGAAAAAAACAATTTATGATATGATGCAAGATTGCAAAGGTTCTCACGTTTCCATTATAGTTTCTACATAGCAGTGTAAAGAACACCATATATTTTCAATTATCTACTTTACATATTGAAGGTGATACCGCCATTTTTAATTTGGATATAAGCCCATTTGATGAAAAACCGTGGATATGAGCCATTTTGAAAAAAAAATGGGACTCTTGAATAAAAACATCACATTTCCATCCCTTGTTATTTAATATAAAATTGAAAGATAAAAATAATATGATAATAATAAATGAAAGTCATACACACCAGTATCAGATGGATGAAAGCCACTTCGATGAAAAAGATTCAGTTGAACATAACGGGGTGGATTTTCAGTAAACCGATTTTCAGTGAGCTTTTAGAGGTGGATAGAAATCGTTTTGGAAGGAAATCAACTCAGGAGGTGCTAGGCTTCACCCCAAAGATTCATTTTCCACAAAAAAAACGAAAAGTGTAAAAAGTGGATATAAGCCCGTTTGAAAGTAAGCTCCTCAAGTGTATGTTTAGCGGACATCACAAAACGCATTTTTCAGGTATCCATATCTCGGCTCCTCTTTGACTGATCAACTTGAAATTTGGTGTGGATCTTTTTAGTGTGGATAATAGAAAGCCCTGAAAATTTCCAGTTGCTACGTTTGAAGGGAGCCGAGTTATATAACTTCAAAACCCTGTTTTTCTCCTTCTCCTTGTTCAGTCAGGCAGGGATACAGCCTCGCCACCTCCACCGATTGACTTGAAATTTTGCGCAGACCTTTGTTTCAGCTTAAGACAGTGCCATTTGAAATATCTAGACCAAAAAATGTTTTTCAAACAAAACAAAAAACATATTTTTAAGGGTAACTCAAACGAGTCTACAGTTTGGGTGACAGGACCGAATGAGTTTATATTTTGCACAGATCTTCTTTATGACATGAACCAGTGCCACTTGAAAGATTTAACCTATTATCTCAACCCAAGAAAATATTATGAACAAAAAACTGAAATTTATGCTAATTTTGGCTACTTCGCGGGTCCACAACCGATCAACTTTTGTATGGATCTTCTTGGTGTAGATCAGGGATGGCCAACTTCTTTTGCCCAAAGGGCCACTTCCATACTTTCGCTAAAAGCGGGGGCCGCACAAGAACTTAAAGGGAAATTTAGGCTATATAAAATCATACAAGAGTTGAGCAGAACAAAATCAACAATTTTACTGAAAAAAAAATCACTAGTGAGAACACTAGCGGGCACAATCGAATACTACTACTCCAGAATTCGACACCAGTTTCTGGTCTTTTCTGGAAAACTGGGTCACTTTGCAAATCACAGAGCTCCAACTGTAGGTCGTCATCTTGCTGGGAAATGTCACATGTCATGGGATTGTTGAATAAGAAGAGACGTGGTCGCAGTTCATTAAAATCCAAAAATCCTTTATTGAATGACTTCAAATAAATATCTACCGTAATACTTTTAAAAAGTTGTTCGGGGGCCGCATAAAACATAACCGCGAGCCGCAAGCGGCCCGCGGGCCGCCAGTTGGTCATCCCTGGTGTAGATGAAAGAAAAAAAAAACCTGACAGTTTCGAGTCGCTAGGTCTATAGGGAGCCGAGTTAAATAACTTCAAAAACCCCTTACCATGTTTTTCTTCTTATTCAGTTAGGCAAGGCTACAGCCTCTTTACCTTCGCCAATTGACTCAACATTTTGCACAGAGCTTTGTTCCAACTTTGGCCAATCCATTGAAAAGATTTAACCCTCTATCTCAACCTGAAAAAATTTTAGTGACAAAAAACAGAAATTTGAAGCTATTTTTGGCCACTTTGAAGAGTCTTCAGCGGGGGTAACTGGACCAATAGACTTGAAATTCTGCACAGACCTTCTTTATAACATGACCTGATGCCATTACCTCAACCCTAAGAAATTTTGGCCACTTTGACGGGTCCGCAATCTGAGAAACTGGACCTATCTATCGAACAGTTTGATTAAATCTTTCAAATGGCACTGGGTCATGTTAATTATTTTATAAGTGTTGTCCTTGTGATACAGTTCTGTTGGGGATACAAAGGAGAGGAGACAGTTCGGGTGGCAAGCGACTTAACTTTCACAAGCAACTAATAAAATAAAACAAAGATGTGTAGTAATAAAAACGTCTCGCCATCGCGCCAAGGGGAGATTTCAAAAAGGGTACAGTGCTTGTGAAGTGGTTAGGACATCTCTTTAATTGGATGGAAAAGGGGAGGGGATGTGGATATCATAACTTTTCCGGCCACTGTAGAATGATATTTGTGACATTTTTAAACGGAGTGTTTTATGGGCGGATATAACTGTATTGTGGCACGGTGTTGGTAGGTTGTTTGATATTCCAACTGATCAGTTCCGAATCAACAAGTTTCGACCAACAAATATTCAAAATTACCCACATGCATTTAACACGAGAAGTATCTCAGAAAAAAAACTCGATATCACAAATTGTTGTGGAGTTTTGAACATTTGAAACGTCATTTCACGCCGCTTTCTAATGGCCTGGAGTTATGATCCTCACTGTCCACATTTTTTACACGATTCCGCAAAGTGCCGATTCTTTTTAATTCGAAATATTCCGAGGCGAGTGAAATTCAGGCTTTCTGACACTTTTAGATCATCGACTCGCGTGGAATCATAATCCGGATGATTCCTATCGCGAATACAAAACTTTACTGCCAGTTAGAATGACATTATGATCGTGAATAAGTACAGTAGTTCCAGTTGCCTTCCATGCCGTAAAATTGAATAAAACGAATTCTGCGTCTATGGACATAGAAAATTGCACTCACACACATTTCTCACGAATTCTCACCCTCGGCAGCCAATATGTATGGTTCAATTTCACATGGATCATTGGGGCTTATGGCGCAGCAACCCTAAACATTTCAAACTCAACCATTTTTCTACCCATTTTCGTTTGATGTGTGATGAAGCTCATTTAGTTATGGCTGGAGATTTCGTTTTAAGGATTTTACGAAATTGAATATACAACTAGACGCACTTTGGCTGAACAATTGAATTAGTGCCTTTCAATTGAAATCACTTGAAAGCAATACATTCAAATCATTCAAATCATTTTAAATTTAAAGCAATTTCAATTTAAAGCAATAGAAAGCACTTCGAGGCACTGGTCATTGAAACGTTTCACATCTTACGAATTCTATTTCGTTTAGGTATGGGCTTAGTATCAGGATTTGCGAACAGAACAACCGACATGTCTGATTATTATTCCTCGAAAACCCCTTACGACCAACTATAATAGTTCACAGAGGCCTGCCTATTCTTCCTCCCAAAAGTTATCACACGGCTTTTGCTACCTCGGTACTCCTCGAAAGCCCCGCACGCCAACTATTGTAGTTGGTTGTAAGGGGTTTTCGAGGAATAATAATCATTATTCATTGGTAAAGGTAAACGATGATATAGATACAAGTATATAGCTAATACCTGGTTTTGTTTTTTTCAGCTTTCTAGCATTATTACTTGTGGAAATTGTAACATTGGTCGCCTCGTCATGTATCAACTTCCTTCAGAGCGTATTTCAAAGGAGAGCCTGGCAAAGTGAAAAAACGACGCCATCGACCAACAATCAAACTATTGACTCAAACTCAGCAGCCTTTCATCAAGAGAGTAACGATACGATATGTTGTGACAGCGTGAGTACCTAACGTAGTAGATCCCCGTCAAAGAGTAATATTCCTCGGATACTGACGTCGAAACAATATGTATTCAGGGTTTCTAAAACAGTCTTTCTTTGTGGTGGAAGGATGGGGGGGGGGGATAACGATGAGGTATAGAGTTAGAATGGGGAATATCAATAACCAAACCAATAGATTCGAATTATTTCTAATAAGTCACACTGGCAGGTTGGCATCACCTAATTCATTTTGTACCCTAACGAAATATTGTGAATTATAATCCTCAACCACTCAAACCCAGATCCAAACCATAGGTACCACACAACGAGGCCGTTTATTATACAAGTATTAAAGGATTTAGATGAATTGATAGATATTAATATAGGGATGATCATTGCAATATTGACTCGAATTCTATACTATAGTTTTGTAGATTCAGTTACAAATTGATATTGAGAATTAGTGATTAAAAAAATCGAAATAGTCGTAGAACCTGAAGATATAAAAACCACCAAATACCTAAATCTGTACACCCTACCTGGTCCATCCCATTACGGCGGATTTTCAAACTACAGGCAACTACGACACCGTGCAGTTGCACTCGCACTAGAGCACTGGCGGTAACTTGGAAATATGTATATGACAGTCTCTGTCCAATGTGTGGTAATGAATAGCTATTCAGAGCCAATCTATGTTTTGATGGACTAGAATTGTCTTATCACCAACACGTGACTCACAGTCAAAACAATTGGTACCTCCTTAATGTTATGCATTGTTGAAGAAGTCTAATTCAAGCATTGATGTTGTATTTTATTATTTTTGCAATTCTGGAATTTTGCCAGTCTACCGTTATTTGGCATTTAATATACATTTGGGAAGGATGCATAATATTCAGATACACTCGTATGGTCGCATTCATAATATATATGTATCTATATACATCATTATTCCTTGCCGTGGAGCTCCAGAACTAGCTTGTTCTCTCCACAACGCCATGCTCCCTCTTCCCCATATCCAATTTTACAGATGATCTGACATAAGCACGTAAGTCCATTATTTGGGTATTTTCAGATTTCAAGAGCACCATATAAAGCTCTTGACAACACAACTTTTGGCAAACGTTTGACCTCAAAATACTAAAAATTGACTGAGATATGAGTACGAGCTAAAGAGCATAAGTCCATCCTTGAGCAGGCAAGACAACGCAAGTCCACCTGTGGTCAGGGCAAATAGCGAAAGTCCAGCCACGATCAGAGCGAAACAGCGAAAGTCCATAGCTGAGCAGACCAGACAACGTAAGTCCCTGGCATTGGTGGACTTACGTTGTTTGGTCTGATCAGCTGTGGACTTTCACTGTTTTGATCTGATCGTGGCTGGACTTTCGTTGTTTTGCCCAGAGCACAGGTGGACTTGCACTCTTAGGCATTTACAAGGAAGTCTCTATGGTCCAACATATTTAATTTAGATGGTGCTTTCTGGTAAAAGGCCTTTCCTTATCATACATAAATGTAAAAATTTACAATGGAATAATGGATATCATGTTACCTGCGCCATGCCTACACCGTTTGAAGCGTACTGTAGACTTTCATTGGATGGACTTACGTGCTTATGTCAAATCATCAGTGATTTCCAACTCGGGTTTGCGTTATATTTAGTAACCGATCTTGATTTTTGTTGACGGGAACAGAAAGCCGACTCCGCGAGCTAGTTCATTGAATCATTTACGAATGAAATTCCTGAGCCAAGTTAGGCAGACGTGATCAGTCCTTAAGTCAATTGTCTCTCCATTATCCAGACCATAGGAAGCAAAGTGTTTGACTGCTTTCACCAGACTCAGGAGCTCCTTCCTGGTAACACAATTATTGCGCTCAGCCTAAAAAAGGCTTTTGGAGTAATACGCCAGTACCGCCTCCTAGCCCCCTTGTTTCTGAGACAAAGCCTGTAAACCCCCACCCCTATTCATCGGATCCAGAAGTGAACCCCCCTGTGTCCTTCTCCGGTCACAGAAACATTTAAATACGGGAGAAAATTTCGAGCCATTGAGCCGTTTCCGAACATTTAAAATTTGTATTTGTTCGGCTTCCCTATAAACCCCCACCCCTATTCATCGGATCCGGAAGTAAACCCCCCATGTCCTTTAACGATCACGCAGACAGACAGACATCAAATTCAAAATCAGTATGGTTCGATTCCGTTTCACGTGAAACGAATACTTAACTGTAGTGAAATTTTTCGAAAATACCCGAGGAACACGAAAATCGTCTCTAAATTCAGTTACCTATAAAGATTTCACTAATACACTCCGATACACCCCCCCCCCCCGTCCTTAGAGTGGCCCAATCTTACCCATTTACGAACATAACAATTCTGCCCAGGACGGATTTTTTGTGCAAATTTGAACTTTCTATCTCAATTCTACCGTGACTGCATGAGTGTGGATTTTTGCTTTTCGTTCAATAAATTATTATCAGTACATCTCACCGAGCTTCAATATTGTCTACCAGCTATATATAAAACCAATCATTATTAACCAAACTGTCACAATTCAGAAGCCGGAAAGATTTAAATAAGCTTCATCAGAAATCGGAAAATTGTAATATCTGAAATCTGTCTCTGCCAGGATGTATGTTGCAAGGCTAGACGAGTTATCGCCAGTGGATGATATGAAATACAGAAAAATCTGACCGGGAGTGGGGTTATAATGGGGAAAGGCTGATTTGTTATCATTTTACGTTGACTTAGTTTTATTGATTATCATTTTATTTGAACGAAAGCAGGATCAGTACCTACGATTTCACATTTTGGGTCTTTCAAATCTTCAATGAATAAGTATGATGTTTAGGCCATTTGATTCTATCAATTAATTCTACATTTACCACAGCCGGAGCCCAGTATCCCGCCAACCGACACCGATGGGATATCAAAGTCCTGTGCTTTCGAGGAGAATGAAGAAGTCGTGACCAAGCAGCCAGGACTCGGAGGTGAACCCTCGCACCCGAAGTTCAAAGTATTTGAATTATTCAAATTATCGAGAAAATACTGGTTCAATAGAGATTAATGCCTTCTAATCATTGAAAAAAAAAAAAGGATGTAATGAAACTAACAGCTTATATCGTTACACACGTGCAGCGTAATCAGATGACTGAACTCGTAAAAATTATCTTAAAAACTACTAACAACTTTGAAATGAGGAGAAGACTAATGAATAATAAATTTACTAACACCATAAAAATGTAATAGTATGTTGATCTGAATCATTTGCGAAATATGCCCATACATGGACACTGCTTTTGTTCCGATGACGATCGCTTTTATAGGGAACGCATCCACCTCCTACACAACCTTGAAACTCTAACCCAAGGCCTCAGTGATCATGTACCCTTACAATTCCAAATATCATCTAGTTCTCCTATCAAACCCCCCTGCTACCGGTATGAGTTTAAGCGAGCCGACTGAAAACCCTTTAGAACCCTAATGAATGACCTCGTTTCCACTACCAACCCCCTCATGAGCGCTCCCAACGAAATAGACGAACAGGTCCAACGAGTAAGTAGAATCCCCCAAAAAATAACTCCGTTGTAAAAACTGGCCCGCCAAAAAACCTCCTCAGCCGCAAAAAGGATTGATAATATCAATCCTTTTTGCGGCTTGAGGAGGATATTATCCATTTTGCCCGCCAGCCACGTATATAGGATGCTCGGTGCTTCGCACCTCGATGTTGAGTGTGCAAATAGAAACCTGATCCTCCTACCCCTAACCACCACCACCAATGTTTTCCTGTTCCCTGTCTTCTTCCCACAACCCCACTTTCACCCTCAGTCCCCCTCGGTTTCACCGGATATGTTTCCTCTGTTGCACATGCAGGGAGCTTTTCAATGCTGTTGGCGGGAGCTTTTTGCCAGATGAACAAGCCTGAATTGGAGAATAACCACTGTAGTTATCTTCCTTGTGCAGATCACCCTTCTGGTTATACCAGGCTGTGTTGCAAATCGGCACCATACCATATTCTCACCGTACTCATACCATACCATACGAATTTCTTCCCTATCATACCATACTGTACTATACCAAATCATACATACAATAATATACCATACCATACTCATACCGTGTCATACAAACCGAGTGAATATTGAAATGTCATCCGGTTCTGATCTATATTCAAAATTTCAAGTCTCATCATCAAAATTTAATTCATTAATTTATTATTTAAACAATTTTACAGATGAGAAACTGAGTGAATATTGCAATGTGGTCAATCCCTGACTCACGGTTAACATTTCCAGCCTGTAGTTTACCGGGAAGATGGAAAAAAGGTAGTTTTATGTTGGGTCAATGACCTCCAACGCCTAGTTCATACCAACGTTGATCAATGGATACAGTCGACCTGGGACGAAAAATAGTCCTTTATGTCAACTCGAGACAACTCGATCTTGAAATCGACGAAATGGTTCAACTCTGGTAGAACGTTTCACATCCCCACTCTCAGACAGAACGATGTCCATACCTCTCGGTCCATACCGACGCACTCGCCAGGGGTGACAAATCGTTTATAGAGCAGATCAACGCCAAAGTACAAAAACTCACTAAGAACCCTATCACAGCCCTCGATCGACAAATTGAATTCAAAACTCCCCGTGAAGTTCATAAAACCATCGAACACTTAAGGACTAACACAGCCCCAGGACAGAACTCAATCCCCAAACTAGTACTCAAACACGTACCGAAAAAAGCGCTAGTTTTTCTTGTGAACGTGTATAACTCCTGCCTACGTACCCATTACTTCCCTTCATCATGTAGACTCGCCACTATCATCCCCATCCCAAATCCCAATAAAAAACCTTCAGACCCCGCCAGCTACAGACCGATCAGCCCTCTAGTGTCCACACTATCAAAAGTCTTTGAAAAACTCATCCGCCCCCGCCTTTAACAAGAAATCATACGGCTCGACATCATTGCGCATCCCCAAATGGGCTTCAAGTCCAGCTACTACCTACCGACTAGCCAGAGTTGTCGAGCACACAAAATCCGAAATGTCCCACCAAAATTCAACCGCTATGATGTAAATACTGTAAATATTATAAATATTATTAGTTAAGTTTCCTTAGGTAAAAAAATACTTCCTGATCTGTGAGTTTTCCACTTTTCCCGCGGCTCAACCCTTATTGTGTATCTTTATTGTTTTCCCGCGGCTCAACCCCCGTCGTATTAACCCTGGATTACCACCCCTAGGTCGATTCGACCTATAAATATTTTCAAGCTTTCAGAAATATATGTCAGAACTACTCCACAAACTAGTGCCTACACAGAAAAATGAGAAGATTGAGCTAGAGATTATCAAGAATCTATTCAAAGATATCTATTTCAAAAATGGCAATTCTCTGCAGTTACAATATGTTCCTTGCAACTCGAAACGTGTTACAGTTCTTACTTGATGTAGTAAGATATACCTAGGTGAGTAAATGTCATTTACAAACCTACATGAGCGAATATTCATTATAAAGTAAATAATGGTAAGTAATACCATCATATACCACCTTAAGTAAATGAACTGTGATCATTTTTTTACGTAATGAAGTAACTGCTGCAAATTTTGCAAACGCGATTAAAAAAATAAATTTTCTTTCGACAATTAGTTCAATATATGCATATTTTCTCCTATTGCACAATGGTTATTAACTGTTTCCCCTGATTTCTTCGAATTTCCTCAAGAAAACGACGATTTTTCTTCATGTAGGTCGAAATGACCCATGGGTGGTAATAGGCGATGGGAACTCAAGGGTGGTAATCCAGGGTTAGAACTCGAGGTCATTAATATATTAAGTCAAATAAGGCCTTATGCCGGTGTTGATGAAATAATTGTAAGATTCACCACTTTTATTGTTTGTAATTATCGTTTTGTGTTCTGTACTCTCCGTTTTGTATTCTGTACTATCTACTTTTGTATACTGTACTATGTAGTTGAAATACATGCATTATGTTTTAGAAACATTTAAATAGGGACTCCGATTGGGCGTAGCACCATAGGATGAGAATGGTTTCTAGGAAAAATGTTCCCAGGTCGATTGCAATACCCATTACACTCCGCGGGTTCGTGAGGAGTAGTGAAAGCTCTAAAAAATTCTGTCCCCACCTCTTATCAAGCTAAGAGTCAGATCTCTATCTAATTAATAGCTCTAATTAACATTCCTCTCTTAGCGGATCAATCCGTAATATTCATCTCTCACGACCGGGCTCTTGATGTCATTTCCATTCCTTAGACCGTTCGAAACCACTCAATTGAAAGATAAATAGGTGTTTCAATTTCCCAGCCCATGTCCATCGATAGAATCTGAAGCTAAAAACTATGTGATCAAAAAATTAATTACTGAATACATACATTTATATAATGAAAGAAGACAAAATAAAATTGTATAACCAGCTTTTACTACCTACTTTTCAAATTACGTTTCAGGTCGAGGAACGACAAGCGAACCCTGGATGTTGTGTGAGCTGCTGCGGTTTTTGGCTCGAGTGTTCTGACGGCATAATTCCTTAGCTCAGTTGGTATGTTGTCAAGATCAACACTAAAACTTCATTGGGTGACAAAGTGTTGATCAACGCATCATATCAATGGCCTGGATGCGGCACAGTATTTAAACTCCATGTTTTTCATCCCTGTATTTTCCTTTAGTTTCAATGAAGTTTCCCTATTTAAGTACTTGAATGTACCTTCTTGATATGGTATATTCGGGCAATTGATGGCCTTATGTCAGCTTACCTTTGTAAAGTGTTTGTTCAAGTATTAAATTGTAAACCTTATCAGTTGTTGAATCAAGTCTTTACATTAGAATTTGACTACACTTAAATTCCACACTCGTAACATAAAAATGATTTCTATAATGTTATTTATTGTGAAATGAAATGAAATGAAATGTTTTATTTGTATAAGTTAATATGTTATTTATAAATGTTATTTATTATACAGGGTGTTTGCCACTTGGTGTAAAATGAACAATTGGGTGAAGCTAGATTGAAAATGGAGTAGAACGCCGCCAACCGCAACTTTCTATCTCAATCCGTTCCCAAGATATGATTTTTCATAGGTTTTTTTTCTTCCGAAAACCACGTTTTTTGCCATAAAAATCCTCGTTTCTTCACTTCGAAACAACGTTTTTCTACTTTTAATCACATTTTTGGATTTGGCGTTATTTCCTAGATACGCCTAATGCACGTTCGTAATCGGAAATGAATTCCCAAGTACCTAAATTGTAGTTCAACCATTGACAATTTAAAAAAAAAAATTGAATTTTTGAAAATATTTGTACGCTTCCTGCATTCCCAAAAAACGTGCTGAAAGCTGTCAAATCTCTGGAAAACTTGCAAATTTAATCAGCTTTCTAATCGTATGGTCGACTTTGCGATTCCTTATTGATTTCATGGAGAAATTTTAGTTTGAATGCGGAAAAACAGTAGGCTCCTACATACAATATGAGTAACTACCAGAAAATTAAGAAACGGATTCTCAATTGTTTTGTGTTTGCCGTTGTAGTGATATGATTCAGATTGATAATTTCAAGGATGACAAATATGTCTGGAATGAAACTTTTATGTTTGGTACCTTGTTTTATTTTAAGCTCCTTATTTTTGTACTGAAATTCATTAAAATGACCTCAGATTTACAACGAGGATTTGATTTTGATCTGGTATCCTTGAAATTATCAATCTGAATCATATCACTACAACGACAAACTCACAAGAAAAATGAGAATCCGTATTCATTTATATTATTTATGAGGATTACTGTATGTCTTTATATTACTTGCATTGATGAAAATCGTTTGTATTTTTTTTATTTAGTTTAAATATTAAAATTAATATTCACTAGTTAAGGACCACCTTGTTTATGTCCTTCACTTGCACTCTCAAATCTTATGTATTTAGGTAATAGTGAGTCCTAAGTTTATCATCCCATACCTTCCAAAGAATTTCTTCAAGTGGTTTGAATAGACGAAAGTATTATCTGATAAATTTATTCGTTGCTTGCTCGACATTTATTTCCCAAAATAAAACGCTCACGTTGATTTGGTCGTTGAAAGACCCAGATTCAATTTTTCCGAAGAAATCTGATACCTATTGAAACTATCCGATCCAAACATTAAATTATGTTTGACCTTCGGTAGAGAAATATGTGCAGCTCGTGATGTTGTTGAGTGAGAAGATCTAAAAGTGTCTGAAACGTTTCAAAGATGGGCCATCACACAAGTTTTGATTTGAATAGGTATTTCTCGAATCAAATAGTTTCTTTTGTTTCCATACTACCTGCTGGACTGGAGAGTTCAACAGGATATTTTTAGTATGGCATATCACTTCGCATTTAGATGCTGCCAACCCATCCTTCCTCAATGTTTATCACTATCGAAGTAGAACCACACTTTTTAAATTCCGCTGACCTTATGAGGGTCTTATAAGCCTTAGATCCTTGGTGTAGGCGTCCTCTGGTTTTACCATCAGGATGGCTTATACTGACCATCAGCCTCCTGCTATTCTTTCCTCTGTCTGAATCTTCCATAGGTATTCCGATTTTACAGAATATCCACATGGATAATATAATACCGTTCCTGATATATTTCCCATTAACCAACCAAGTCGGAAAAAATAATGTAAGGTACCTATCAGTTTGATATGGACCTCTTTCAGTCTCTATCTGAGAGCCTCCACCCACTCAACTATTTTCTTCTGAAGATCGAATGGCTTTGTGAAGTATTCTTGATGTAAGATATGTGTGCGATATAATATATCATTATCATTATGATGATGGGTACTGACGCATGTGGATGGATTCAAAGTAAATAATTATGTAGTGCAAAGGCAAAGGAGTGATGGAAGAAGAAAACAGTATTGCCATTACATGAAATGGCTTTCGTGTTGTTATGTTGACTGTATTGATTCAAGATGGCGTCTAACAGCCTGAGGATTCACAATTCGACTAATTGGACACGACAATTATTTTTAGGTTTTTTATTTAGGTTTTTCCCAAGTCCGCGAGGCGAAATGTTAGACTATAATAATCTAATAATAGTCTAACTATAATAGTCTAACGTTTCGCCTCGCGGACTTGGGAAAGACCTCTTGGAGGAGTTGGGAGCTCTGCTAGTATTAAAGGAGGGGTTTGAAGGACCCGCCTGATTCCCGGCTGATTTATCTTATCGTCATGTAGGGTTTGAAAACGAAAAGGTATGAATTGATGACATGACAAATTATATTCCATTAACGTGAGGTTCATGGTTCGCTGTATTATACGCAGAATCTGATTTAACTAGAGACTACAGTGGGAGGGCACAAGACCTGAAGAAAGCGGAAACCTCTACTTGGTTGACTTTGTCATCCTCCTCCCTTACTGTCATTCTCTTTTTGAAGGTCACCTGCTCGTCGGCTCTGGTCTGTGTTCAATTTGGACTACAGAAATTGTTGAGCGTGAAGATGTCGTATTGGAATACCTTCCTCTACAGTTTCATCATTGTAGTTGGTGTAGGTGTGACATGTTTCATCGCGAGGCTGTTCCGGGGAATCTATCGTGCGTGTATGAGAACAAGATCGTGAGTAACTCCATTGGAAACTCATATAATCTAACCAGTAGCATACACCCCTAATTTTGTAACAACTGATGTAAAGTTTGTTCTATGGTTTATGAATTAGGGAAAGGATTTAGTTGTGACAAAATCGTTGAATCATCTAATTTTCAAACTACTCCTTTCTATCTTAGCAAACTGCTATTATTTTTTTTTTTTTGAATGACTACATCTCTAGTTAGGACAAATCTTTCTTCTCCACTGATCGAGCTTCACGTCTTCAGAGGTACTTGACATGTACCTTGTATGTGTGATTGCATATCTATACTATATAATAAAATCGTGTCTGTCTGTTTGTCTGTTTGTTTGTCTCATCATCAATTGAGAACGGCTGAACGTAGAAAGTTGCGGCTGGTGCCATTTGACGCAGAATTTATCTGGGAAGGTTTATGAAAAATCCGCGTTAAATCTGTCCATCCGTTGAAACGCTATGAATGAAATACTACTAAAAACGTGTTATAATCACTTCTATGAGGACGTTTATGCTTATAACTTTTGAACGGTTGAACGTAAATCCGATTGTAAGTAGTCTCTGGATTCAGCTCGACGAGTACTTTCAAGTGGTAGTTCAATCAGGATGTTAGTGGGGGGGGCCGTGGGAGGGGGGGGGGTCTACAGGCATTCAAAACTACTTGACCAGTTGGAGTGCAACTTTGGGAATTTGTTGGTTGAACATTGAGGAATGTTTCTAAACAGGTAGGGTGGGTCAATAGTATGGGGGGGGGGGGTTAAAGGCAGTTATGGCAGGTCGAGGGGGGGGGGGGGGATTACCGGGATTTCAAAACTACTTGACACCGATCTGAATGAAACTTAGAAAAAATGTTGAGTGAACATTGGGGAAGGTTTCTGACCAATTAAGGAGGGGGGGGGGGGTTACAGGTTGAGTGGGGAGGGGGGGTCTACAGGCAATCCAAAAACTACATGACGAATTGGAGTGAAACATTGAAATTGTGTTGTGTGTACATTGGGAAGGTTTCTGACCAGTTTGGTTTGTACTACCGTTGCGAAGCGCGGGTACACAGCTAGTGTAACTAACTAGGCCACTGTGTGCGAGGTGCGTAGCTTGGCAACGTACAGTGGCTAAATCCGGACGGTTGAAAGCACAATATAGACTGTATTGCTCGTACATCTTTTAATCTAATCAATACTCTCGATTGAATTTACTACAATATAATGTATTGTAGTAAATTTAATTAAAGTTCCAGTAAATGTTAGTAAAAATTTAGTATTACTAAATTTAATAAAAGAGGGCATATATCCTCTTTTATTTAGTTTTCTTTGAGTGCTACGTCTAAAGCAATTCATATGAGTCAATTGAAATGTGCACTTCAGTAGTGGCGGGTTGTGAGCCGTCGAGATGGTTTGTTGTCTCGAACTCAATAAACTATGTGTCTATAGTTTCAGAATATGTGGTCTGTGGGAGTCCTACTGTAGGACTCACACAGACCACATATTCTGTAACAGTTACCCCTGCTTTCAGGCAAGCAGCAACTCGCGTACAAAGGCTCCCCCTGGGTATTGTTGAGTCAGCCCTCAGTTAGATTGGAAATCCGTGTTAGACTTAAGGTGGGCGCCACGATCTCCGTCAGACCGTGTCTTGCATTCGCTACCTGAGCGAATCATTGAGACCATTTCGATTTGAGAGTTTGTCCAACATCAAGTGGAAGGTCCCTCTCAAGAAGCATCCACGCAATAAGTCAAATGCGGACTCATGCGGCTGTAATCATCTGCTTTCGTTATCTGGGTTATAAATTCTCATTGGATTCGAGGATCCACTTGTTGCTCACTTCATCTTGGAATTATTGGAACCATCTGTAAACTTGAATCCACCGACTTGAATAACTCATTTCAGATCAATTCTTCGTGGTTTTATCACATGATCGTTCGTGCGCTCTATAATTTCGGACGATAAAACAAACCTCTTGATAAGATAAGCTTTTCTATGAATTTCGGTCTCGGATGATGACTCAGTTCTGTGATTATAACTATCGCGATCATTCTGATTATCCATACAGTTTTAGAAAACAAATTCCGTCTCGCTTGGAATACCTTGAATACTCTTATACTTCTTATAGAGGGGATACCTAATACGCAAATAAGAAATCCTACAACACCTTGTACATTAATTGCATGCGTTGCAGGAGGCACCCAATAGAGGGTAAATTAATTATTCAATGTTAACATTAGGTAAACGTAATTTCAAGAAATGCTTCAAGTTTGATTCACCCATGTTGCGGTACGAAGAAACCAGGTGCAACACTGTTGTCCGAATTTTCACTTTTGCCGCAATCGACTTTCTTTTTTTCTAACCAAAGGCATTTAATTTTTACAGGAGGAATGAGGAATTGACTACGTCATACTCAAGTTCAACTCGCGCAATTAGGCGTGCGCCTATGGTAAGAGTGAAATCAATAATTATCGCCTGGATGTATTATATTATATAACATCAGCTGATCTAATCATGATTAGTAAAAATTTTAAACCATTAGAATCGGCGGAAAAAAGGATCTACACCCCCATAAAACATTCCCCGCACCATTGGTGGGTATACGATTCTAGATACGTAAGATCCGAAAAACGCATGTTGCAACAAACAACAATTTTCAGACCGAGAGTTTTGCGAATTATTTTTCAGGCACAAATTTGGTTCAGATCCTTCTCAGCCGAATTCAGCCAAAATAACAATATTTGGTAAGCTCTGTAAACTCTTCAACCTGTTCTTCGATCATTTTAGTTGAGCAGTTTCCACTGTTTTGGTTTATTATCTTCGATAATTAACTTTGGAATCTACCAAGAAAAAAAATTACCCCCTCAAAATGTTTTGGCTTACGGTTCAAGATACTAATTCAGCCAAACCGATTTTAAACTTTGATCCTGGTCCACAAAAACTCTGAAAATTCTTGACACAACAGTTTTTAATTTCTCTGTGCAGATCACCTTTTGTCTAGATCACTAAATTATAGATTGATTATTATTATTAATGATTTTATTTATTAATATTTATTATCTAGTAATGTACTAGATAAGAAGTATGTATGTTCAAGAAGATGTGAAAGATGTATGTATGTGAAAGATGTATGTTCAAGAAGTGATACAAAACACTTACAAAAATGTGGACGATATAATGACTGCACATGAAAACCCTCTAATCTCCTATGTTCATCTAAATCCCCCGTCACCACCAGATAGAAGACGTCTCAAGAGGAAAAGACCCCAGGACTCCTTAATGGTCTGAACAGTACCTACCATACTCAGAGTTACTACTCCTAAGTACTTTTTATTTACTCCTTAATGGTCTGAACCACACAATATCCCTAGTCGCCACATCTATTTATTATTAATTTATTCATCTACTAATGTAAGTAACCATACATGTATCTTATGTCTGGTATAGGACAGCTAATGAGCTGTACCTAGTACATGCATCATGTTAATTAAGCCTGTAGGTAATTAATTATGTACATTATTATTAATTATTGATTAATACTAACTATTAGTAATTATTAATTATCACCCCGATATCTGAGAACTATGTGCTGTCGAATCAGCTGCGCCAGTATGAAAGTCATGTTGACAACTTTCGATCTGCTCCCACTGTGAGCCCTCGTTGGTAACGAACGGCTGGTTGTACAAAGCTGCGGAGGATCCTAATGAATTTTAAAACTCTGCAAATTCTTGACACAACAGTTTATTATCTTCTTTATGCAGATTATCCTTCTGTCTAGATCACTAAATGATAGAATAATTATTATTACGAATTATGATTAATTATCAATAATTATAGCAAGTAGTGAAAATAATTATTAATTATTGTTAGGTTAATTATTAATTATTTATTTATTATACCTAGTTATTAATTAATACTATGATTAATCAACTCTACTTCTGAAACCATGTGCTGTTCGAATCAGCTGGGCCAGAGGGCAGCAAAGTGCCGTTGACGTCGTACGGCGGACGGACGGATTTTTTTTAATTCGATTTTCTGAACCTACATATCTTGAAACGTAAACCTACAAATTTTGGGAGGGGGGGGGGAGGTTACAATTTTTTTTCTTTGGTCGATTCCAATGGTTCATTATCGAGGATAATAAACCAAAATTAAACTATAAATGAGAACTAAAAACTATACCGTTCCATTTGAATTTTTTTGAGATATGAAATGTACAAAATTTTATAATTTCGTTTTGAACCCCTCCTATTGACCTATAGTTCTGAAAAGTTGAACAGATCATTGTGGAGTTGGTCCGAACCTCTAACCCAAGTTTCGTAATTTTATCTGCATTATCATCGATAATGAACCATTGGAATCGACGAAAGAAAAAAAAAGTTCGACCCCCTCCCCCCCACAATTGCATAGGTCCCAGCCGTTCGTTTACAATGAGGGCTCGAAAATAGAGCAGATCAATAGTCGTCAACATGAGGGTGAATCTTGCTGCAGCCTGTCGGGTCTATGATTATACTGGCCCAGCTGATTCGAACAGCACATGGTTTTCAGAGTTAATTAATAATAGTTAATAATAATTATTAATAATAATAAATAACACAAATCAGTAACGACTAACAATAATTAATGATGATTCATAATAGTAATTCATCTATCATTTAGTGATCTATACGGAAGGGTGATCTGCACAAAGAAGATAATAGACCGTTGTGACAAGAATTTGCAGATTCTTTTCTTCTCGTTTCATAGACCTGCATTATAGTCGATTCAATTAGTTATCACACATTCATCACATTTTTTCGACCCATCCTACTAAGATCTTCTGCGTTGTATTTTACTATCTCAATGTGACATTTATGGGTATTATTTTCCAGGGAAGGACTTCGAGGAGAGCCATGAGTAGAGGATCGATAGCTGACGCTCCATCCAACGACACGATGCTTCAAGTGAGATGATTACATTAATACACGCTAATATCATGTGCATTATCTTTGATTAAACTCAACTCGTGTAAGACGGTTAATTTCTAAGAAGTTTTATTGAAAATCTAGTGTCCATTGGTGTTCAAATTATAAAGGATGTAAGATAAAAGGGGTAAGATAAAGGATGTAAGATAAAAGGATGTAAGTCAGCGGGTTGAGTTGTTGGATTTGACCCACCCAAGACGCGGTTGGTGCCTTGGTTGTAATAAGAACTGCCAATGTTGCTCTCGTAAATCTATAGCACTTTCCCAGCACTACATTCCAAGCTAACTAAACAATAAAATAATCAGAATGGAACACTCACAACATGTAGCTATGATGATCCTTCTACTCACCGATACTTGATGCTGCAGCGTTTTCCTATGAATGAGCAATAACTACCGTTGAATAACAACAAACGTGCTTCATACTATATTTGGTATCTCTTACTGTTTTGATACCGTCGAAGTTTCCTCCAACTATTTTTGGTCAAGCAAATTTTTTTCATTCTTAGTAGTTTTATAAATATCTAGGGACGCGGGAGCGTCCCGCCCGCCAAGAAACCCGAAGCCCTGAAAACCGAAGCGACTGAGACACTGATTACGCGACGGAACAAGTTGGGGTTTTCACCCTACCATAGCTCGGTCCCCTGAGTGTCTCGAGAGTTGATTTTTTGTACACCAACTCTCCAGGGGCACGTGAGGACGTAAAACAAATTTCAGCTCTTGGGAACATCAGGTGTCGGGGGTAGGTATAACAATTTTAAAACCACTATTTTTCACGTTTTTCGTGTTCTTCTTCTTCTTCTTCTTCTTCTTCTTCTTCTTCTTCTTCTTCTTCTTCTTCTTCTTCTTCTTCTTGTTCATTGACGGGGCTACAGCTCAGCAGACAAATCGGATCGAGCTGAAATTTTGCACACACGTTTGTTATGCTCCAAGGGAGTGCCTTTTGACCATTTTTTCTCCCTCCCCCCATTTCCCCCCCCCCCCCAATTAGGGGGGAAATAGTGTTTTTTAGGAATTTTAAATGGTCATAACTCCTTCAAAATTGAAGCTTATTCAGATTTTCTTTTCTAGTTGTGTTCAGCTTTTCAAACTGTTTAATTTGAGATCAAAAAATGCTTCCTAAGGGGGAAAATAAAGGAGTTATGGTGATTTTTCTATTTTCAACAACAACTGCCGCAAATATTGATGAAAATTGGTGCGATTGGTCTTAAAATGTCCGCTAGGTTGTCTAGAATATGCTCAATAATTTTGAACTAAATCTCAATCGATTTGACTAATCCACAGCCAAAAATACGTGAATAAATTCCACATCTACTGATTTGGCTAATTTCCGAAAACATCAAAGTTGAACGGTGGTCAGAAAAATTGTCGTAGAGTGGCGCCTGTATAAGGATCGATAGGAAATTTTATGGGCTTTCGAATGAGGGCAGCGCACTTTCGCACTTTTCCCAACGGTTCTCGAGTTATTCGCGATTTTTGGTATAAAAACGTGCGTTTTACCAGTTGCAAACTTTCTCTTTCCTCTTTCTCTTCGATACCAATAATTACAATTATTGTAATGATTCTCAACAACAAAAATTTGCACAATCACCAAGAAAAAATGCAACCAATTTTCAAAAAATTTCTAATTCAAATTTATTCAAATTTCTAATTCTTTCTATTTTTTTAAATTTAATAATAAGAATAATTGTATTAAATTTTAATAATTGTTTTTAAATTGTTGATTGTTTTAATTAATCGAAAATTTTAAAACTAATATTTAACCAATTCGCAAAAATTTTAAAACTACTTATTTTTCAAACACATTTCAGATAACAAACAATAATTTCCAAAAAATAATTATTCTTGTCACAAAAACAAGAAACAAAAAGGCAAATTAGTAGGCGTACTAATTTTTTACTAAATTTTGACTAGGATAAAACTTCATTTAGGAAAACATTTACTAGTTACCTCGTAGGTACTTTTGTTAAATTGAACCGTATTGTATAAGTACCGCTCGAAAACTAGCCATGCAAACTGACTTGTGGAAGTAATAAAAACGTCTCGCAATAGCGCCAAGGGGAGATTTCGAAAGGGGTACGGTGCTTGTGAAGTGGTTAAGCTTTTCATTATACTTAGCTCCTTAATGAGGAAAAGGGCGGGCGGGGAAAGTGGATATCATAACTTTTTCCGGCCTCTGAAGAATGATATTTGCGAGGCGGGGTGATTTTTACAGGGAGTGTTTTTTGGGGGGATATCACATCTTTTTGTTGTTGAAGTGGGTCATTTTATAAAGAAGGTCTATGCAAAATTTCAAGTCGATTGGTCCTTTTACCCAGGCTGTAGACTCGTCAAAGTTGCCAAAATTAGCCTAAATTTCAGTTTTTTGTTTCTAAAAGTTTTTGGGTTGAGATAATGGGTTAAACCTTTCAAAAGGCACTGTCTGATGTTGAAACGAAGCTCTGTGCAAAATTTCAAGTCAATCCGTGAAGGTGGAAATGCCTAACTGATTAAGGAGAAGAAGAACAGGTAAGGGTGAAAAACCGGATTTTTGAAGTTATATAACTCGGCTCCCTTTAAAGATATCGACTTGAATCTTTCAAAAGGCACTTGCTACACTTAAAACGAAGCTCCGTGCAAAATTTCAAGTCAATCGGCGAAGGTGGAGAGGCTGTAGCCTTGACCGACTGCAAAAAGTAGAAAAACATGGTAATTGGTTTTTGAAGTTATATAACTCGGCTCCCTTTAGACCTAGCGACTTGAAAATTTCAGGGCTTTCTTCTATCCACACCATAAAGATCCATACCAAATTTCAAGTTGATCGGTCTACTAGGAGCCGAGATATGGCCATAATTAGCCTAAATTACCCTAAATTTCAGTTTTTTTGTCCCTAATTTTTTTTGGGTTGAGATAATTGCTTATTTCGTTCAAATGGCACTGAGCCATGCTATAAAGAAGGTGTGTAAAAAAATTCAAGTCGATTGGTCCTTTTACTCAGGCTGTAGACTCGTCAAAGTGGACAGAATTTTCCTAAGGTTTCTGTTCTTTTGTTTCTAAAACTTTTTTGGGTTGAGATAATGGGTTAAATCCTATATAAGGCTCTGTCTCAAGGTTAAATGAAGCTCTGTGCAAAATTTCAAGTCAATCGGTCAACGTGGAGAGGCTCCAGCCTTGCCTGTCTGAACAAGGAGAAGAAGAAGGAGAAGAAGGAGAAGAACAATCTAAGGCCCAAAAACCGGGTTTTTGAAGTTATGTAGCTCGGCTCCCTTCAGACCTATCGATTTGAAACTTTCAGGGCTTTCTAATATACACTCAAAGAAGACCCACACCAAATTTCAAGTTGATCGGTCAAATAGGAGCCGAGATATGGATACCTCGAAAACGCGTTTCGTGACGTCCGGTAAACATGACTCGGCATCGTTCGTTTTCTCAACTTCTTTGCTTGGCGGGGCGGAACGCTACCGCGTTCCTAGATCTGACGTAAAAAAACTCAAATTATTGTTCATCAAAATTTTGTTCCCGATTATATCATTCTGTCTGGCCTGCCGTTAGTGTGTATATAGCGGGTATGTAGGTTTTGGCTCTCTACCACTACTTATTGTCAAATTTTCTTTTCTATTCAGTGGTCCTCGTCAACTCACCGAGGTGCGCTATACCACTCGCATTACATAAACACGGTAAGACTACAATGACTATCGTATTTTGAAATGATATTTTGAAATCACCTTAATTGATGATAATGAATAATATACTTACTGTGACTCATTATGCCCTACGTTACATTACAAAATGTGTGAGTAAATACAGAGTGCAACTTAACATTTGCAATTGAAGGGTAATTTATTGTGCCATTAGCTGCGGTTCAGGGTATTCAGGGGAGGATTCGTTCAAGATGAAAATCGTGGCTCCAAAATTCGTAACATAACAGTGAAATTATGCTCTTATCTAACGTGATCAATCCTAAAGAAAGTATTCGTTCTCAGTGAACAGATTGTACGATACTCTCATTAGTAAACTTGAAGTTTGCTTGAGTCTGCTTGAAGTACGAACAATATCAGTAAAATTCGTATTCACATAATGATTTCTGAGGACCTAGCAGTCAATAAATCTAAATTTGTAAGGTCAGGACACTGCAAATAGTGACTGTGTAGATCAAACTCTAAAAATTGAGTATTTTCTGAATGGTATTTATTATGCTCGAATCCCTCAAATCTACTAAATCCAACGGTAACTGAGAAATCTAGAGGGATTGGCAAAATAACCATCGAATTCAAATTTCCGTCTATTTCGCCAACTTCCTTTCGTTTCCTCTTTATCATATTTTACTAGGATTCCTGACTAAAATCAAGGCGGGTGTAAAATAAGGCATATTCTTCTCAAGATATTAAATTATTAGTTGTCCGAAAGCATCCATTGAAAAATCATCATCTAATTAAGTTCTTGTATTGTGAACCAGACAGCCCACCTCAGCCCGAGGATTTCTTTATATTTTTTCGTTCGTAGTTTCAAGTAAATCGTTATTCTTCACACAAGCATATTGTTAATTGATCACCAAGGGCTTACCTAAGAAGGAATCCTCAAAAGAATCACATAAATCATCTGAGTAGGTATACCCACAGAGGTGCAACAGAAAATAACGAATAGTTGAGAAGGTATATATTATATTATAACTATTCGTTATTTTCTGTTGATATTATTATGTTGATACATATTATGTTGATAATAAGAATGGGACTTGCGATTAGTAGATGGCATGCTGATGAAGAATTGATCATTTTCATTCCTATGTTCGTCGCAATAAATTTAGCATGTGCTTTCAATAATGTATATAATATCATTTCATGCGCAAATTTTCACTGTATCAATAATATGTCTGTATTAATAATATCCCATCGTAAGGTTTGTTGTCTTCGCCGTTGATGTTTGGGACGTTAGCGGATTGGCACACCCTTGTTACAAGCATTATTACTCAAGTTACCAATAATGTTCTGTTTTCTTATGTGGATCCAGTTTCAGAAAGCAGTGGATCGTTGCTCTCATTATGAATATGAAAATAGGAAAACCAAATTTATATTCACATTGTACGTTATCGGGCTTCTCTACGTCGTCATACATTATTTTTGATTTCTTCCAGGCTACTTCCAGGAATCCTATGGAGAGATCCACGATTTACGACGACCCTCCTCCGTCTTATGAGTCTGCTATGGTAAGACTTTGGCATGATTGAAATGTCGTCAATATTGATAATCGCTACATGGTTCCTCCATTGCAGTTATACATACAATTTTGAGTAATATCGGGCAATATTTGAAGATGGAAATAATTAAATAATTCCAGTTACAGATGAAATAGTTGATAGATTCGAGAAAATACCTCTTGCTAACCAATGCAACCCAAGTTGGTACAGTTCAACGCCCATAGCTTCCATGCTACGAACTATTCCAAATTATCAGTATGTATTTTCCTCTTACTGATAACTGTAGTGAACCCCGGAGTCTATGGTTAGTCACCAACATTTGTCCCGAATTGGATCATGAATATTCAGCTGCTAATAAATTTCGCTAATTGGCCATATCTCCAAATTTGATGCTCCGGGGCAATTGGAAAAAAAAAACCATTTCAACTTTGAAATATTCCGCCATGAATTTCAAGAAGCGAGTTTTCAAAGCTCTAATTTCTGAGCTTTAAGAACTGGCTTCGCGAAATTCGTAGCAGAATATTTCAAAGTTGAAATGTGTTTTTTTTTTTTCGATTACCCCGAAGCGTCAAATTTGGAGATATGACACTATTGCTCCACATGAGCAAATTGTTGTTTGTGTTTTGCTATCGACTCAGGTTTGTGCTCTCAGATTATCATCATTTCGGGGTTGAACCTCAATACCTTCTAATATTCCTTGAATTTATTGACCGCTGCGCTGAAGCTTATATTCCACTGCTCATTTGCGATCTTTTTAGGTTCATAATTTTAACGATTGCATTACATTATTCGGTCTGTAACATCCATTTCACCCGATTTTTTTTTTTTTTTTTTTTTCAAATGTCAATAATAACCCCTTTGAAACGACCAAGAGAAAATAAAATCTCGAGCCTCCCCTTTAAATTAGTGGATTAACGTTTCAAGATACGTAGTCTCAGGCCACCACATGGCTTCATGACATCCCAATTGTCAAATCTGTAATAAATTTATGTGCCGTGTATAAATAATATGAATAATTTGAATGATAGCGTTTCTTCGGGACTTCATGGTAATGGCATTCATGTGATAAATTGGTATTTTTCTAAACAGTTATACAAAAAGTGAGCAATACGTATCAGACTGCGGACTCAAAACTCATCTTCAAAGCTCACTTTTTCGACGTTTCTGCCAAACTCAATTTCGGAATATTAGAAGGTCTTGACTAACCACGGCAGATGAATTCAAAATGTTAACCAACAAGAACTTGAATGTATACCCTTATACTCTGTATAGTATAGCCCTCCCATCATCTTCGAAATGTGAATGTTAGGTTAAGCGGTCCCCTCCAAAAGTTCTTAATTGTTTGCAAAAATGTGGGGCACGGTTTATTGTGTTTGTTTCTTCGGAAGCGAAAAGTTTTAGTTTTCCCTTGTGGGTTATAACGTTCATCTAATCCAAATATTCCTAATCATAATATCCCTAATATCATCTAATCTAATCTACTCTAAATCGAAAAACAAAAAATTAAGATACAAAAAAAGAAGGGGGGAGAGCAATACAATTGTGGGTGGTTGCTAAAGGTTTCGAATAATGAAGGTAGGCTCTTGTAACGGCCCGGACCTTTACAAATAAACAATTTATCAAATGGAGGTTGAAATCAAAGATATTCCTCTACCGTGAGCAATAATCGTGCAAGTGTATGAATAATGAACTGGATAATGCAACTAAAAAAGTTGGCTTTTTCAATGGCTGCAAAATGTTCAGAACTCATTTTTAGAAAAGTTGTCTCATACAATTCCTTTTTTGGTATCTCGAGTCACAATCTGCACTCGACTAAGCTTTGGAAGAATTGAAAATTACCCGAGAGTACATAACTACAATTGATTCTGAGTACCAGCAATGTTTGAGTACGAAAATTGGGTCGTATTTGTGTTTATGGCGAAAAATTGGAATCACCTGCAATTATAACAGCTACAGGAACATGAGTTTATTTGAACGATTATTGGAATTTGAAGGGAACTGTGGCTGGTAAAAGTGTTCAAAGCCCAATCGATAAAAGTAAACTAAGTAAACTAACGATTATTGGAATTTGAAGGGAACTGTGGCTGGTAAAAGTGTTCAAAGCCCAATCGATAAAAGTAAACTAAGTAAACTAACGATTATTGGAATTTGAAGGGAACTGTGGCTGGTAAAAGTGTTCAAAGCCCAATCGATAAAAGTAAACTAAGTAAACTAAGTCAAGTCTTGACGTTCGCTTAACTAAGATTCTTTCAGGAAAATTGTTCATTTGCAACTTGATATTTCTTATTTATGTCGACATTAAAGCAAAGTTGTCACTACTTACAGGGTCATGCGCTGCTTCACTTGCCCCCGCCTCCCTACAGCTCGCTCCAGGTAATTTATTTATAATATTATGGAACACTGAATGTATGGTCTCAAGAGCTCTTAGTGTCCAAAGACGAATGGCATCACCAAATAATATACAAGCCGGTTATTTGGTAGACACCGTAAGGAAATAATTGCAATTTCATTTCAGAATAATTTTCATTCATTATTATCAATAATAATTATTAATTATGATTAATTAGCTCCATATCTGAAACCATGTGCTGTTCGAATCAGCTGGACACGTATGAACATTGAACCGACCGCCGCGGCGGCCCCACGATTCACCCTCAGGTTGAAGTCTTTCGATTTGCTACAACTTTGTGATCTCATTTTGAACGAACGGCTGATCTTACAAAGCTGCGGATAGTGTTTAAAAGTTTAAAAAAATAAACTCTACTTGAAGGTGAACTGGAAAGTACACCGTTCCCTTTGAATTCGCTTTGAACCCTTTCCCCGTGACCTAGGGTTATGAAAAGTTTCGAGGAACATTGTGAGGTTGGTCCGAACCCGTAAACCAAATTTCATAATTTTAGCACAACGCTAACTGGGCAAAGTGCCGCGGACGTTGGACGGTGCAGTGGGGCCGAAGTGGTCAAAACGTGGCGGAAATTATTTATGGTATCTGAGTGGTTGGTGAAGATTTGAATGGGTAAAGGCATAGTAAGGGGCAATAATGAAGTTCGTTATCGTTTCATTAGCGAATTTTCGAAGAAAATGTAGCTATTGTTCTCGGTCCAAAATTTTTAAACTCAAATTTCCGAAAAATGTTCATACCGAAATCCTTTTCAGACCATCCAACTGCCAAAAGACACAAAAAATTATATGTAGGTATATCATATGTATATCGACTGTGCAGGTGCAACATTGCCCGAGTCTTTATAAATTTTAAAAGACTTGAGCAATGTTGCACCTGCATTGCATATACATAATATGTATATGTATATTTCTATATACATAATATGTCTCGTGATCACGGCCACCAGCCGAAATATTGAGGTATATTTTTCTATGATTTTCGCTTTAAATGTGATCTCCATTTCTTTTCCTATTTGCAAAATATATATGTATATTTATATATTTTTCGCAAATAGATAATGAAATGGAGATCACATTTAAAGGGAAAATCAAAGAAAAACACACCTCAATAGTTCGGCTGGTGGCCGTGATCACGAGACTCATACATAAATATTTATATATTTATGTATGTGTCATTCCAGACGATAACTCTCGATGGAATTGAGATAAAAACTTCACATTTGCACAAAAAATCTGTCTTGGCAATCGAAAGGCTAAGTTTGTAGATGGGCAGAATCAGGCCACTCTTAGGAGGGGGGGGGGGGGGGTTTCATAACGGAAAGAGATATTGCAATTCTGACTATACGATCGTGGTCAGAATTGCTGTATCTTAACCCGCTCTCAAACTGGAGTACTTGGAAGATGAAGAAACGTGGTTGATACCTAATTGAGATGTTCTTCATGGACATCATGTTCTTTAATTGAGACAATTTACATAAAACCACTTATTTCCTTGAAAATTCGCTCTTATCGCCATGCTGCATGACTGTGGATTTTTTTAAATAATTATTATCTTCAATCCATTGGAATCGACCAAAAAAAAAAAAAAAAAATTGTTTTAACCTCCCCCCCCCTCAAAAATTTGTAGGTTTACGTTTCAAGATACCTACGTAGATTCAGAAAATCGAAAGAAAATAAATCCGTAGCAATAATTGATTTACTTAGACTTTTATACAAAGGAGAAGGTCTGGAGAGACGATCAAAGTTGGGGTACTTTAGTTTAGGTATTATTGCTAAAATTGGAAATCGGTGTGTGACTGAAACTCATTCATACTAATGTACTAAGACTGAAAAATTTGCTTTCACAATTTTCATGCGTTCATTTCAAATTTCTAGTAACTCTAGGAAACAGCTGTCAAAATAGTAAGCGTGGTTATGGTCGGATTCCAATTGGGGGGTGTTCTGTGGGTTCCCTAGAAAACGATTGCGCATGTTAAGAATTTTTATGTTTCATGTCATAGAATGCTCATTTCTTTAAATGATTTTACGCCGGCATCTCGTAAAAAACATGAAGATTCTCAATTTGCGCCCGTTTGCGCTCGTTTGTGCTCGTTTGCGCACGATGTTTTTTCTAAATCGTATTCTAGGGAACCCACTGAACACCCCCCAACCTTAACCACGCTTAATCACTTACTATTTTGACAGCTGTTTCCAATTTCACTGGAACAGTCTACAACAGTTATCGAAACTTTGAAATCAAAGAATAAACATTGTGAAAGCAAATTTTCCAGTCTAAGTACATTAGTATGAATGAGGATCGATCGTTGTTTTATACATTATCTATCACACCCCGATAGCTCTCCCGAACAGAAACACTGAAACTCCAATTCTTGTGAAAATGCCTCAGCCCCATGTTTCATCGTCTCTCCAGACCATCTCCTTCCTATAAAAGTCTAAATCAATTATTGTTCCGTGTTCACATACATGTGGAGTAACGCATCCACAAAAAATCAATCGACTAGATGACATTTACAATTTTTGAATTTCCGCCACGTTTTGGGCACTTTGGCCCCACTGTGCGGCGTACGGCGGACGGACGGATTTTTTTTTTTTTTTTTTAATTCGATTTCCTTTTTGTACGTATCCTGAAACCAACAAATTTTCAGGGGGGGTTAGACAATTGTTTTCTTTGGGCGATTCCAATGAGGGCTCAAAGTTGTAGCAGATCGAAAATCGTCCACATGAGGGTGAATCGTGAGGCAGCATGTCGGGTCATTGTCATACTGGCCCAGCTGATTTAAACAGCACATGGTTTTCAGATATCGAGTTAATTAATAATAATTATTATTAACTAATAGTAATTATTAATCATTCACAATAATTGATTATGATTTATATTGGTTACTAATAATAATTCATATTAATAACAGACAGACGTTGATCTGTACAAAGAAGATGATAAAGAGTTGTGTCGAAAATTTGCAGAGTTTTTGGTATATTTTTTATTGGATTTTCGGAATTTACGTAAGTATCTTGAAGCGTAATCCAGCATATTTTGAGGGGGCCCCCGAACAAGCGTACCCAGCATATTTCAGTGGAATATCTGTTGGCCTTTGGATGATTCAAAATTGATTTGCGCGGGATCTGAATTATGTGTAATTGTGTAAGCATCCTATCCTTCATACATTATGTATCACAATGTGAGAATGGTACGGACTCGAGGAAGTTATGTGTCACACCTTATCAGATTTTTATTCTTGCATTGTCAACTGATCAAAGATATCGATTTACTATGGTAAATATGTCTTAATTCTTCAACTAGGTATACTTTATTTCTCGATAGATTTCTCCTCGCCCTCATGTTGAAGACAACGAGCCTTTCGCCGAAAGTCAGGTGAGACAACCCTCGTCCTTTATACGAATTGAGTTGAATAATATTCAGTTGAATAACATATTATGTTGATGGTACTGGCCTGAGAGCTCATTACCTCTGGTTTAATTGCTGCAACCTCTCGCTTGAAGTCTTACACTGATACTTCAGTTCTCACACCAAAGGGCCACAGTGTTTGCTAAAGACATTGGTCAGTCATTTTGCCTTTGATCGACTTGCCTACTCGCATAAATTTTGCCGGCATCCTGTTAATTTTTTTTTTTCATTGATTCAACAGCTGAGCTTTGACGCCATTATAAAGCAAATAAGTGTGGAGATTGTAATTATTTATTATATTTTTTGGATATAGGTTTGGTTATGTGATATGTGCGTCGTCTTTGAAGCTTGGGAATGGAAACAATACCCAGCATTATATTGAAAACAGTTGATTCATGACTGAGGAAGGTCTCTACTCTCTAGTCACATCTAGTTCCGTAAATGTATACATAACTATTGGTATATTGTACCTATCTGTTCATAGCGATCTTCTCCAGTTCCTTCCACCAGCCTATATATATACGAGTCTGCCGATGACACTTGGCGGTAATCGTTCATACGAGTAAGTGAGCTTTATCTGCGTTTTTTCCCCCAATCGAAAATAATATAAATATATACAGGGTGTCCCACTTAAGGGTGGACACCCCGCCGGGGGTGAATTCTACAACTAATTTGTGACTAAAAATGCCCTATGACCCGAGTTTTTCCATATGAAATTTTTGTATTCGTGTTTTTGACCTCGCGTCACGAAAACGTACATGTTGTACCCTTATTTCTCAGATTCTCAAATCTGAGTATACCGTCGAAAAGAACATTACATTAAACCAGAGAGATAGTAAAGTTTACTATCTCTCTGGTGCCAAACCAGAATCTTTTGCTCAGGTTTAACAGGTTAAAAATCTGCCTAAAAAATAAAACCTTGTCAAATCCCGGAAATTTCCAGGTTTTCCGATCGCCTGTAAAACTTCTACTTGGATGTTTTGTACTGTTTCTGTAAAAGTTGGCCAAAAAGCTCAGGTTTCCAACGTTATCCTCAAATTTCCATTTACATGGGAAAATAAGGGAGAAAATGTCGTTTCCCCGTCGGAAAACGCGCTTTGTTCACGCGAAATTGAAGGTTTTTGGGTGAAAAATGACTAGGTACCTCGCGATGTTAGAGCGGAGCGGGTGACCACTGTAAACAATGTTGTATCGTTTGCTGAGTCCATGTCACTGACTCAACGACTAATAAAAACGTGTTCATATCAACAGTTGGATCGGGCATCAGTGTCCCAACTACTGATCTTTGTGATGGCAACTTTGTCAAGTGCTGAATGGTATTGGTCTATGGGCTATGGTTTTGATCTATGTTTGTACGAGAAAACTTGACTACCCGTCGTGAGGTAGGTAGTCATTTATCACCCCACAACCTAAATTTCGCGTGGAAAAAAAAAAAAAGGTTTTCCGACGGGGAACCGTATTTTCTCCCTTATTTTGCTATGAAAATTGAAATTTGAGGATACGGTTGGAAAGCTGAGCTTATTGGCCTACTTTAACTGCAACATTACAAAACATTCAAGTAATAGTAGTAGGTTTTACAGGCGATTGAAAATACTGGAAATTTCCGAGATTTGACTTGTTTTTGTTTTTAGGCTGATATTTACCCGTTAAACCTTAGCAACATATTTTGTTTTGGCACAAGAGAGGTAGTACAGCTAATGCTCTTTCCAACGGTATTCTCAGATTGGATATTACTTTGGGAATTAAGGGAGTTATGTCCGTTTTCGTGACGTAAGGTCGAAAACACGAAAAAAAAATGCATAAGACTCAGGTTTTAAGTTGAGTAAAAAATATGAGTCATAGGTCATTTTTCGTTGTAGAATTCAGCCCCGGATGAAATCATTTATTTTATATAAATTCATGCATTGGCGATGTTTGCAAAGGCTAAACGATTTATTACTCACTGTATCGAACGCCCTTCGATCCATATCACTGTTCCATATAAGAAACCTTATGAGCCGCATAGGTATATGAAATAATTGGATTGATATAGTTTGATTAAATAATAATAAAACATTTAAAGAGTGTTAGTTCGAGTAGGTCAACTGATCCTTCCGGGTCCTCTCATAGTCGGCCACTATCTCAGTGATTGCCTTCGCAATATTTCAACTAATTTCTTGACCAATAATTGTTATCAAAAATTACTTGATCAAACTTATCTTCTTTCCAAGGACACGAAAATTGATACCAAAATAATATGTGTGGTTTGAAAAAAAAAACTTTAACCGCCACGTTCTTATGTGGACGTTATTAGATTTATTGCATGTCAGAAGATCCTTGGATAACCAATTTCCGTTAGGATCCACTCTACAATATACGAGTAGTAATGTCTCTATTTGATATTTCACAGGAACTACCACAAGTACAAGAAGATCTTCAATGATCCTACGATGATATGAAACATCAGCATCACGATATAACTCTTTTACTAGATTAGAGGTTAGATTAGAGATTGGTTCTTGACTACGAGAAATTGGCATGGGTCACATTCACTTGGTCTCTGTTCCGTAGTGTGAAGATATTTTGAATGTAAAGAATTTAATGTAAGTAAATGCCATTAATATATTAATTGCCACATTGCAAATTCTCATGAATTTCAAGATCTCATAAGTGAGGCTAAGACTGTCGGTGTGAATTTTAACAGTTCACCAATTTCAACTTTACAAAATAGGTCAGTCATCATTCCTGGTTATATCTGATACTCGAATGTATCAATTTGATTTAATTTATACATACGAATATGAGTCATACCAATATTAAACACTTGAACCACGAACGGAAATGAATGCCCATTTTTCTTGTTCTTGTGTGAAGAATGATATATCTACAATATCCTAACCGAACAACATCTCACACTCCCAATGAATCTGGACACAATCATTGGGAGTAACCATCTTACAGTGTAAGATAGTGTAAATAATTTTTCAAAAGCAACGAACCTTGAAATATAACCATTTATTTTCATCAAAACAAAATCATAATTTATTTTACTAACTCAAAATCATGCTGATGTAACAGATATATTCTTATTATTTTATTTTTATAACGATGTAAACTTGAACGGTAACAGCTTTAAATTGTAAACTTAAATTGTAAACTGAAATTTATTTATTTGGCTTTGCACACGTTTGCCTGTACAAAGCATACCTGTGCAAAGCCAAATAAATTTTAAAAATTTTAAAAAACATCCTAACCTAAGCGATATTTAGTGCTATAATGTGTTATTACGATAACTAGTATTATCTAGTGTAACTATTTTAAAAAGTTAGGTCATAATGTACATCACGAAGGTAATGAAACGTTTATGGAAGTTATAAATTCATTCATTAAGTACCTAGTATTAGGCTACGTCCTACGTGGACGGCGAACTTGAGCGGCGCGAGCGAGCGTTGTTCGCCGACGAATGAATTTGAATTCATGATCAAACCGACGGGAGTGTCCTACGCGGGTTTCGCGCGCGAAACCGATGCTCATTTGTTCGCCGCGTGAACGCCCGTCGAAGTTTGATTTTCAAGCAGTCTTGATTTTTTGGTTGGTTGGTTGGTTGGTTGTGTTGTTTTTTGCTAGCTTGCGTTCATTTGTTTAAATTTGTTCTGCCCACTCTACTCTTTCTCTCTACTCTTTCAGTTTGTATTCTTTATTCTTTCGTTAATATTGATTTCGTATAATTTTAAATAAATTCCTACTTTCGTAATGGTAGTTTCACTAATAATTAGTTATTAGTTATTACTACTGATTATTAGTGAAGCTCAGAACAGGCCGGTTCTCTAGAACAAGCTCCACAAACAGTATAAAAACCGATTTGTATTAGATACTGCATGGGAAGAGGTGGGTGGCATCCAGTTTAAACACAACAAGTAAAACCAATTTATTTTTATATCAGTGTGTTGTATGGTAGCGGTTAGTAAAATATTGGCAAAATGTATTTCGCGCATTAATTGCGGAGTTGGAGCAACGGTTGTTATTTCTCGACGGCTCAAGATTGGTTATGTTGATAGGTGGCTGTTCGCTTCCGCGTTTGACCTCATCCCCTCTCGTTCTATTATAACATTGTGTGGTAAAGCAATGGCTGTCACTATGTGAATAGCATTTGACACATTTGTTTCGATAGGTTTGTTCAAAATTCGAAACTTTGAGCACATGATCCCACAAGAACACTCGACTGTCATCCTGGCGCGAGAAAGACATCGGTTGAATCGTTTTTTACTTCATTCCCGTGCAGATAGTTTCGAAGAGGAAATGCCTCATCTCCTAGAAAAACAAACGGGGCTCAACTATATTTGATATATCAAATATATATAGCTGTTTATTCAGTGTTGGTATGGCGATATTTCGCGGGAAATAACTTCCCTCGACTTTCCACATAGGACACCCTTTCCGCGTCAAAGCGAGCGACTCAACAATTTCGCGTCATTCGCGCCGTTCAACTTGCCGTCCACGTAGGACATAGTAGGACAGATCAATTCATTCAAACCGCCTATCTTCTTTCAACGTCAGAAACCGATATAATAATAGGGTTGAAAACTAACTAAGTAATTTCATTTATATTTATTTTAATTATTCAATTTAATTTGATCTTTGCTCGTAAATAGGTTTTGGATTATTTTAACTTGAGTTGTTACCTTTAGTTGATTCTACGTTCACACTTAAAAAATAAATGAGTAAATTTCAATGTATATATTCATAGGGATTAGTAATAATGAAGAATGTACGGAGACTCCTAAATCAAACTACCTAGGTATACACTGAATTATATTCGTCCATTGGATCTTGTGATTCATACCAATATTAATGATTAGGTGTCACACTAACTGCTGTTGTTTCCATCATCATGTAACTACGAGATTTGTAGAATCACCTTAGTAACACTCATGTAGGTGCTTGCCAAGTGAGAGATAAAATTGAGTAGCTCTAAATAAACCGTAGCATTTTTTAAATTTAATACTGTAATAAATGCTCAAACTACTCCACGTTATTATGTTAAAATGGAAAGGTCGTGATGGTGGGGGGTGCTCTTATCTATATAGCAAAAGTCATAACCAAAAATATTTCTAAATTAATCCGTTCATAATAATACCGAATTGTGTACGACCAGATAAGATGTGTATTTGGTTTCTGACTGCAGATAGAATGGAAGTCCAACATTTTCATATGTTTTTTCGTTCATAAGTAGTTCTTTATTTTTATTTACAGTAGAAACATTGTACTATGACTACTGTTGTTGTACCTTGAAAGTTTGCTATTAAATTATATTGAAAACGCTTCAAAACAATAAGTTAATTATTTGATTTTGTTAGCCTTTAAGCGTCAATTAAGAGTTATTTTCATTTCAAGTTGTAATATAATTTATAATATACTTTAATATGTAAGATGGGTGTGTGTATATAACTAAGTATTGTCTCCAGCATTAATCTATTATCAAATGTCTGTATATAAATGAGTTTGTTTATGGCTGTATGCATAAAAACCATGCCAAATAAAATTTAAAAAAAAAAAAAACGCTTCAAGATTTTCCACAACAGTTTATTATTTTCTGCATATATCGCCATTCCGTCCAAATCACAGTTCAGTATACAATATTCTTCTTTTTTCCAATTTATTAATGACATTATACAGCCATATGGATAGAATGGTAATTTACAAATAGAATTTAGGAAAATTAAATAGACACATTGAATTCAAACAAATAACTAAATATGACTTTATATGTATTAATATTCTCAGATCTAAGTAAAGAAATATAATTGAACGGAAGGCAAATTGCTTTACTAATAATAATAGCATCAAATAAAATGTCTCGCTCACAATAAAATAAAGGCCAATCCATAATCACATGCTCAAGTGTTCCGATTTCCGATTGACAAAATCTGTATTGACGTAGGGTTTCAGGATATATTCGGTGTTGGTAGGCTTCACATACTCGTATTCCATGATTTGTTCGCAGACGAGCAATGGTTCTGCACAATGCCTTATGTGCGGACCGCCCAGCGAACCACGGTCTCGCAGGGACTTGGGGCTGAATATTCTTATAAAATATTCTTATAAAACCTCAATGAATACAATATCCTTAAAAGGCCCATAACTATATGAAATAATTGGAATGGTGAGCCGAAATATTCTCCAGGAAGTGGCCAGTTGGTCCTCTCCGAATGAAGGGAGGATTCGGCAACTAGATCAATTATGGTTTCTTCAGTTGTCAAACAGCATATTGGGCTGACCTAATAATATTAACTTCATAATTCATTCGAATTCATATATTTTATGCGTTTTTACTTTTACCCACCTCGTAAATCATTTATAACAAGAAGCACCTACCGACCAAAATATATTCAAAATTATCTTCTGCCTGTTACATAAAAATTATAACGGAATAAGAAACTTGATATCATGAAGCCATGTGTTGTCTGAATTTCAGGCTGTTATTTGAGAATCCTCTCTGTTTCAAAGACCATATAGTAATTTAGATTAGGAAATTTAAACATCCTTTTGTTCTTTATATTAACCTAGACTTACGATCAGTTTAAACGACCATCCTCGGCGATTACGAAAACAAAAAAGGTAAAAGTCAGTTTTGAGTCGAATAGAGCAATTTATTTGGGATTGAAAGGCTCTTTGATAAGATCAAGATTCTATTCAAAACATACGAAAACCAGCCAAAAAGTCGGTTCTCAATCGATCATTAAATTTGGAATTATTTAGAATTTCAAATCAAGAATCAAAGTTTGAGGTGTGATAGAATACCAGTTCTCTATTTATAATTCCAATTGTTTGATGTCCACACTTTAGTCAAAGACATATATGTATTTGAATGAAATCCTATATGAAAAATTGAGCTTATTAATGAAATGAAAAGGAAATACGCCACGTGGGGTATACGATATAGAAATTAGTGTTTGAAGCTGAACTAAGATAGAATTCGTATGGATTGCCTAGCATTCAGTCATACGGTACAATGTATTCTAGTTTTAGTAGGATTTATGCACACCTTCAACAGAACTTATGTCCACAACCGCACACGTATATACTCAATAGCTGAAATAGTTGGAATTTGTGAACATGGCATGTGGCTGAGCATGAAACTAGGTGTCAGCGATCCACTTTATCAAGTCAAGCAATCGAGCGAATGAAACAAAAAAAAATGTCTTCAGAGCGGGTTCCATACAGAGAGAAATGTGGACTAAGCGACTTTTTAAAAACGATGATTTTCGAAACGACTGGAAACAAAACGCGGATACTAAGATGAAAGAGAGGGACAGTAGTGAGTAAGATAAACTCTCTAAGCAAGCCCGACAGCCTCAGTCACCTTTTATCCTCTCACAAATCACTTTCAGTGGTCATCATGGACAACCAAGAAGAAGAAAATATTGACTTGATTTTGGCCTTTTCTGTAGTTCTCTTGTTCATCAAGAATATAATTCCGTTCTACATTATGCTCTTCAAGACAACTTCAACAGATGACGACGCCTTCCGGCAGATGGGTGAGTTTTAATTCTTCTTACTAGATATTGTCATGTGTCCCCAAAGTATCTCAGCTAATGTCCCTCCTCACCACCACATTACATCACACTCCTTTAGTAAGTAAATGGATGTTGAAACACTTTTCGAGTAACTATTGATGTTATGGCGAAACGTGGGACTTGTATCATTTTTGTCTGAAATGACAAATACGATTGTACGGTCCTATCAAAGTCTTCAGCTTAAATGTTTTGTAGGAACGCGGATACTAAGATGAAAGAGAGGGACGATAGTGAGTTAATTTAATACTAAGCTAATTTTCGAATACAAATCTGAATTCATTTATTTATTTATTTATTATGGATGCGTTGAATGACCAAATACTAGTCGTTGGTTGTGAACGTCTTTATTACACGACGTTTCCGCCCAGTCGTGTAATAAAGACCTTCACAACCAACGACTAGTATTTGGTCATTCAACGCATCCATATACTTCCACTAGTCATCAGGATCATAACACTTTATTTATTATTATACGGGCAAGCCCAATTACATTCTTTGAATTACACAATTACGCAATTTGAAAACCACCATGGTACACATTCTTAAAAAGTGAAGAAGAATGAAAATGAATTGAAAAGAAAAGTAATGCAAAATTTCTAAAGGAATCGAACATAGGAAAAAAAACCCAGAAACCAAATTTTGTAATTTTAGCTCAACGCTAACTGGGCAAAGTGCCACGGACGGCGGACGGCGTACGGGGGACGGCGTACGGCGTACGGGTGACGGACGGATTTTTTTTAATTCGATTTTCTGAATCTACGTATCTTGAAACGTAAACCAACAAATTTTGAGGGGGGGTTAAAAAAAGTTTTTCTTTGGGCGATTCCAATGGTTCATTATCGAAGATAATAAACCAAAAACTAAGATTCAACCAAACCAGACAGGTCAGGAGGCAACAAGAGTCTTTAAGTTCGTTAGGGAGGAATGGAAAAAATCGAATTTAGGGTTCATTGACAAAAGTAGGTTTGCATTGCGAGGGAGGCGGAGGAGTGGTCTATTACGATCGTAGTTTGTTGAGGAAAACTGGACGCTGAAGAGTAACGGCGAGCGAGATGAGGAACGAGGAGCGGAAAGGTAAATCTTTGAGAGTAGCGATGGACAGTGAATCAGGCTGTTGATGATTTTATAGAGCAGCACGAGGTCGAATGAACACCGTCTTCTCTCAAGGGTTAGCAAATTGTATCTATGGATAATGTACTCATAGTCAATGGCTCCTGAGAGGACTCCCATCTTGAAGGCGACATAACGCAAAAATCTCCTCTGAACGCGCTCCAGACGGTACTTGTGGATCGCGTACATAGGGGACCACACGGAGGATGCGTTATTCCAGCAAGGGAAGGACCCTAGTACAGCATCACAATGGCGTCAACGTCGGAAAATTCCCTGGTATTCCGTTTGGCGAATCCAACAATGCGCATCGCCCTACTCGCAAGACCCTCAATGTGGCCACAAAAACCAAGCCGCTCATCAAACCGGACCCCCAGGTCGACCACCTCGACGAACCTCCGCAGCAGCGTCCCACCGAGCACGTAGTCGTGCACAATTTGTCGCTTCAGGCACTTGGAAGGATTCAGGAAGAGGTTATTTGCTATACACCATCCCTCCAATCTGGTCAACGCTGCCTGCAACATCGCACGGTCCGATGAAGACCCGGAATAACTGAAGAGCTTAAGATCGTCAGTGAACAGTAGACAGTGTATTCCCTCAGTCTTGGTGCATTCGACCACACTATTAATCATCAACAGGAAACATAACGGACCCAAGTGGTTGCCCTGAGGGATTCCAGACGTAGCGCAAAAAGAAGATGTTAAGGTTCCTCGTGCCCGAACAACCAGCTGACGTCCTGTCAGGTAATCACGCATCCAGTCCAAGAATGATCCGTGCACGCCCAAGCAAGGAAAGGAGGTGGGGGTGTGAGAGCCTATCGAACACTTTAGCGAAGTCCATGGCTGTGACGTCGGTCTGAAGACCCACCCGAAAACCGTACATGACAAAATCCTGGAGTTGAAGCAAGTTCAATTCCATAATGATTGCCCAATATAACGGAAAAAAGTTATTCCATCTGTAATTGTTTTGCATTATCCCATCGCATGGAGAACCTCTCAAGTTTCCTTTATGTTCCCAAATAAATTATTTGTGCCTTGAGTGAAATATTAAAAATTATTGAATGAAAATAAAACTCGCAAAACGAGTGGTACATAAAGGAAATAGTAACCCATTTTCTCAATATTCCACTTGTGTGTATAGATCACCCTTCTTTCAGGATCTCTTTCCTGTATAATATAAAAATTTACGGGTATCATAACGCGCAAAATTCTTACCGCTTCCTAGTCCACCCTGCCTCAGATATTCATCCATTCTGAATTTGTTCATTCGATTTATATCTAGGGACGCGGGAGCGTCCCGCCCGCCAAGAAAACCGAAGCCCTGAAAACCGAAGCGACTGAGACACTGATTACGCGACGGAACAAGTTGGGGTTTTCACCATCCCGTAGCTCGGTCCCCTGAGTGTCTCGAGAGTTGATTTTTTGTACACCAACTCTCCAGGGGCACGTGAGGACGTAAAACAAATTTCAGCTCTTGGGAACATCAGGTGTCGGGGGTATAACAATTTTAAAACCACTATTTTTCACGTTTTTCGTGTTCTTCTTCTTCTTCTTCTTCTTCTTCTTCTCGTTGTTGTTGTTGTTGTTCATTGACGGGGCTACAGCCCAGCAGACATATCGGATCGAGCTGAAATTTTGCACACACGTTTGTTATGCTCCAAGGGAGTGCCTTTTGACCATTTTTTCTCCCTCCCCCATCCCCCCCCCCCCCAATTAGGGGGGAAATAGTGTTTTTTAGGAATTTCAAATGGTCATAACTCCTTCAAAATTGAAGCTTTTTCAGATTTTCTTTTATAGTTGTGTTCAGCTTTTCAAACTGTTCAATTTGAGATCAAAAAATGCTTCCTAAAAGGAAAAATAAAGGAGTTATGGTGATTCTTCTATTTTCAACAACAACTGCCGCAAATATTGATGAAAATTGGTGCGGTTGGTCTTAAAATGTCCGCTAGGTTGTCTAGAATATGCTCAATAATTTTGAACTAAATCTCAATCGATTTGACTAATCCACAGCCAAAAATACGTGAATAAATTCCACATCTACTGATTTGGCTAATTTCCGAAAACATCAAAGTTGAACGGTGGTCAGAAAAATTGTCGTAGAGTGGCGCCTGTATAAGGATCGATAGGAAATTTAATGGGCTTTCGAATGAGGGTAGCACACTTTGCCACTTTTCCCAACGGTTCTCGAGTTATTCGCGATTTTTGGTATAAAAACGTGCGTTTTACGTTTTGCAAACTTTCTGTGGCCACCGGTAGCCTCATGGACAAGCGCGTCTGTCCGCGATGCGTAAGATCTTGGGTTCAATACCCGCTGGCGTGAAAGGATTTTTCACATACTTAGCCGTTGCGGCGGTCACCTGGTGGAATAACAAACAATAATTTCCAAAAAATAATTATTCTTGTCACAAAAAGAAGAAACAAAAAGGCAAATTAGTAGGCGTACTAATTTTTTACTAAATTTTGACTAGGATAAAACTTCATTTAGGAAAACATTTACTAGTTACCTCGTAGGTACTTTTGTTAAATTGAACCGTATTGTATAAGTACCGCTCGAAAACTAGCCATGCAAAAAGATGTGATATCCCCCAAAAACAACTCCGTTGTAAAAACTGACCCGCCAAAAAACCTCAGCCGCAAAAAGGAATGGTATCCATTTTGCCCGCCAGCCACATACTCGTATATAGGATGCTCGGTGCTTCGCACCTCGCTGTTGAGTGTGCATATAGAAACCTGATCCTCCTACCCCTAACCTCCACCGTCAATGTTTTCCTGTTCCCTGTCTCCTTCCCACAACCCCCTCTCACCCTTAGTCACCCTCGGTTTCACCTAATATGTTTCCTCTGTTACACCAGCAGGGAGCTTTACGCTTCTTTCAATGCTGTTGGCGGGAGCTTTTTGCCAGATGATATAGTTGTACCACCACTGATTACTCGTGACCACCAGTAATACTTATAATATAGTAATGCTTCAATTCAGGCTTGTTCATCTGGCAAAAAGCTCCCGCCAACAGCATTGAAAGAAGCGTAAAGCTCCCTGCTGGTGTAACAGAGGAAACATATTAGGTGAAACCGAGGGTGACTAAGGGTGAGAGGGGGTTGTGGGAAGGAGACAGGGAACAGGAAAACATTGACGGTGGAGGTTAGGGGTAGGAGGATCAGGTTTCTATATGCACACTCAACAGCGAGGTGCGAAGCACCGAGCATCTATATATGTGGCTGGCGGGCAAAATGGATATCATTCCTTTTTGCGGCTGAGGTTTTTTGGCGGGTCAGTTTTTACAACGGAGTTGTTTTTGGGGGATACTACTTACCAAAATGACCATTATTACATACCCACTTCATCAACTTATGTCAAAATCCATCCACCAACCAATATGCACCATACCGGCCTGAAGGCCACTTTTCTTTGTCCATTTAGTTTTATATCCCGTTCTGCGTGTCGTGAAACGTTAATCAACACATTCTGGAGGAGGCTATAACTCTTTATTTCTTCGCCGATTCCAAAAGTATATTGGTGAAAATAATACGCGAAATTTTGATTGACACTTGGAGTTTCAAAGTGGATATTTGATTAGACATTTGATTTGTCATTTTTCTCTTGTATTTCAAACGTGAAATTATCGATTTCAACAATGTGTTGAGGTAGAAAAACTGAATGGGACGTTTATTTTGATAATAAAATTACATACAAAACATAAACAGAATTCCCAAAATATTTTCTGAATTAAAATGAAACGCCTGATTATGTTTGTTCGTTCTGTAGGTACGTTAGTGAGAAATCTGTGGTCTATTTCATGGAATTCTGAAATTTCATTCTTTCGATAATTCAGAAAACAGCTTGGGCACAATGTAACTGATTCCTTTCTCCAAAATTGCCTAATCGTCGTATTACGGTGATATTTGCTAAGTAGGTGGAAGTTGATTACGAGATATTTCATGCGAATTGTATCAAATTCACATTTGTGCTCACGTGTTTCTGTATTTCAACCCCACTTTGCCGTTATCTACCAAAAGTACTTGCTACCATTCGATAACCAAAGTAGGCTGGTGAAGGCATAAGGCAAATGAAAGAAGTTAACTTCATGCATCTGTAAGAGCTGAAAGGACTCTTCCGCCTTATAAACCCCCATAACAGATCCTTTCATCTTCCTGCTTTGCTAGTATCAAGAAAAAACGGGTGTCAAAGGAGGCTCAACGTTGGTTCATAAATATACTCAAGAATAAGATCGTTGAGAACTTCAGCTTCGTTATCGTTAAACGCCCTCGTCGTTTATGGAATGGAACACTGATTATTACAAATTATATCCAACACCTGGTAATGCCTTCTCAACTCCTCCTACATAAAAAATTGTATGCATTATTATTTTGTTTATCCATGGTAGATATTCACGCTGCACGGCCTTTCATTCGTTTATGGGGTTGAGATTTCACAGGGTCGGATTACACAGAAAAAAATTCTGGTCCACCTGAACTTATTGTTTATTGGTCATACTGAAACCGAAAATGACCTCATATGATTCTATGACTCACCATTTTCTGAAAACTTGTTCATTCTGCACGAGACGAAAACAATTTATTGCTACCTCGCTCAACTTCTTACCCCATTTTTCAAGAACCTTCCCAGTTTGCCGTTGAAAATCCGCCGAAGAAACCACAGATTTCCTCAAAATAGCTTATCACGCCTATTTTGGAGGACGGCTCAGTGATCCAGGCAAATCGTGGGCTTCCCATCAGTTAAGCTTGGTCTGAAGGACTCGAAGTATCACTGAAATGTTGAGTCCCCGTGGTTTGGAGGGAACAAAAAAAAAATTGTGATGACCGCTATTTTCGTTTGTGGAGGGACATCATTCTAAAAATCCACAGGCATGCAGCATGGCTATAAGAGCAAACTTTAGACAAATTACTGGTTTTATGTAAAATATCTGCATTTTACTGGTTTTATATAAAATTTTTTGTCGTTTCATTTGTCGAGTAACACCTCATTTTATAAATTCTTCGACGCTGAACATTCAAGAACATCTCAACTAGTCCAGTTTGAGAAAGGAATGAAGATATCGCGATTCTGATTTCACCATCGTGTTCAGCGCGAAAAAACCTTTTTGAATGAGGTGACACACGTCAGAATGTTTCATTTTTGGAATTTATGGGCAATCCCCCCCCCCCCTTAAAATTTCCTAAAAACCCCCCTTAGAGTGGCCCGATCTTGCCCATCTACGAACTTAGGCTTTCGATTGCCACGACAGATGTTTTGTGCAACTTTGAACTTTTTATCTCAATTCGATCGAACGTTTGTCGTCTGGAATGACACATACATATTATATCATATAACCATATATATATGCATATGATTTTTATAATTCATATGATATTATATAACCATATATATGCATATGATTTTTGGTGGCCTTTAGCAGTTAATTCGGATGGTCCGAAAGGGATTTTGGTATGCAAATTTTTCATAAATTCGAGTTTTTAACCATTCCGAAACAATTTCTTCGAAATTTCGCTAAACGTTACACCTACCCTAGTTTTTACCTACTTCATCAGCTCAACGCCCTGTTCCTCATGGCTCAGAGATTCTAGTCTCCAAGTTCCAGTTCACTACCGGAATGGGAAGCAAAGGACACTGAGGAGGAACACTTTGAATGCGACAAACCTGACGAGGAAGATGAGCGTTTTTCATTCGATGAGTATGCCAATAGACCTTTGAGGTTCACTCAACCAGAGTTATACGATTTAGTTAGGGTGCCTGGCCGAGAAAAAGTTTTAGCTTTTGGGATCAAGGCTCAAAGAGAAAAACTTGCTAGGACCACATTCTACAGTTGATTTTAGATAATATGATTGGAAAGTACATATAAAAACTAGGGTCTCTAAAGGGTGAGCCTAAAGCTCCATTTTTCTAATGCTCATTTGGACTTTTTCCGGGAAACTTCAGTGCAGTCAGTGAAGATCTGGATGAAGTTTCGCCGAGATATCAAGTGTGTACTGGGTCGTTAGAATGCGAATATGATGGAGGATTACTGCTGGGCCCTTCAAAGAGAAACGGCATAATATATTATACTGTTCACAAGCGAATGAGTTCAATGCGTAGGTACATTCTCCACAAAGAGATGAGATAGTAGCGTCATTCAAGCGCATTTCACCTCTGTATGGTTTTTCATGATTTTTCCTTATACACTTTTTTGAATACTTGCTCATGAATGCTTCTTTTCCCAAGATTCAATACTCCTATCATAGATATAACTAAATTTAGTTTGAATCATATTGTGAAGAAATAGAGGGCGATAAAAAAAGAAAATAGAGGTCAACATACAAAACACGTTCATTCTCAGTTTCTGCATACAAATTGTTTTCCGCAGGACTGTGTTATTGGGAATCTCTAACTCTTATTTATTTCCTCATAATCTAGCACGTGAACTTCTAGCGCAACCATTTATCACGAAATTTCGACAAATTTTGATCGTAAAAGTATTATTGTCCGTGGACTATGGACAATAATACATTGGCTCCACCTATGGCACCTTTTAATTGCACTGAATAGGTAAAGTATGCTACAAACTCTTACTAAACTATAATATAAATGAAAGATCCTTTATTATAAGTTATATACAGTTATTGTTCATACTACATCTAATTCTCGGAGTCGCTACATGAATGCGGTCAAATAAGCAGAAAGAACAATTAGGTACCTAAGAAGAAAATGTGAATTTTCATATACATGTAAGTCGATTAATGTGAAGCAATGTAAGTACAACAATATAAAATATCGCCATAGGATTTATTCGCGTCAGTGGCTGATGTTATGAATATCATCGTACTGGGAGAATAAATGAGAAAATACTATCACGACTTGCGTCCGTGTAATTTCTCTTCTATACTTGGGTTTCAGAAATATCACGAAATGTAATTTAAACAAGAAAGTCGGGTCAATTATATCAACGGGATAATTTTATCTGCCTTTTTTTATCTGGTTCTTGATATGTGCATTAATTGTTATGACCCTGAGTGCTTCACAAGTCAACATAACTACATGAAAAATGGTCGATTGCTGAATACATCCTTACCGACGGGACTGTGGATGACGAAAGAGCCAGTTGAGATGTTTACACGTCAATAGGAGATTCAAAGTACTTCTGATTGTCAGGTAAAAACTATTGTTAAACTGGGGAGTTTCCGAAAATTCTATTCAACTACTAACCAATCAAGTTCAAAAACATTCATTACTATAATAGGCTCCTTGAGTGCATTTGGAACGTTGACGAATGTAACTTAATTGGCAAACCTATTCACAGTTGAAGCCAATCCAATATTCGCAATACACACGCTTCACGTGGCAAACAAGCAGACTCACTTAGTCATTATGGAAGCACACGCGGGGAATCATCCAATTCAACGCGTAAATTTTGAATTGGATGATTCCCCGCGTGTGCTTCCATAATGACAAGTGAGGCGTGAGGAGTGCAAATGAACCAACATAGCCCGACTCCTTTTCTTTGCTCATCGTGATTGTAAAGAATACTTAAGTTTACTGCTCATCTAATTGCGTATTCTTCTATTCTCTATTAAAATGAGTTATCTCACCTAATATCAACTAATCAACTAATATCGACTCATAAGTTAACTGACGCTGCTAATCGTGATTAAGCGCGGACCAAAACCAATTGTTTTTGTGCCAAACGAAATCATCGAAATAGGGTGGCTTAAAAATGATATTTTACCGCTTTTTATGTAGCGTTCTCTCTTGATTTTGTATCCTACCACTTCATTTACTCAGTAACTGCAATATGACAACTTTCCTGACAACTTTCAAAACTACACTCATTTGCACCACCCCGCCGGCCTGCGGAAGTTTGTGTTTGCTTTATCACTTAATTAAATTTATCATCACCCTAATGTACTTTGATTAGCGGATAGAATGAACCAGAATAAGCCTCATACTTGAAAGTTTATTTATTGATTGATGATATTTCAAATCGACGAAGGCGTCCCTTAGGTTAGTGCATTTTAGTTCACTGCATCATTTGTAGAAGTCATCGCACTCGCGTGGCTGTAAAGTGTAATTTTCCCATTTTTGTTTTTTAGATGGACGGAAAAGTTATCAAGTATTAAGTATTATGAAAAGTATTAAGTTTGTTAAGTCACATATAGCCAACCGGTATTAATTCACTAAACGACTAAAACTATTAAATCACAATGAAACGCATATGCTAAATCCTCACGACCTTTCATAATTTCATACAAATTGATTGATGTTGGGTATTAATTAAAACTTGAGCTATTCGTATTGTCTGCACATACGATGGTGCTACTGTTATTCCGATCGCTATGGACTTTGTATAATAGATAGGCCAACTGGAGGTAACATAGGTTTTGGTAATTTCGAAGATACGAGCGTGTCTTGAATCTCACATTTGAGCATGCGCAGACGAAAGCTTCAGTGAAATTGTAATCAATTCCAATCCTAACTCTAATTTTAATCAATTCTGTGGACCCTAATAATATTTTATTGAGTCATGGTAGCTAAGAGCAATTGGGTATATTTAATATAGAAATATATATTTAATTTGGTCTGCGCATGCTGAACTCAGACGACAGTGAAGTTCTAGTATGAAAATGCAGTTCTCTACTTTTGGTACCCACTGAGGATAGAATTATTGAATTTATAAACGCTGTTCCTCTCTTGTTTACTGGTCCGGAGTTCTAATCTCGGCTATTCCTTCCAACGAACGAGCAGTCTTATTTAGAACGAGTTTCTAGAATGGTTATAGGAAGTCGCAAATCACGAATGACTGAAATTGCTGTAGTTTGTACTTATGCTCAACTTAAGTACACCATAAACTCCAGCAGTCATCGAACGATCACTGCCTACCGGTAGTTGAATAGAATTCAACACAGACTGACGAATAGGAAACACGTTCTGGAGGGTTATGACTGGAAAGCAGTGGAATGATGAATAAACTGAAGTAAACAATAAAAATGTGAAGTAACTGTTGCTTTTGTACAAACAATTCTTTCTAGTCTTCAACTCATTACAGCCATCTGATGTAGGTAATCATGAATGGACGCTAGGAAGCTCCATATAACATTCCTCTTTGTAAATTTTTTCCCCCGTAAGAAAGTCCTTGTGAGTATCTAGTTCTGATCAACTTGACAACTGGCGAGATTGTACATACAGAGAAACTTAACGGTGATATCAAATATTCCAGAAAGACGGCATCATTCTCTATTCTATCGACAAGGAGAACGACTAAGTGAAGATGGAGGTTCAAGATGGTTCTGAAGTGCCTCAACCACAGGATCCCAGACATCAAAGCCATGGTGAGGCTTTATCCATCCCCTTGTTTCAACATTCAAGCATGTTAATATATATCGTCGCTCAAGTGGCAACACACGCTGTCTCATTTTTCACAGCTTTTCAGGGGAACCATGAAACCAGTTTGTAATCCTCCGAAAAAGGGTTTTTTCTGGCTCGCTCCCCCATAGGATTAGGTATCTAGTGATTCACAAGAGTTTCCAACCTCGGCATACACATCAAGTCCGGATTACGGGGAAAACTTGATCAAGCCAATGTTTATCTGCAACGAGTGAAATCGCTTGTATTCTCATATGAAACTTAATTGCTTCATGTGATTCGCGAAAAATTATTTTAAGAACCTTAAAAACCTGAAAACTGGAGTTGCAACTCGAATGATCATATAAAAATTGTGAATACCGCAGCCTGAGGTACAATTAGTGTTGCCCAACCACTAATTCAAAATCCCAAAATTATAGGACAGAACAAGGAACAAGTCCAACAATGTTCCATAGTCCACTTATACTAACCTCACAAGTGATGGACAAGCCTGAATTGAAGCATCACTTCATTATAGTTGTACCACCACTGATAACTCGTGACCACCAGTAATACTTATATTATAATTATTATCTTTAATATTTGGGTGTCACCCTGATTTCCGGACTCTCCTGTCCCGCACATCTCAAGGATAGAGCGGGGGGCAGCTAAGATGAGTATCACAAGTGACTGGAGTTTCAAAATGACAAACGTCTCAATCAGTATGCGGTGTTTTGGACTCCAACATGTGAGGTCATTTGTTATAACGCCCAGGTTTGGTGTTTTCAGTATTATCCACAGACTAAGGCGCTTGGATCAACCAGCCACTTGTACAGGTTCTTGGACATAGGAGTGCGATTTATCAATCTGATAGTAATGGAGCAGAGAGCCTCAATGTTTGTTATACACTGGATCTGTAGAGTTCCGGGCGATTTTCTTAAACTCAATAGCCATCCTGGTGTATATAAATTTATTTATTTCACATAATAGACCAGGAAAATGCGGTAAAAGAAAAAGTAACATATTTCGGGGTGGGGGATGAATTTGACCCTGGCGTTACAAATCCAAGGAAAACACGAGCCAACGGACGTTGGTCAACGTGGGAAAAGAGCATTCGGTTTATGTATTGTACGTCCATGTACACTATAAATTGGAAGCAATGGGCATGACTTCCTAACCCATATTATAGGCAGCTTCCTCTTTATAATCCCGGTACCTAACTTGCACTTCAGTGAACATTGTTATTTACAGGCAACGGTATTAACGGAGAGATGAGTATTTATATATTATAATAAGCGGAGTATCACGAGTGGAGCCCGCCGGTCGTTATTCATATAAAATGTATCTACAAACAGGCTAATCGCATTATTCTCGGTGTCTTTCTCGATAATAGCATTCCATTCATAATTTCTATCAATAATAGATCGGACGAGACCTATCACTTAGCTAAAGCCGACTCTCCCTCCCCCACTCGGAAAACACCATCTGACCACATTACAAAATGAACTCAGAACACTTTGAATGTTTCATTAGTCCAATTATTTCAGATAGTGATCTTTACAGAAAATAATGAATCGTTGTGGAAAATATTGCTGCGTTTCTAGTATAATCCTAAAAGTTCCTGACGTTTAGTAAACGAAACGCCACTCAATTGATATACCCCTGCATACTCTATTGATGGGTGGTCGGGAATCAGCGCATATATGCACGAACCATTTCCACTCCAATGTCTCAGTGGATATTCACATTACCACTCTTGTAGAGCCCCGAATAGGTACTTTGATATGCAATTTTGAATGGTTTCATTTTTTTCGCTGCACAGCCCTAAACCTCACATCAAGAAGACAACACAGGCTTTAGAGCATGCGTTTACGTTCTACATTTAGCACTGAGCGTCGCCTCATGAGCCAGTACAATTTTGTTGGATTTGAGTGGTAATTCCACGCTATTTCCTCGAGTGGTCCATTTTTGTGCAATTGAGTATCAAGCGTTCTTCCCTCGTACTTATCATGCTAGGTATGAGGGATAACATTATATTTAGGCCAGACCGTCCTAAAATAATTGTACTTCAAATGACCGAAATTTATATTGCCAATTTGTCCTCGAAAATCTAGCCGACTTTAATTCTGTAAATGAATATGGATTCCGTGAGAGTGTCGAATTTATTATCATGGAACATACGGCCAAATAAGCCTGGGACCGCCCCATTTTGAAAATTGAAATTTAGAGAAGGTTTTGATTTGCGAATGCCGCCTGTACCGGCTTTGTATAATTGATATTGATCCTGTATATATACCTACTCGTACATTGATTTGGGAGGCAGAGGTTTATTTCTGTAAAAGATTCAACATTGTCTCTACCGATAGCCTGGACTGCCGTTTCACCCGTTAACAATAAATCAAAAGATGTTTTGTTCGACCTCGATGGCAATACAACAAAGGAAGAATAAACAATCATGATACGGTACAGCCACGCAGCGCGACTGGTTGCATTTTCATACATGGAACATCGCATGTGAAAACTTGTCCGTTTCACAGCTGACTAGATAATCCGTGTAATTGTGTACTGCAACATCAGCAGTATTTGAATTTCTGCATTTCAGACAAGTAGGGCGTAACACAGGCGTTGATGTAAATCAACCACAATATGGCTGCGTCACTACCATATTAGTGCAACAGTGTATCAAACATTTTGTCGCGCCTTGCAACGCCGCCGAGACGTGAAAAATAAATAATTCAAATAGCTGATTTTGCTGTAACGTAAATTGAACTTACTACAATGTCGTCGCTCCGCCAAAACCATGAATTTTCAGAACCATACTCCGCCAAAACCGCGAATCGTGAAAATCTTCATTTTGAGCTAGAAGCATTTTAATGTTCACCACAGAATTTAATAGTGCCTTAGTGAATGTTCACTGTTGTGGTGCGCTTTTTTCCATCGTTAGGAAGTGTTGATTAATTAATCACTTAATTAACACTTAAGTGTGTGATACGTGGGTCAGCATAAAAGCAAGCCACACGTCCTGAGGTACCTCGGAGATGCAAAAAATCAGATTAGCGATTCTGGCATAGTAACTTCCCAATTAAGAAAATCACAACCTAAGAACAAAACGTATGATTGAAACTGTTTATAAAATATTTTATTAATGTCAAGTGACTAGAAAAATCCACAAACAAGGAAAAATGGACAATTATTACTGTGAGTCATCTGACTCTTCTTCGTCTGGCTGTGGTAGAGCGTCCCTCGTTGCCGAAGAGTGCTTCAGATTTCGGTACCACTCGTGATACTCCTGGGGTATCGTCAGGTCCGAGCACATCTGCATGAGGTCTTTGTATTTTTTGGTTGCGATCGGCAACTCTTCTTTGTAGGCTCGTTTGGGTATCTGCATCAGCGGTTGCTGCAGTGGTGGGCGGTTCTTGGTGGAAGTTCTTCTCGCCCTGGGGCCCGACATTGCAGCTGTTAATTCGACTTCAGTAAATTCACCGTTGTAGCTGGTCTTGTAACGCCCTGTGATCTGTGAAGGCCATTCTCAGTAACATTTGTTTTGCTGAATTCCAACAAACACAGCTGCCTCCAAGGAAACTTCTTCTTCAAAGCCTCTGCTAGAGGTTTAAAATCTACAAACTCTTTGAAGGTCATTTTGTTGACCACATAAGGATGAGGGTTAGTTCTGGCGCCTCTTATAATCTGAGCCCAGCCTTCAGCCATGTAAACCGGGACATGCTTTGATTTTTTCTCTATGTGGGAGTGGATACTGTCACACTCCATTTCAGTGTGCTCTGGTTCGAAAAAGGAGTGCCTAATTGACTTCAAATTAGGGATGATTTGTAAAATGAAAATACAAGAAGCAGCCATCAAGGTATTTTCATTTTGCCCTCCGCAGGAGTCGGACATCATCCGAACGGCGGAGATGAGAGGATTTTTAGTGCACTTGTCTTGAAGGTAACGCAACAGGCATATGCAATTTCGTTGGTTCCTCTATTACCAAGGGACTCATCCCAGAGAAAACACTGCCCCTCGTGTGAAACCAAATCAAAAACAGTGAAATTGTACACAGCTAATTTGCGCAGGTAAAATATCTGCCCGGCGCTGCCTTTTGGAGTACACAGAACTGCCTCCAGGTCAAAATTAAATGCCAGGTAAGAAGAATTATCCTTGGCCAATTCCTTCTCCTCATTTCGAGCTTGACGGGCCAAGTCCTTTTTCTGTAGGTGTTCATCAAACTCTTCTTGGCGAGCAGCCTTTTGTTCAGGAGAGGATGCGTGAAAAGCCAGACACACCTTGCACTGGTCTTTTTTGGGCTTGAAAAATCCAAGATTGTATTCGTGGAATATCCTCCTGAATTTTTCCAGCTTTACCGCCGGAACGCCGGATTTCTTACCTTTTTCCACCAACATTCTGTGCATGATAGAAATATTTAGACTCGAGTCCAAGTATTTTCTTGTAGAGTTGCTCCGACAATAATGTGATTCGACCGCAGGAAAAGTGTGAATGAATTCACGAATCATCCTTTCAACGCTCTCTGGGGTTTTATTGTGAGGGGTGTGTTTCCCTCTTTCATCTTTTTCCACCACTCCGTTTTCCGAAACCTTGCCGACTGAACTACGATAAACGCATCAGTCACGTTCAGTGTACACATGAAAAATCACCTGGCATGCATTGACTGTTAGTGAGTACTCATGGGTGTACACCCTCCTTGAGAAAGATGCTCCAGTCGATGATTTCCCTTTGGACTTCTTCGTTATGTGGTTAGCGACGAATACGCGCTGTTCGTCACACGAACCCATACTTCGGAAAGCTTGAAAAATAGTGAACCGGTTGTCCTGATTTTCCTTTGATTCGCAGTCATGTCCTTTTTTGCTCAGGCAAGGCGAGTGAAGGAGGGGTCGAGCAGGACGAATCTCACCTTTCACGCCACAGTATTCTTCGCCTCTCATTCTCATCGCTTGACGTACTTTTTTCTTCTCGGCGACTCTTTTTTTCTTTTTTGAGAAATGTTCTGAAAATCCATCAATCGACAAACATTACTTTCCACAAACCGCCAGTGTCACTAAATTCAAATAATGGTTAAGTCTCAATACTAAAGTAGGTACCTACCTGAGTACTTATCCATTCATGCTTGTTTTCGTTCGTCGAAGCGAGTAGAGTAGCTAGTAGGTAGCTATAGGGAGAGTGAGGCCAGAGAGCGAGCTCCAGAAAAATTTAATTGGTTGGCAATAGTGTCTCTCTCCACGAAACTACAGATTGTATCCATAGTTACTCCGCCAATTTCGCGAATTGGCAGATTCGTGAAAGTGCGGAGGAAAGAATATAATTTCTTCAGATTCGCGGAAAAGTAACCATAGTGATTGCCCACTTCCAACTTTAGGAGGAGATCGCCCCCGACCAAAGAGTTCAAATGAGATATTCAGCTCAATTTTCGAATTTTTCTCGATTCGAATGGTTCGAATTCTGAAGATTCGTGGTTTTGGCGGAGCGACTATGTTGTGTTCATTCGACGTATACCACTAGCCATCTAGGCATTCGAGGTAGGTACTACCGCTCTACTATTACCGCTCTGGCCAGATGTATCATCAAGACCTTAACATCAGCTTACAACTGAAATCCACTTAGTCAATTTGTTCACTTTTCGGTTTTTTGGCTACTCCTATGTATTTTTCAACACCTGATCGATTGGTGATTCGCCAATTCCATGGAAACTTTTGTTTGGATCTCAAAACTGACATCACCAATCGACCGGGCGTTGAAAAATAGATTGGAGTAGCAAAAAACCGGAAAGTGAAAAAAAATTGACTTAGTAGACTACAAGGTAAACCAACGTATGCCAAAAAATGTAATACTTTTCAACGTCAAGGTGCGTTCTTGTAACGTCAGGTCTGGTAACGACTGTGTGGCGTACATTCAGAACTGAAATGTGACGAGGCTATTGCCACGAATTCATTGTCTCAGGAAGAGTTATCATAAATACATTAGAGTGACGCTCGAGAAGTCATCAATTACACTCGAGAACCATTTTTTTATTAGTCAGAAGGCTTGGATGGTCATTCATGCATACAAAAGTTGCTCCCTTCCCAAAGTTTATACAACCGGAATATTCATCCATACAGCATCACATATAATTTGATGATATCTACTAATGTGGCTATGCCCTTCATTTCTTTGAAATATTATGTATATTTTGTATTATGTAATAATAATGTAAGTAAATAAAACTAATAATGATTTATTTGTGTATTAAAAAGATATTTTCTCGCTTTTTGAACCGACGCGTCGGCCGACCTGGGATCGGTTCAGATCGATTTAGCCGGACGAAGTCATTGGGTAACAAGACCTACCCTAAATAAATATCATTGTTCACAAGAACCCGAAAATTCTTAAAAATGCTTTTTTTGTACCCATTTTTCACCCACTAAGTAATGGACGGATCGTGAAGGGACTGTAAACTATCCAAAACTACCTGAGAACCCCCCCCCCCCCCCCATCATGTGTACAAAAAAGGTATTTTAAACGATAAGTGATTTCACGCTGACATTAATAGTAGATATTCCACTAAAAGTTACACATTGTACAATTAAAGCTTTGTTGTTGGTTTATTATCTTCGACCATTGGAATCGACCAAAGAAACAAATTTCTTAACTCCCCCTCAAAATGTTTTGGTTTACGTTTCAAGATAGGTAGATTTAGAAAATCGAATTAAAAAAAATCCGTCTGTAACAACTATTAATAACCAACAACAAATATTAATAATCTACACCGCTTGATATTTTTTATTAATAATTAATGATACCAATTCATAATAATGATTAACTCTATCATTCAGTAATCCAGACAGAATGTGATCTGTACAAAGAAGATAATAAACCGTTGTTTCTTCCCAAATTCCGGCATGAGATCTGAAGGTGTTTGAAGATTTGTCAAAGATACGGTCGTCGGTTCGTGTCAAGATTTGTTCAAGATCTGTCGATTCCAGTACGTCTCTCTTTATTTGATATACCTAGTTGTTGATGCTCTACAATTGTTGATATTTAAGCAATATTCTCATGTTTTTGAACTAAAACTGGCTTTAAACCCCCCCCCCCCCCCCCCCCACCGCCACCATCATGCAAATCCTGAAGTCCACAACGTTTGAATAATTTTGTGAATGAGTCAGACTTTTCCACCCAGATTAGGCAAAGCCAACACTGTGCGTCGCCCTCTGCTAGCTGGAAACAAACATTTGACTCAATGTATGCGGTTTGAGTCTATCATTAGTCAATTCCAACGTCGATTGGAGAGTTTCGAGACGTTTGTGCCAACAAGATGGGCTTGCTGATGTTTTTTTTCATTTTAATTATTACGGTAGCTGTATTCTTCATGCTCATTTTGATCTGTTTTGGTGGTGCTTTTTGTTGCTCCATTATTTCAGCATTATTGGAAGTCGTAATAACAGTGATGCAACCGCGATGGATGAAGACACAACCATGGTACGTATGAAATGAAACATTTATGATATGTTAATGTTAATTATTGTCACTCATCGGGCTCCATGAGTATGTATATCTCGCGCTTAAAAAGTATGTTTAATCATAATTTTACGTTTGCAAATTATCGCAGGAGTTACCACCAGAGCAATTTTGGGATGTCTGGAACGTTTACTGATTTCAATGAGTTTGATATGGAGAACACACAGACATATGGAGAGTCTATAAAATCCGTGCTTCTCCGTCACGAACATGTCAAAAGACTTCGCTCATTCCGTAGAGTAAAGGTAATAAAAATCATGATATACTCGTTGGTAAAGGAACAAATCAGCATAGCATTCAATCCAGAGCTTTCTATTATTTCGTCCAATTTATTTTAAAATGTAGAATAGAGAGGTTATAAAAACCAGAAACGACATCCGAGTGACTCAATGCCTCAGGTGATATGGATATTTCTATTGAATAGGTTTGGCGCATAAAAACTGCTGATAAGGTTAAAAAGAGATTAGATACCCTTACGTTAGTATTTTGCTAGATAAGGGACAATGCCGCTGATAAATTTACACACCAAGTTTATGAATACGTTAACTTAGACACAAACCGTTTTTCATAAATTTCCAAAATAATTTCCTTTGGAAGAGCTTCATTTGAAGACAAAGAATACTCATTGATCGGCATTTGATTATTATTTTTGCGTAGAAAGAAATAAAACTCTGCAAATTCTTGACACAACGGTTCATTATCTTCTTTGTACAGATCACCCTTCTGTCTAGATCACTAGGTCTAAATGTCTAGATCCTAAATGTTACATTAATTATTATTATCAATTATCACTAATTATTAACAATTTTATCAAGTACCTAGTGAAAATTATTATAACTTATTGTTAGGTATTAATAATTCGTATTTATTATTAATAATAATTATTATTATTTATTACGATATAATTCTGGGGTTTTTAATACTACGTCGGTAATAATTTTTCTATAAAAGAAGTACCTACCAACAAACATTCGATATTACCTTCATTTCCGTAGCACGAAACGCACCTCAGAACAACAAACTCGACATCACTTAAGCCATATGATGTTTCAAAGAGCTTGTT